>JAHFWF010000033.1:0-372991 GCA_022545495.1 Chrysanthemum lavandulifolium | reverse complement strand
TTTTAGAAAACAGTTATTAATAATTCATTTTATAAATCTCTCATATTAAAGAAAGAAGTATAATATATGTGATGCAATAATATGAGTATTTTGCCTAATAATAGTGATACACATTACATTACATTACAATATATTACAATATTTATACAGTAAAAGCAACGAATAATGATAAGATCTGTTCTTTACCGAGATTGTTAATACCATAAATAAATATCTATGAATGCAACCATATTAATTAATGCTACACACACACACACACACACACACACACACACACACACACACACACATATATATATATATATATATATATATATATATATATATATATATATATATATATATATATATATTTTGGTAAAAGGTCAAACGACCCGTAAATGTATTACTCCAAAAACATTTAAGTACAAAGGATATGGGTGAAGTCCCATATCTCACCTGATACATAGGCGATAAAGCATACATAACAAGGTAGACAACTAAGTCGCTTAAAATAACAAAACTAGAACTTATGACAAGCCATAAGAACTTAACCAAGAAACAAAGCAACCTAGCTAACTGAAGACTACCGTGAAGATGAACTTTCACCGTAATTGGGTTAGCCGATTCTTTATTTACATGTGTAACATGTTCTTCATCTTCATCGTTCACCAAGGTAGCATACGAATTAGATGTAGTAATATTACCATCCTGAGAGGTAGAGCGAGTAGACTTCAACATAGACGACGATGTTGGTGCATTCCCCATAGTATTTGCTCCCCTAGTAGGTTCACTAGGTGCGCCTTCTCATAGATATCCTCGACATTCTCGAGTAACGGATGGACCAACAAACTGATTACCATTCGTAGACTTGGCTTTACCCTTCTTGATCTCTTTTCTTACCAACCTTTAGAATCCATCATTGTTCGTAACCACGAGGAGTTACAACATGTGAATTGGATAAAACAGAGAACTCACCACCTTTTTGGACATTGATCATGAATATGACCAAATATTTTGCATATACCACATCCGGGTGTCCTCCATTCATATTCAACACGGATAGTCTCTTTAGTAAAACCTCCCACGAAAGTGAAGGAAAACCAATAGTAACAACCTCCACGAGATCGACGATCGAATTGACCTCAACAAGACATCTAGCAAAACTACTTTCTACCCCACGATTCCTTACATATAGAGGTCGGTACTAATCAAGCATAACAGTTTACCAATAAAAGTAGCAATCAAACTAATACCATCCTCTTCAAAACTTGAAGAGGAACATCATGCGATTTAACCCATACCGAATGTTAGTCAATTCTTCACGCAAACAAGTATCCATAGACCATTTCTTGAGAATAATTGGAGATTTGCGTATCATCCAGGACCACCTTCCAAAACAGCTTCCACACCACCCAATGTATCAAATTTGAAGAAAAGAAGCCTTTGGAATTCATCATAATCCTTTTAGGCCATGTTTACCATTATTCCTAGCATAGTATTCAACAACTGGAAACACCATCCTCTTTCCCATAAAATAGCCATATAAAGTATGTTCTAAACGAGAACTAACTTTTCAACCACTTTATGGGAATAGAGATGTTAACACCTTCAAATACAGTTCGGCAACCAAGGGACTAAAATAAGTATCGCCTAGGTGATCATCCCTTAAACCAGTAGCTCAAAGAGAGGATGTAGCATTAGTATTAATGTCCATAGATTGGACAATAGGAGACTCAGAAGCAGGTATAGAGGTATTAGATTTAGCCGTATGTTCAGCCATGAACGCCTCCACAAACCCAAGACAGCATCCTTAGCCATCTTATGAACATCATTATCCAATTCATCCCACACCGTATTTATACCAAAGATCCAAACCATTAGTGAAAGCATCAATATCCTCTAGTGTTTTAAGAGATACGCCAAACAAAGTTGCAATAAGATCATGCTTACTCTTAAGAGAGGACTCCACACCGAGACATGTGAATCCTCAACAACATTCCTACTAGATTTCTTGTGTTTCCTCATAGTCACATACGACAACGAATCCAACGATTGAGGCTGTTCAAAGACACTTGAATCGTTAATATTGTTAATATCAACTGAACGTGAAGGTTCAACATACGACTCTCCCAAATTATCCATCACCACAAACCCTAAAATATAAGCATAACCAGAAAACCAAGAAGCTAACGTCTAATCTTCAACAAAACCGTGTAAAACCCTAGGTACAAACTAGGGTTTATAAGCAATAAAGGACAATAATCAACCCATAATAATGATCAATTCAAACTACAATGATTGGGAATAAAGAGCAAACAATGATGCGAAAGAGACAACCCTAAAAAGAACCAAGCAGGATCGAGAATCAGACCAATAACCAATTAAGAATTAAGATAGATCATAGATGATTATAATCCAATCGTTAGTCAGAATTGTAATGGACAGATTGAAGATCAAGGGTGGAACGATTTAGGGTTTAGATAATCTCCAAAGTCGCCAAAGTGAGGAGAGTTTTTAATTCATTATATATATATATATATATATATATATATATATATATATATATATATATATATATATATATATATATATATATATATATATATATATATATATATGTGACAACCCGTACTTTCGTGTCATTTCTAAACGATTTATGCTTCACTATTTCAACATTTATTGTAAACTTGGTTTACTTGTTCCAAATTGCGTAACCTTTATGGTTTAGCTTAATTCATGATCATAACATCACGTACATTTCATATGGACTAAGATTAGTCTACATTTCATTCACATCATTTGCATTATGATAGTTCATTCATGACATTTCATTTCACTTTAAACGCGTAATTTTTATATTTAATAAACTTTATCGCGTGAGTTATCATTTTGAATATTTAACCCGTTACTTTCAAAAATGATCCGATGTATTTTAAACTTACAATTAGTTTATAAAAACTATATTTTTAGTTTTCCTAGTGTTTCAAATTTATTTGGTACATAAATCGTTAAAGTTAAATTATTACGACGCTTTTTCTTAAAACTATACGATAATTATTTTATCACCAAATTTCACAAGGAATGTATTTTTACAATTTTTATAAAATCATTATACTCTATTTTGACCTATTAAAAATTTACTTGTATCAAAAATTATCATTTACTTTACAAGTTACATTTTCCTACAATTACAACAATTACTTACTCAATACATTTATACATTATATATGAAAGAAAAAAAAAAAATATATCTTGAGAAACATAAGCCACAAAATCCGGCCCTATGAAGGGGTGCATTAAAATGAGCATGGTTGCCTTGATTGTATTTAATTCTACATCTACAAAAGTCTTACTTGTTTCTTTACTCATTCATTTCACATAATTCACAAAGTGTTAGCAAGAAAACTTTTCTCTCTTCTTTTTTGGCTTCTCAAAACCGGTCACCACATCAAGAGCAAGGGATCCAAAAATTTTATCAAGTTCAAGTGTTAAATCAATCTAGTGTATACTCTTTATATGGTTTTGAAATAAAAACCAAGAGTATTTAGGATAATCCTTATTACTTTCACCTCATCATTTTCACTAGTAAGCTTGTTTCTTTCATTTTCATGTTTCCTTTTTCATTTCATATTCATCTTTTCATTTTTGGAGATATTATGCATGATATGTGATTTATACCATTTTTCTTCATGATTTTTGAGTTATATATATATACTATGGTCATCCTATAAATATTCCCATGGTATTCTTGGTCTTGATGGTGATTAGGAACCCATGACACCCTAAGAAGGTGTATGGTAGGATTAGATTAGCTTTGGAGTTGATTTGAAGGGATTAGAATAGGTTTTGTCCGAGAAAAACTATTTTCGATAACTATATATTTATGTTCTGTCCTTATTTCGAATTTCTGGAAAACCTACTGTTGATACGACATTTTGGCCTTGATATTTAGAAAATATACTTTAAAACGAATCCGTGGCGCTTGAACGGATAAAAACGGACTTATAACGAAGAAGTTATGGATTTTAAAGTTTGACTACGAAATAAAATGTTTTCTAAAATTCAAGATGCAGCTTTTAGTTTGTTCGGGTCAAAACGAGCCTTAAGCTTCACAAATTATTTCGACTAGTCAAAAATATATTAGTTTACTTGATCTAAGCTAAGGACATATTATAATGAAAACGGATTTAAAACGACAAAGATATGCACGCTTTCATAAAGTTGCCGTAACTATTATTTTCTCGAAAACTATATTATTTTTACGTTACAAGTGTTACATTATTTAATGACCATGTTTGCGGCTGTTTTTAACAAGGTTGTGAAACTTTTGGAACAAAATGTCTTCTAGTAAAATCAAGTTCATCGCCATATTTTCAAAACAAAAAGTCGTTGGTAAAGCGGAGTTATAGTGAATTAATTACGGATGTTCAAACTTGGCGAAACTCATTTTCGCACAACAATTCAACAAAATCACTATCTTTAGCCCTTAATATCTTTATGATCGAGACCTTGGACGAAAACTCCTGAATGAAACTTCTAGATATCGATACAAACTTTCCAAAACCGTTGAGTTCGTTCTCTAACGATCGACGACACCATTTTACGACTAGCTTTCCAAAGCCATTTTTGTTAATTTTATGAAAATTCGAATGACATTGTTTTGCGGCGAAAAGTGGTAATTTCACCATAAATCATTATAAAACCATTGTAGGATGACATTTTGACGTAAAACTTGTAAAGTGATTTTTGATTGGTCAAGACGTCAAAAGAGTATTTTTCACGATTTAGTAATATTTTAAAACCCGCAAATGGTATAAATAACATACGTAATGCATGCATAACATTACATTGCAACTCATGACATATCATATCATTCGTAATAGGTCCCGGTTGACGATTACACCTCGTTGTACTGCTTTTGCCATTATTCCGCTTTATCCAAGTGAGTTCATAGCCCCACTTTTACTCTTTAACTGCTTTTACAAACACTTGGGAGATACATGCTACATTTTAATCGAACATATATGCTTTGAATCGTATGCTATATCCGAATGTTTTATTGTCACTAAGTATTTGCCATGTTCAAGTCCCTACATCATGAACCATTAGTCACTTGCAGTGAGCGAATATTGTGAATAGGCCTATTGAATTAACACTCCGGCTCCTATTGACCCATTTAGGAAATCGAGCGCACTATATTTGAATCATTAAGGTAAATTGGCAAATTACCTATTAGGGCGGCGATGAAACGATGATTACCAATTTTATTGGTGCGATGTTTACGCTTTGGTGTCATGAACTTAGTGAAATAAATACGATTTTGTTTTTAACGATGAGTGTGAAACCATTTAACTCACACTACGATTATTGTGTTCAAACGAATTACTTAAACCTATGGATTTCACTCAACCTTTGTGTTGACCTTTTAGCATGTTTATTCTCGTGTATCTAAGGCATTATCATCATGGCATGGTTAAGGAACCACCTTTTGAGTCGCGGCGCCGACTTACATCATTGTACATTATGGCACTTTCTTTTAAAACCATCGTTTGGACTTGTTATATATTTATATTTCCGCAAACTTTGTAAACTTTTGGGACCTATGTTGTAACTCGATTATTTTATTAAATCAAACGATGTATTTTCCAAACGACACTTTAGGTCGCTCAATATAACTGATTGTGATGCTATGACAATCAATCCCGTGAATTCCATTCACGCAAAATGTAATTTGGGGTGTGACATATATATATATATATATATATATAGAGAGAGAGAGAGAGATGAGGATGCAGTGCGGATTTTTAATTCATGCAGATGTGTGGATGATCTCGGACCGTCCATCCAGATCGATCCGGATCTAATCACATGCGCATAAAATATCACAAGCCAATTAACCATAAAAATGATTTTTTGATTTTTTTATTCTTTTCATTATTTATTTTATTTTATTTTTTTCGATTTTCCGAGCACTTTTTTATCATGAGAACTACGGTGATATTAAGGATATTAGGGAATGGTGATAATATGAAACGGTGATATTATAAAGCAACTGTGATATTAAGCTTTTTTACATGTAAAATGAACCATAATATTAAAAACAAATGATAGTTCTTGATACGCTGCATAACGCGCGTTCGGGTCAAAGGAACTTTCTTTTCGTCGAGCAAGTTTTTCAACACCTTAGGCAATGAACCTAGTCGTTGTAGTGTAGTATTAGGGTAAGCCTTGGGAATTGATATCGTTCTCTGGGGAATAGGAATGCTAGTAAGAAATTACTACGCTAAGGTTGGGGTTGAGGAAGATTATTTTTATCCTTTTTATGTTTTTTAGAAAATTGAAAGGTACGAATCTCGGGGTTTGGATTAGGGGTTGGTATTTCACCGATTACTCTACTTATCTAATTATCTAATTGTCTAAACTAAGTTGAGTGTAGTCTATGTCTATTGTTGTGTGCTCTTATGATGATTAAAATGTGTTTACTTAGATGTTATTACTCCCTAGTTATCTCCTATTGATGGTGAATTGTCACGTCCTTATTCTTAACGCGTTGTGTTTCTAAGGTCGTAGGGTATGCGCTTATGCCTAACTCTTTGAAGCTACCTAAGGTTAATGACTACAAAATCTCTAGGATTCATAAACTTAACACTAAGGTTATCTTTGGATATTTAGCCTACAATTCCACTAGTAACTATAAGCTAAGGTTCAACAAAGACTAATCAAGCATTAATAACACAACGAATGACCCATCGCAATACTAGGTCAATCACAATGAAGATAAGAGACAACCAATCAATATTCAATACCTAGGTTTCATATATCTAAGAAACACACAAGTAAATTAGCTGGACATGGAGAACATGCAAGCATACACACAAACAATTGAAGACATGATTAAATCAATGAAGTAAAACACTTATCTTGTTGTAAAATAGGGTATGGAACCCTAAGATACTCCACAAGACAGCCTTGGTTCGGTTTAGGTTTTACTCCACAAAACTACCTCTCTCAAAACCGAAAAATTCGATTCTATATATAGTGTTACAAAATGCGACGGCGTCACTCTTTAATTGTGACGTTGTCGGTCGCCGTCATTAGGGTTTCGCCTTGGCCACGTCAACTTTGTGACGGAGTCACCTTATGCTTGTGACGCCATCGACTTCAATCTCGATGCCGTCTCGGATCCAAATCTAGGCCGTCCGAGTTGTGACGCCTACTTTTTAAACCCGATGTCGTCACTTGTAAAATAGCAATTTGCTACTTGAGTCGTCACAAATCAGTATTGCGGCGGCACATTTAAGCAAAGGCGCTTCCCTTCTATTTTAGCGACTTGAGTGTCTCGATTCTTGAATTTGGCCATTTTCTTCATATATTCGCGCCTTTTCGTCCGAATAAATGTCATTCCAAAAATTTGCCTTCAAGAGACCTAAAATTGAAAATGAACGAAATTAAGTAGTAATGGATACAAAGTGATCAATTAAGGGCTTGAATGACCCTCAAAAGTGTACCTTTTAAATCCTTATCGCCACGGTGATATTAAAATTAAAAAACCATGGTAGTTATTATGATATTAAAAGATTTAAAATGTTGTTTTACATGTAAAAAGAAACTGCGATATTAAAAATTTTATTGAAAAGTTACTTTGATATTAGTAAAAACTAAATAGAATTGTTTTTCTATTGCGATATTAAAAGAAGTTACAGTGATATTAAGAATATTTAAAAAAAAAAAAAAAAAAAAAAAAAAAGCTATGATAGTTACGGTGGTATTAACAATTTTATTAAAAAAGGTTTTGTGATATCAATATCCGACCTTGACTTTTTAGTCAAGATCGGATCTTGACTTTGTAAAAAGTCAAAATCGACACTAATATCACAATACCTTGAACCATGAAAATGATTTTTTTAAAAACATTTCATGATTCTTAATTATTTATCGCCTCTTTTTTAAGTTTTCATATTCTTTAGAATTTATTTTCTAAAAGATACTCGCGATATTTCACACTGGGATTCGATTTCCATTGGGAAAGACACACAAGAAAAATTATTAGTATAAAATAAGTATTATGGTTACCGAGGTTGATGGGTTGTTGATGTGCTATTTCATCATGCTTTTAATATTTATAAAACTTAGATAAATTAGGATAGACACATACTAATCAGGCGAGAGAACCCGATCGATGTAGTAAAGCCTTAGGTAAATCCGAGTATCGTCCCAAGAGAGTGTGACCTTGAAAGAACTAAGGTGATTAGGAATGATATTGATAATATATTGGTATGACAAAGTTGTTATAATTCATCGATATGCTATTATTCTAGTCACACAGGCACCGAAATTTAAGGAAAAGAGATAGATAAGCGAAGCTTAATGAAGAATACAAATATGAATTGATTCTCGATATGAAGGTTCAATATAGTGGTTAATTATCACCGACTTCTTTGGTCAATTCGTCATGGCCTATGATTCTTAGATTCCTCACCAAGATGAACAGTCACCGGGATCATTCCGCAACCTAATAGCGGTCATTAGCACCAAATCGCTAGATCTAGATGGTGGGAACCCGGCCGTTAGGAACTTAGATTCCCCAACCTCTTAAATACCTCCACTTGATAGGTGATCATTTGGTGAGTTCACACATGAAGAGTGGTTGTACTATGGCCAATTCCTCCCATACTATGCAATCTATCGATCTGTGAGTCATTGGTCATATCTCCCACCTTTTAGATACTACCAAGCTTATAATACTACCACGGCTAGCGATCTATGAAAATACTAGAAAATGTCTATAAAAATTAAAGAGAATAAAAATAACATAAATGCAAACTTCAAATAAATAAAATGAATTCATAGTATAAGTCCTAGAAAAATATAAAAAGAATTCAAACTCGAATACAATGTAAATTGTAGACGAGGACTTCGTTATTCAGTGCTCCTAAGCCATGCTTCTTCTTCTGTGTTTTGATCTCCCCAAACCCTAGAAGGTTTGGAAGGAGAGATGATTAAAACTGGTGAAACCTTCTGTTACGCCCCCAAAACGGAAATTTTAAAACTTTTATTAATGACAAAGAAAGAAAGAAAAACTCAAGTTTTATTTTTAAAGCGTGACGGCCAGAAATGTTTGCGACGCGTCGAAAAATATTGTGATGGCTCGAGAAAGATTTTACGGCGGCGGATAGTAATCGACGACTCCGTAAAGATTTTGGTAAAAATGTGACTTGTCGGTTCTATGTCGCGACGCGTCCTAACTCGAACTGCACATTTTGTGCGATTTTTGACTTTAACTTAATAAAACTACATATCATTTAACCATTTTCACAAAACTTGTAGACAACTTGTGACTCATACAAGAACAACTATTACTAACAATTCCAAGACTTTTAACCTTCAAATGAGAAATCGGCTTTATGCCAAACATCATTTTAGTTCCATGACCCATATTTACAATAACTTGACACATTGATTTGATAATTTAGGAACTTAAACATAATAACAATTACTAACGGAGGGGACCAAGACACTTGAAAATATACCAAAACAACTTGACTCTTTGGGGCTTCCAACTTTAACGCCTTGGTTCCAAAAGACAAGCTCAACTAGAGCTCAAGCAAAATCCATCCTATACTTGAGTCTTACCTTTATCCTCCTTGCTAGGACCTACAAAAGTCATCAACTATAACATAAGCAATTGCTTAGTAAGTAAATGGGTCAATTGCAAATAAAACTATAACAATACATAAGAATTTGATGGAGCATCTATAACATGAGTACATACCTTAAAATGGGTATTTACACTACTTGACATATAAAGCTATGGATCCAAGCTAACTATTACAAACTCCAACAACTATAACATAATCAAATAATCATATTCATTTTGATAATGCATTAACCCACTATACTTACCTTCAAATATTCCAAGGACTTCTATCAAAAGAGCCACCACTTCCTTAAGCTTCCTAGACAACAATTACACTTAATTAAAGACTATAACTATTAATTCCAATGAATTGGGCATCTTCTATAACTACTTTAAACCTCTTGAGTTCAAGACCTTAATTATAAGATTGAGGAAATTGCTTACTTGATTAGGGATATGAAATTGGAGATCTCTTAATCTTAACAATCACCACAATATCCTTAATTTAACTTAATGAGAATGATCTTGATACCTTCTACTTTTCTCCTCAAACCCTTTCTTCACCTTGAGGAAATCTCCTAAAAAAAAAACCTGGATAAGTCTTAATTAAGACTAATTTTTTTCCTTTTTATATTTATTCCACTTAGGACAAATGACAACATTAGTCCCTCTATTCTAGGATTCTATATTTTGGCCACAAAAGTTCTTAATCTTTCTTTCTATTCATAATATTTAAGAAACATTCATTTTCTTTCTAAAAAAATTTAATACTTCTATTTAATAATACCTTGACGGAATACGGGTGTAACAATTCACCCTCCTAATAATTGATTTCGTCCCGAAATCATGTTTGGAAAAGTTGAGGATACTTGTTCTTCATTCTTTCTTCCAGTTCCCATCTAATGGTTGTACCTTTCGATTCTTCCATTGCACCTTCACTAACGGATTTCTTTATTTCTTAGTTGCCTTGTCTTTCTCCCAAGTATTGCCTCCGGTTCTTCTTGAATTGTTAATTTGGATCTACCTCAACATCATCCAATGTAATTACACTAGCCTCATCCGCTAAACATTTCCTCGTAAGATACATGGAACGACAGAATTCCTTTCATCTCGTCGGGAGATCCAATACATAAGCTACTTCACCAACACGTTCTATAATCTTAAAGGGTCCAATAAATCTTGGCCCTAACTTTCCTTTATGTTTGAACCTAAGAACGCCTTCCAAGGGAAACCTTAAGCATAACATAGTCTCCAACTTGAACTCAATTGGCGCCTTTCTTATCGGTATAACTCTTCCATCTATCTTGGGCTGCTTTAAGTCTTTCCCTAATCGTTTCGATTTTCTCGGTTGTTATTATTATTATATCCGCACTAGCTAATTCTCTTCTTCCACTTCATCCCAACACACCGGAGTTCTACATTTCCTACAATAAAGCATCTCATAAGGTGGCATTTCAATGCTAGCATGGTAACTATTATTATAGGCAAATTCGACTAAAGGTAAATGATCGTCCCAATTTCCCCAAAGTCAATTACACAAGCTCTTAACATGTCTTCTAGTGTTTGAATTGTTCTCTCACTTTGTCCATCTGTTTGGTGGAAAGTCGTACTCATGAGTAATCTTGTACCTAATTCTTCTTGGAAACTTCGCCAAAATGTTGAAGTGAACCTTCCATCTCTATCGGAGATTATCGAAATGGGTACCCCATGGCGTGCAATTATTTCTTTCACATATATCTTAGCTAACTTGTGAACGGGCATATCTTCCCTAATGGGAATAAAATGTGCACTTTTTGTTAGACGATCTACTATTACCCAAATCGCGTCATGCTTTTTGGTCGTTCTTGGCAACTTTGTAATGAAGTCCATTGTAATCTTTTCCCATTTCCAAATCGGTACTTCTAACGGTTGTACTTTACCATATGGTTTTTGGTGCTCGGCTTTAACCTTCAAACAAGTTAGGCATTTTTCAACATATTTCACACAATCTCTTTTATACTACCACCAATAATCTCTTCTCAAATCATGATACATCTTGTTAGCCCCTGATGAATAGAATACTTTGACTTATGGGCTTCATCTAAAAGTAACGACTTAACATCACTACGGAAGGTATATAAATTCTCCCATACCGTGTCTTGAGTCCACGACTATCTTCTTCAAATGAGGGACATGGGAAGAAATTCTCTCTCTTTCCAATTTTCTTCCTTCAAAGCTTCCTTTGAGCTAACTTAACCTTGTCGAAAAAATCGGTAGTAATGATCATCTCGCAAGGAATGGATTCTAGTAACTTCATCTTGACCTTTCCAACTTAATGCATAGGCTACCACATTCGCCTTTCCGGGTGATACGGATTTCACAATTGTAGTCTTTTAGTAAATCTAGCCATCTTCGTTGCCTCATGTTCGGATCCTTTTATCGAGGAAGCATCAAGACTTGATGATCGGTGTAAATCACAAATTTCACACCGTAGAGATAATGCCTCCTAATTTAAGTGCAAGAACCATCGCGCAAATTCTAAATCATGTGTCGGTAATCTTTCTCATGCTTCTTTAATCGTCTTGAGGCATAGGCAATTACTTTGCCTCTTTGCATAAGGACACAACCAAGGCCGAAATATGATGCATCGTGATACACAACCATGTCTTCTGCTCCTTCCGGTAATACTAAAATCGAGCTTCACATAACTTCTTTCGTAAGGTAGCAAAAGCATCATCTTGTTCTTTTCCCCACTTGAAAGGGACATTCTTCTTGGTAAGCCTAGTTAACGAGGATGCAATCTTAGAAAAATCTTGTATAAATCTCCGATAATACCCGCCAATCCTAGAAAGCTTAGATCTCTCCACGCCCGGAGCTCGCCAATTCATCACCGCTTCTATTTTTGAGGGTCTACCTTAATACCTTCGGATTAACCACATGACCGAGGAATTGAACTTTTGTAACCAAAATTCACATTTCGCAAATTTTATGTACAACTTTTCTTTCCTTAGAGTTTCAAGAATCTCTCGTAGATGAACCTTATGCTCTTCCTCGCCTTTGAGTAAACAAGAATGTCGTCAATAAATACAATTACATACTTATCCAAAGATTGGCCTACACACCGATTCATTAGGTCCATAAAACTGCAGTGCATTCGTAAGTCCAAAAGGCATAATCAAATTCATAATGTCCATATCGTGTCCTAAAAGCGTCTTAGGAATATCTTCTTCTCGAACCTTCAATTGATGATAACCGAACGTAGATCAATCTTGGAAAACCATTCGGTATACGAAGTTGGTCAAAAGGTCATCGATTCTTGGCAAAGGGTACACATTCTTCATCATTACCTTATACAATTCTCATTAATCAATGCACATACGCATACTACCGTCCTTCTTTTAACAAACAAAATCGGTGCTCCCATGGTGAACTACTTGGACGAATAAAACCATTATCTAACAATTCTTGAAGTTGACTCATCAATTCCTTCATTTCGGATGGGGCTAAACGGTAGGGGTCTTCGCCATCGGTTTGGCACCGGAATAAGGTCAATGCAAAATTTACTCGCTCATCGGGTGGGACACCCGAATTCCTCGGAAAAACATCTTGAAATTCATTAACAACGGAAACATTTTCAACACTTGCCTTCTTGATACTGTATCCACCACATGGGCCAAAAATGCACAACAACCCGTGATAAATATCTCCTAGCCTTCATTACAGAGCATAACTTGAATTCTCCTTTTCTTTTATCTCCATATATTACTACCTCTTGGCCATTTGGATTCATAACTCGTACCATCTTTTGATTACATAAAATGGCGGCATTGTGATTACTAAGCCAATCCATACCTATGATAACATCAAATTCTCCAAGCACTATAGGATTAGGTCGATCTTAAATATACTATTATCCAATTTCATCTCTACATTCAAACACATTAATCACAACTACTACCTTACTATCGGCTATTTCTACTTCAAGGGTTTGGAGAGTTTAGATAATGGGATGTTAATTGCTTGCTAAATTCTAATGACACGAAGGATACGCTAGCTCCCGAATCATAGAGGACTCGAGCAGGAATGGAATTAACAAAAAGTATACCTGTAATGACATCGGGTCCCGACTTTGCTTCCTCTACTCCCATCTGGTAAACCCGTGCCTTGGGTTTTGGAATTTCAACTTTTTCTTCTTTGACCGTCTTCACAATCTTAGCATCATTTGTCCTTCGACCTGGACACTCATTCAACTTGTGCCCAACTTGATTACACCCATAACAAATAACCATCGGCTTCGGGCATTCTTTACTCATATGACTTAAAGAACCGCACTTGTAACATCCCGGCATATTGAGTCTACACTCACCATAATGAAGCTTGTGACACTTCTTGCATTGTGTCTTGCTTTGATTTCCTCCAACCCTTCTACCGAATCAAACCTTAGCTTTTACCTTCCCTATCTCCGAACATTGGCTTTCTCTTAATCTCCTTTCTTCCTTACTCTTCTTTCTCATCAAATCCGCCTCTCTCACGAGCCGGCTTAGAAGATCTTCCAAAGTACTACACTTAAATGGCGAGGTTACTTCACTGATTTCATCCTTTAGCATCCTTTGGAACCTATCTACCTTGAGCTTCTCATTATTATGGTACTCGGAGCAATAAGGAACCATATCATTAAATTTCTTCCATAACTCATTCACCGTTTCATTTGTTTGCACTAGAGTCCAAATTCTTCTCGAATTTTGTCAATCTCCTCCGCGGTGCATACTCAAGTAAATAATTCTTTGAACTCTCTCCATGAACATGAATCCGACCAAGCCTCCCTTTTCACACACTTTCCTTCCCACCAAGTCCTAGCACTATCACGAAGGAAGTTGATGGCATATACAACCTTCTTTGCCTCTTCACACCCACTTGTGCGAAAGGCACCTTCAACAAATGATAAGCCATCTATTACAAGCTATAGGATCAAGGGTTCCGTAAATTTTGGCACGTCACATGCCGTAAAATCGCGGTAAGATGATTTATCATTCCTTGTAACCCTACCATGACCTTCTCCTTCTTAGTTCCATAAACTCTCTTTCATAACTCACCCTAAACACCACCCGCACAAAACCTTAACGATCTTAGGTAATACATATATGCCATCTTCTTATAACCACGGTGGCCAATCGTAGTTATAAAACATGTAACATATGTACTCCTTAAAATCATCAAGGAAGTGTACAAGTAGTATAACTATTACTAATACAATTTACGCGGCCTAAGTCTAGGAAATTCTAAGATAAGATCCTAAATCTCTTAGACCAAGGCTCTGATACCAAGTTGTTACGCCCCAAACGGAAATTTTAAAACTTTTATTAATGACAAAGAAAGAAAGAAAACCGGAAGTTTTATTTTTAAAATGTGACGGCCAGAAATGTTTCATGACGTCGAACAATATTAGACGGCTCAGAAGATTTTGCGACGCCGGATAGTAATCATGACGGCTCGTAAAGATTTTGGTAAAAATGCGACGGCGGGTTCTATGTGCGACGCCGTCCTAACTCAGACCTGCGCATTTTGTGCGGATTTGTCGCACTTTAACTTAATAAAACTACATATCATTTAACCATTTTCACAAAACTTGTAGACAACTTGTGACTCATACAAGAACAACTATTACTAACAATTCCAAGACTTTTAACCTTCAAATGAGAAATCGGCTTTATGCCAAACATCATTTTAGTTCCATGACCCATATTTACAATAACTTGACACATTGATTTGATAATTTAGGGAACTTAAACATAATAACAATTACTAACGGAGAGGGACCAAGACACTTGAAAATATACCAAAACAACTTGACTCTTTGGGGCTTCCAACTTAACGCCTTGGTTCCAAAAGACAAGCTCAACTAGAGCTCAAGCAAAATCCATCCTATACTTGAGTCTTACCTTTATCCTCCTTGCTAGGACCTACAAAAGTCATCAACTATAACATAAGCAATTGCTTAGTAAGTAAATGGGTCAATTGCAAATAAAACTATAACAATACATAAGAATTTGATGGAGCATCTATAACATGAGTACATACCTTAAAATGGGTATTTACACTACTTGACATATAAAGCTATGGATCCAAGCTAACTATTACAAACTCCAACAACTATAACATAATCAAATAATCATATTCATTTTGATAATGCATTAACCCACTATACTTACCTTCAAATATTCCAAGGACTTCTATCAAAAGAGCCACCACTTCCTTAAGCTTCCTAGACAACAATTACACTTAATTAAAGACTATAACTATTAATTCCAATGAATTGGGCATCTTCTATAACTACTTTAAACCTCTTGAGTTCAAGACCTTAATTATAAGATTGAGGAAATTGCTTACTTGATTAGGGATATGAAATTGGAGGTCTCTTAATCTTAACAATCACCACAATATCCTTAATTTAACTCAATGAGAATGATCTTGATACCTTCTACTTTTCTCCTCAAACCCTTTCTTCACCTTGAGGAAATCTCCAAAAAAAAAACCTGGATAAGTCTTAATTAAGACTAATTTTTTTTCCTTTTTATATTTATTCCACTTAGGACAAATGGCAACATTAGTCCCTCTATTCTAGGATTCTATATTTTGGCCACAAAAGTTCTTAATCTTTCTTTCTATTCATAATATTTAAGAAACATTCATTTTCTTTCTAAAAAAATTTAATACTTCTATTTAATAATACCTTGACGGAATACGGGTGTAACACCTTCGACTATTTATAGGCTTCGAACTGGTTACAGTGTAACCTTATTAGGTAGTTACGTCATAACCTCTTCAATCATGTGTGCTTATCCATGGCTACGGCGTAACCTTAGCTGGGTTTAAGCCGTAGCTTTCATAAATCATGTGTATTTCTTCATTACGGCGTAACCTGAGCTGAGGGTTACGCCGTAGTCTTTGTCAATAAGGTGTTTATCAGTTGTTACGGCGTAACCTGAGCTGAGGGTTACGCCGTAGCCTTCATAATCTTTAGTTATGTCGTAACTTCATCACTTTGTTATGCCGTAGTTAAGAGACAATCTATCCATAGGGCTTTAAAACGTCCAATTGCAGCTTCCTTACATTGAATAAGTCCTGAAATGAAATAATAAGGAATAAGGATGTTTTCACGAGTATTTTACTCAAAATGTAATGATAAAGGGGGAAATTAACGCTTAGAAAATCAGGACTATTTGATGTTATCAAATATCCCTCCACTTAAACTCTACTTGCCCTCAAGGAGACCAATTTAGACTGCAAAAGATACATCCTCAATGAATGCGTAGTTAAAATTTCCATGCTAGAATATTAATAAGAGCCGAACACCTCACGAAATGGGAACGAAAACACTCTCACTCTCATCCTAATCTAAGTGTTAATTTCGGGGTGATCACTCAATTGCACGGACATAGTAAGTATTCTATCATAAGCTTGGCAATTACACACAACTCCACCACTAGAGCTAAGGTTAAGACAAATTTTAGAAAGCAATGTTGGGTTATAGTGATTCAAAGGCTTTGGGGTGGTGTCATTACTAACGTGTCATGGCGAAGTGGACAAAATCAATGATACATGACCAAATTCATGGTCAAGACATCAAGGATTGCTCGCTGCATCACCTAGACACGCTTCACGACAAAAAGGGTAAGGTAAGGCATGGGATATTTTAATGGGTGTAAAAGAAAAAGAAAACAAATAGTCTTAGCTTAAAACCAAGTTGTCATCGCCAAACCGTTAATTCGAGGTTCATCTTCATATGATCAATATATGTCACTGGAATCCACCATTATTCTTTCTTGAACTATTCTTCCAACCTTCGAATGTAATCGAGAAGATTATTCTCAATACCAATTACTTTAATTCATATAGTGCTTATAATATATATATATATATTAACATACATCCCCCCACTTGAACTGAGCATAAGGAGATAACTTGGGGGTCTTTGACGGTCTTTAGTAAGATGTAGATGATTAGGTACGCCTCTCAAAACTTTATTTTGAACCTCGAACAAGGGCGAACAATGACTTCAAGATAAAAAAAGGTAAGACTACACGGTAGGCTATGGTGTTAGGGTGTAACGAAAATAAGGGTTAGGAAATGAAAGGATAGGCTCAAAAGGGGTGTAACTAGGGGTATCTTGCACTAAAGGTGAGTGCAACAAAAAAAGGGTTAAAACGAAGGTCGAAAAGCCAATGTGACTAATCGATAAATGCACACAGGTGAACACATATGGGCTATTTGGGTTTAATCCTAAAACATTGCTTTTTTCAAATCGCCTTTTGTAGGATATTGGATTTCACAAATACATAATACATTCAATATATGGATCGAATTTATGCAAGAGAGTTTAGAGAGAGAAAGTAGTGTGGGAGCCTTTCTAGAGAGAGAAAGTAACAAAAGAGAGAATGAACCTGCAAGTCATGATTTCTTCAATTAAGTGTGGATGCTGTAAGCATGCGGCTTTGGATTGACTTCTCAATTCGGATCAGCTGCAACCATCCAAATGAACCTGCAAACAACAGTTAGCAATAAAACACACGAAAGTGTCTTTGATCACTTCGTTGAATTGAGGTACACGCCCACGGTTCCCCTTTGATCAAGACAAGTATCGCTCAGATCGGTATAATTCAAGAATCTCCTTGATGTGGTTTCGCAATGTTCTAGCCGTTCTCAAACCGGAACGTCTCAAAGAAGACAAAACGGAGTGAGTGAACCAGCAAATTGAGATTTACTGATTGATAGAAAATGATTTGAAAACAATCGCGTATTGCTTGAAGAAAGAGTTTTGCAATACGACGAAGGTTTTATGAGAAAGATCAGTTTTCAATCAAAAATACCTTTTGTATTTGAAAGAGAATACACATTCGATGTGCTAGAGAAAAGAAGATTTGCACATCGAATGGTTTTTCCAAAAGTATTTTTTCAATCAGAGATACTTTTTGTATTTGAAAACATGAGTACACATTCTATGTGCTAGAGAAAAGAAGATTTGCACATCGAACGGTTTTTCCAAAAGAACACGTCAATTCCAATCCTGGACCAAGGTTGATTCAAGAGTGAATCGCCCCATCGTTTCTGTCCAGTTGTCACAAGCTTGATCTTTAGAAAAGATCTCACATGTCACCCACCAAGAGCTTGTTTGATGTTGGCTCTAGAAGGATTTCCATCTTCATTGTGAATATTTTTACATATCACTCGGATGTTCTGGCAATACCACAAGGATAATGCGTAGGACTCTTAATATATACTTACTTTCCACATTGTGTGGAACAGCAAGTCTTCATTAATTTAGTGTCCTAACGAGATATTGTGGATGATCTCTTGGCTCTAGACTCGATTGTGCACATTTGGTTCCTATGCCGGAGACTAGGGAGATGGTCTCCTTCTTCAATATCAACAATCTCTAAGAGAGAGTCGATAGATTATGTAGGTTCCCCGTGAGAATGAAACAAGCCCTTTTAAGAGGAACTTGAGTAGTTTGGGAAGTTTAGTGCGGTCGTCCTTTGGGTCCATGACGTCTTGTCTTCAATACGGAGTTACCTAAGTAACCATCAAGAGCATATGTATTGAACCCGGTTTCGCCTAAGGTTGAATTATTGGAGGCTATTTCTTTTCACCCTTTTCACATTTATTTCTTTTTCATTCTTCAACCCTTGATTGCTTACGAGACTTCATTACTAGAACCTTGTTGGGTTTGTTCCAGATTAGCTCTGTCTCGATCGGCACTCTTCCTATATTCTCAATTTTCTCCTTTTTTTCATCATACCTAAGGACTTCTACACTATCTAGTGGATTGTCCTCGGTAGATCCCTCCGGTTCGGCGGATCGTGGGAACTAATACCTAACCTAACCATCCTTATAACACCATGCATAAAGTAAAATGGTCGGTCTTTTATGCAGTTCATTCTTCCTTGAAACCAATTGAAAAATCATTTGGAAAAATTAATCAAGGTACTTGTGATATAAAATCAAAGCATTTTGTACCTTAATTGTTTCGATCATTTAGAAATGCTCCCTCAACATGTGCATGTGATTTTGAAATTGTTTAGCACATGGAGGCAAGAGTTCTTTGAAATAATTTCTTGATCACAATTTCCATGGAAAAGCCATTTGATTTTCTTTGGTAAATTCTCCCCTCAATATGTGCATAGGATTTTGAAATCATTTTTATCACATAGAGAAAGAGTTCTTTGAAGCACATCCACGTCCACAAAATCCATTAAGAAACCATTTAAAACTCAATCAAGGTACTTTATGTTAAAACATAAAAGCTTTTGTACCTCGATAGTTTTATTTTCATTTCAAATGCTCCCCCTCAATATGTGCATCAATTAATGAAAACATTTAGCACATATGGGAGAGCAGCCTGCACTTTGAGTCAAAACGATCACTTTTGATCACTTTTTATCAAATTTCATTATTAAATCACAAATTCTCCCCCGATCAAAAATATCAAACCCTTTGAGATTTTGGATCTCAAGTGATTTAATTAGGTTTAGAAAACATGGGAGAAAATGTGCCTGATTTAAAAGCTCTTCTTGTTTTTTTAGGATAAATGATCCCCCTCAACATGTGCATCATATATTGAAATCGTTTGGCACATGGAGGAAGGAGTGCCTTTGAAGGACTAAAACCAATTCCATTAAAACAGATTTGAGATTTAAATCACGATCTCTCCCGCTCAAAGATTTCAAACCATTTGAGATTTGTGATCCCAAAAGATTTAAATAATTTAGAAATTTTTTAGGGAAAGACGTGGCAAGATTTGATATTGAAAAGTGATAGATAAGGACCATTTTAAGACATTAAAGATTGTTAGTGTCAGGTATGAAAGTTTTAAGAGATCTTTAAGTAAAATAAAACAATTTCACAATCAAACAAGAACAGAAAAAATTTCATTTTGTAAGATCTTTGAGTTTTAAAGAAAATCATACCATGACATAACATTAAATCTTTAGATCACCACTTGTTTTGTACAAACCGGACTTGTTTTGATGATATATTGTTTGAAAATATTATATTTTAAATCACTCTCCCCCTCAATCGATGACCGAAGTCGATAATTGAGTGACATAGGTTTTGATAATAAGAAGTCCGGTGATTTTCAAAATTTAGTCCAATTTATTTTCAAAACAATATTTTTCAATTTTCAAAACAATTTTATTCAAAGTTTTAGAAAAATGTTATCCCTGCACAAAGATACGTTAGGTGGTTGAGCCGCTTTTGTTGTTGTTGCTGTAAGGCGGGAAGAAAACCGTCTGGCGATGCGGTGAGACTTCTTCGTTGCATTTTTTCATGCCAACCGAGGTCAAATTAAGCTCCGTTTCTTCATTTGATGATGAAGAAAACCATCTGCGATGCAGATGAGATCTCTTACGTTGCATTTTATCATGCCAACTCTCCATTGAAGTCAAATTAAGCTCCGTTTCTTCATTTGTCAACCCAAGATATAGTTACCCTTTCCTTTCGGCATCCAATCATCTTGTATTGTGGGATCCGGATCGGGAACATTCTTATATACCAATATACCTGCATACGTTAGTGAACACACATACAAATATATGGTGGTCGACATCACCCAAACATCAATCGACTAATAAAAGTCAATCCAACATACCAATCAGATCATACAAATGCATGGGAATTATGTGTTTATCAAACTCTAATCATCTAATCCTAACAATCATATCCTAGGCACCTAGTCCTTCAACATAGGTTAACATCATTTTCAATTAAGCACGAGGATAATTAAGAAAGTCCGTTAGATGATATAAATTTGAAAACATTCTCCCCCTCAATCAATGATTTATTTTTCTGAAAAGGTTAAAAGCGTTGAAGTCATTGATTGAATTTTCAATTTTATCAAAAACACTGAATCTAATAGATTTACAAGCAACTCATTTTCCACCAAATTTTGAATACAACAAATATTTTTCTGAAGAATTTTTAGACGGAAAAGCATTTGTGTAGGAACAACAGTCCTTCGACATACTTTCCTCAATTAGTTTTAGGAAAAGTGCACGAAATATTTTGAAAATTGGTTTGGCTCAAGACTTTCCTTTCTTTGAAAATGGGTTGTTATCTCAAATAATAGCAAGCCATAGTTTTAAGCACGGGTTACAATCAAGTAATCGCAAGCCATTTTGAAGCGCTGGTTACTGATCAAATAATCTGTAAGCCATATTTTGAGACATGTTTTGAAAAAATAATTACACCTCTCGCTCGAACTTCATCTAAAGTCCGTGCCATTATTGAATGACATTTCTAAGACCGTAGATGTTATCGATACCGAAGACATGTCTTGAGAAAACATATTTTGGTATTTTTAAATTTTCCGATTTTATGGGTTTTGTTGGTTTTATAGTTTTCTATTTTGATTTTGTGGGTTTTATATTTTGTATTTTGCTTTTTGAAAATATATACACGATAGATTAGATGATATAGTTTAAGAAGATGATGATACGAGTACCGAGATAAGGATATCGAGCGACCACATTGTAAAAGATAGAAGTCATCATCCCTAAAACTTTGACCACCAAAGCTTCCGATGCTCTTGAATGGACGTCGTAAATTAAGCTCGCATAAAGTGAGACTTTGGTAGCTTCCCCATATCGACAATCTTTGAATAAAGACCATATTCCCAAGAAGAAGAATGAGAAGAGAGCAGTCTCATTGAATGAAGCTCAAGACTCAAGAACATGAGAACACCGAGGTAACAAGTTAAGACATTGATCGTCTTAGCGGTTATCAAATCCGAATAAGCGATGAAGACCGATCACATGAACTCGTTGTGCGTCCCGATGTACACATTCCTCTTCGAGATTGACCAGTTGTCTTATTCGGGGAACAATACATCAACATCTTCATTTTACCAAATGCATTCCGCTTATCTTCCATATAACAAATCGACCCATAATGTACACAAGTACCCAACCGTAGAGACAACAACATCACACTAACGGTTGAATCACCGATCTCCTCGTGGATGTCAACTCTAGAATAACGGATTAAGCTCGATCATGTGAATATGTTGTCCGACCACGATGTACAAATATATCTCCCCGATCGTTGCGATCTCATCGAATCATCATTACATTGTGTACATGAAGCACTAACCGGAAGCACTTTATCATAAATCATATAGAAGATGTCGATATGCAATATCATCTCAAAACCAAATATTCTTTTCACATTTCTTCTAACTCGCAATCAAGTAACACATACCAAAAGTTTCAGAGACCATTTCCCCAATTAGTTGGAATAATACACCAAATGCTACGAGTTAAACATCGAGTTTCTCTACGGTTATGACCATTGTCTTTCCGGATAACTTCAATCGGTAGAAGTGTTAAGTTCATCATGTGTACTCGTTGTGCTTTTAGATATATGTCTCCTTCCCCTTCTTTGGTTTTGATACCTCGATTCAAGAAACATAATATACCTAAAACTCGAAATCTTGTGAGAAGAACTCAAATAGCCCAAATGAATCTCGTGAGAATCAACTCGAACGGAAACTCTCTCGACTATCTTTATCAACCCATATGTAGACAATTTGAAGTGACCAACGATGAAGAATACCCGATATACCAAACTTGAAACCTAAGTCAAATTCCCACATTTGTATCTTAAGCTTGCACTTAATGATGAAAGAACGATTCGAGAATTTATGCTTCAAGCAAATTTCTAAGTACTCACTACTCAAGCAAAGTATGAGACATTAACACCTCTTGCGATTATCCACACCATCATATGAGTGTGACATTGAGTAAAACAAAGTAACTCCTAATAGTGATAGTTAACCGTGTCTTCAACCATCCACCCCGACTCATCGGTAACTAGATAACCCAAGACTTCAACTCAAATTCTTAAGCCCGAGCAAGTTATCAAATAAGAACACACCTTTGTGAATGTCAACTTCAACCTCAAATAAGTGATAAAAGAGTAACTTCAAGTAATCAACTTGTGTCAAATGTCCAATACTTGAATAAACAAACAATCGGATGAACATTGACCCATCGAATGAACCGAGCAAATGATTCCTCAACATCAATGCATTCTTCCTCAAGGTATACATGTAGAAGGCGATCCGGAAGATTTACCAAAATTTCTTCTAGCGGATGAGGTAGTCATTTTCCTTAATGTTCATGTGGTTGATTTATAGCGTCACAATGAGAGGAACAATAATCCGTGAAGATTTGCAAAGGAATACCAAAGAGCGATCATTATTCATGAACAATAATCCGTGAAGATTTGGCAAAGGAATACCAAAGAATGGATCATTATTCAAGAGTGCAACTAAAATATCATGATAGTCATTATCAACGCCTTGTGAAGTAACGGAGATAAGGTTTCTTGAGAATTCGAGAAGTACTTCTTAGATGGGGAACTAGTTGAGTCGGAGAAACCGAGCATGAGCTTGGTGGATGATCAACATTCGTTGGAGGTTGGAAGCATCGATCAAACATATCTTTGGAAAACAATGAATCCCAATTATCCTTAGTAAGTGAAGCATTAGGCGTTGGAGGAGAGTCATCAAAATTCAAAACAATGAATCCCAGTTATCCTTAGTAAGTGAAGCATTAGGTGTTGGAGGGGAGTCATCGTCATCAAAAATTAAGTCGTATGACCATTATTCAAACATCATCTATCATCATGTAGTATATTCACTCTTCTCCCCCTCAAAAATTGCATCCAAAGTTGCCATTTTTGATTTAACAAGTGAATAAGAGTATACACCAATGAACGTAGATCCACTTGATGACTGAATGAGCATGGGAGAAACATGAAGTATGTTGATGAAGAATGTCGATGAGAATGGTCATAAATATGAAGATTTCTCTTCTTTTGAAGAGAAAGTGCACTGAAGCGTACACCTTTCTTTTTTTTAGGAACGGGGCCTGAAGAGTTATCTGCAGACGCCATTATGATGAAGTACGAGGCCTGAACTGATTTGAACAGACGTCATAGCCGAATGAATATCAAGATTGAGTTACTTGATCCCGTGAGTTATGAGATATCAATCCATTTGTAATCCATACTTTAAGCCACTCCATGTAGTGAAGGATCAAGTATCTGCAATCGAGTATGGACTACCGCACTAATATTACAAACTTGATTGCATATATTTTGGTTAGTGACATTAGTATCCAAACCCTTTGGGGTTTCATAGTCAACCTGATTTTGTCATTGGTAAACAACTTTCCGGTGAGGCATCCACCTAAGTCCAACATCCTTAAACATTTTACCGACGGAATCCACTTATGGCGTGTCTAGGATTGGTGACATTCTTATGCACAGATGGAAGACTTATCGTTATTCCTAGACACCAAATATTTAGCAGATTGGGATCCATCTAGGCGAAGTTTTGGGTTTGTTTTGCTTAATAACATGTTGAACCTTAGCCATGAAGGTAGTCTTAGTGGATTGTACCTTAGCATGTGAATTAGGAAAATGTTTCTTATTCGGAAAAGACTCAGAATTTCTAGTTTCATTTTCTACATGCTTAGCATTCTTCTTCTTATAACTACTCTTAGATGCAATCCAACCCCTAGTATCTTGAGAGTTCCTAGGTAATGGTTTACAACTACTAGCAGTGCCTTGAAATCTCATGGAATGCATCACCCTAGGTCTTGCACCTAAAATTCCGTCTTTTCGAATATGTGCCTTTTTCCTAGCATATTCTAGATAATAGTTCTTCCACAAGTCATTCATATCTTATGAATTCTGGGCTTTAATGCTTGGTTTTGACACTGTTTTCGAACTAATCCTAGAGGTGCTGGGAGTAGAAGTGGCTACTTGTTAATGGTTAACGGAGCTAGAAGCCTTCTTCTTAGGTAACTCAGGTGAAGTGACTGGTTTTGACAAAACTTGTTTCTCATCAACTTGGGAGGCAAACCGTGTTTTTGGTCTTTCGGATATAAACGCAGAGTCGCCTAACAACGGACCGGTTTCTAATGGGATGAGAAACTTGGTTTCCCAAGGTTGATGGTTTTGTAAACTTAGTGTTCACACTTTTCCTATAGTTTTCCTAAGCTCATTTTTAAGGCAACAATAGCGAAACTCTTTTCTTGAAGTTGAGCTTTGAGTTCATCAATTTTGCTATCAAAGAGTTTGTTTGTTCCATTGACTTAGTTCTAGCTTCTTTGATGAGTCACTTAGTTCTATGTGATGCTTTCTCAAAGACTCATTTTCCTTTAGTAATTTGGCCACACAAACCGCTAATTCATCATTTCTCATTTGAATATCATCAATAGAATTAACATCAGAATTACTTGTAACCAAATTACTTTTCATATGCATATCAGAAATATGTTTCTTCAAATTGTTGATAGTCGAGTTTTTGGCTTGAAGCTAAGCTTTTAAATTGTTTATTTCAAAAAATTCGCGAAATTCAGGAAATTCTGGTTTTTTACATGGTTTGTTAGTTTGAAAACTTTCCTCCTTTCTTTGTATTGCAATTTCAAGTGAAATTAAGTGTTTTTCAAGTTTTGAGAATTTGTTTGAAAGTTCATCAAAAGCCCTTTTATCAACCATATCATTTGTTTTGAAATTATAAGACTCAGCCTCAACCAAGGAGCATTTATCAGAATCATGTTCAGCATTAAGATCAGTTTGTTTAGGTACATTATCAGATTCATTATGTTGAACAATTAAGGGTACCTCATCACATGACAATTGTTCATTTATCGGTCTAATATCTGCATCCACATCATGTGAAACAAGAGTCAGTGAACTACTGGTTGTTTCAAGCTTATCTGCCTTTGAGCCTCTGTATTCAGTGTTAACTGATCCATCACCCGATGCCTTACTGGTCTCAACACTACATTTTATTGATTGTACCCGACATTCATTCACCTTTCTGATCACAAGATCCACTTCTTGTGTGACGGAGTTCTTGAGCGGTGATTACATCATTCTTGTTGTCTCGATATTCGCATCCGAACACCCGATTCTTCAATGGATACATTACCCAACTTATCACAACTATCTCTCAATCGCACGGATACTCATCCACTTTTTCATCATCGAGTAACTTCCTCAATATACTTCTCCACATTATCCATGAGATGGATAAGTGTATCTATGAACACGCTAATTTCCATTCCAAAGTGTCTCTTGAAAGATATTTCATTCATGTCTTGATCATAGTCGATGTGAATTCCTTCTAATGAATGATGAAAATGTTTGTAGATCACTTGAAGTGCAACACTGAACTATCCTTTTGAACCTTCTCTTTGTCAAGTTGTAGCTCCAATTGCTCGAGGTTTAACATCAAAGTTCCCGTTAATGTGGATAAGTCCCGACGGAAGAGGGCAATACATGTTCGCTCCATTGTTATGTGTAGAAGTAACGTGAGGTGAGAGTGAAGTTGTTGAAAAGGTTCAATGTTGCTTTCCTTTGCATAGCATTACATAGCCCGAACAGTGCAAATCTTTCTCATTGGACTCGGGCGTCAAGAACTCGGATCATCATTGATTGATTCCATCATACTCAGAATCGTCAATAGCTAATATTCTCATGGTTGTCTGACATCATACGGTTTGAGTATTCGAAATCACCGAATCGAGTGTAAGACATGATGTTGAAGTATACACGGATTTTACAAGTCTTTGATTTAAACCGAGAAATAGAATCTTTCGCTGGATTTTACTAAAATCAACACCAAACCGTTAAGCAATGACCAATGGAATGTGTTAAGATGACTGATGGATCAACAAAGTGATAGACAATTGTGTGTTAGGGCACATGATTGTTTGTAGGATTAGCTAATATGTTGTTTAGTTGAGATTTGGATTGGTTGTTGCACGATTTTACGGAGAATTTAAGGTCTAAAAACATAAAAACCTCAATAACTTCTGTTCGGAGCGGATTTAGGCCTTGAAGGTTGACCTAAGTTCATTCGGCGTGCCATTCTCCTCGTTCTCACGGTTGTTTTGATGGGTAGAACGCTGAAAACGGAGTTACGGTTCAAAAGTTATGGCCGTTTGAAGTTTTGTCGGGAAAAATCAACAAAACGCACCCAAGACAACTCGCTTCAATAAGCAAGCAGAAAACTCGCTTATGTGGGCAACTCGCATAGGACAACTCGCTTCAATAAGCAAGTAGATAACTCGCTTATGTGGGCAACTCGCATAGGATAACTCGCTTCAATAAGCAAGCAGACAACTCGCTTATGTAGGCAACTCTCTTTAGATACGTTGAATCTGGACAAGTCGCATAGGCAACTCTCTTAGGCAACTCGCTTTGATGAAAATAACCACAACTCGCATAGAACCCAAGTCGCATAAAGAGTCAACTCGCTAAATAGCCAAGTCGCATATACCAACTCGCTTCCAATAACAAAGCAACTCGCTTCCAAGAAACTCAACTCCGTGGCTCAACTCGCTACGTACAACTTTCAAAAACAACCACTTTATCAATCAAAAACAACCAAACCACAATGATTTAAGCCTTCCAATTCAAAAGCTAAACACATATGATGATCCTAAACACAAAAGTACAATCAAAATTCAAACTTTAACACTAGAATTTGTTCAAATGAATCAAACTCTTCTAAACACTTTTAACCCCAAAAACCTTATGAAATCCACCAAAACAAAGAGCATGAAGGATGAATGATCAAACCATGGCTCTTGATACCAATTGTAGGATATTGGATTTCACAAACACATAATACATTCAATATATGGATCGAATTTATGCAAGAGAGTTTAGAGAGAAAGTAGTGTGGGAGCCTTTCTAGAGAGAAAGTAACAAAAGAGAATGTTAGATTGAAGGTCCAACCCTCACTTGGGAGGTAGAGGGTATTTATAGTTACACAATAAACGTCCTCCTTCGGATTGTGGATCGTGCATACTGATGGGTAAAGACCCGTCCTTCCTCCACGGTGTTGCACTAAACTAAATAACTAACTAAATAACTAGTAAATAACGTAATGTCTACGAGCTAACTTATGCTAGATTATATTTGGGGTGACCGATACTTCACTATGGAATTTTCTAATTCCTAACACCTTTTCCAAATGCACCAAGCTAATTTGATACACTACTCGTCTATGGTTTCGAAGTGATGTAAAAGCCAAGTTCTAAAGTTTACAATACTATCGGCACACTCAATATATGGTAGATTTGGGTAAAATGGGGAAAACGGAAAGGATAAATCTCACCAATGGCAATAAGGGTAATAGTGAGCTCGGCTTTATGTAATTCTAGATTGGTTAAAAAATATGACAAAAATTTTCAAATGAGCTTAAAATTTTGAAACCAACTAGAAAATTAGGGCAAGTAAGCTAAGTAATCATACACTTCATTTCTATTCCTATCCCCCCCACTTGAAGTGTACAAAGTCCCATTTGTACAAAGAAAAAAAAATAAAATAGAAATGAAAAATAATTAAGAAAGAAATAAACTCCCCTCTCGAATGCTTGCCCAAGATGTCTCACTAAAGGTAGAAGGTGGGTTATGGGGTGGCTAATGCGTACCCTTTCCAGGGACTACGCCTTAATTATTGTATAGCCTCAAAATTTTCCTACTGCAGCAGAGGTTACGGCGTAACTGACCCAAAGGTTACGCCGTATTTGCATCACAGAATACATGGAAAATTTTGTACCCTATGGGTACAATTGATAATTAAGCATATAAATATCCTTAAAATTTAGTTATTACAGACATAAGTATCAAATTGTTTCAAATTGTTCCATCAAACAGGGAAATCAATCGTCCCTGGGTAGATCATGATCCATGGAGTGAAATTGGGTGGGATTCAACGGGGTGCTTGTGGTGCTACCAAGAGTGGGCTCGGCCTGCATGAATGCCACTCCTCAATGGACGTCAACGTTGGGGATTAGGGTTGGTATACATACTCCGGACCTTGCCACCTAGGGTGGTTCAAGTGCATGTTCTGGAGCATTTGGCTAGTCCGATCCGCACTCTAGTGAAAGAAGTCCTGCTGGAGCTGCTGCACTTGATCCATGGTACATGCAAAACCATCAAATTGGTTACTAAGACCATATAGACCCACTCTGAGGCTATCATTTCCTCGTTGAAGTGGGTCGCCATTCCCTCGATCCTCTCATCGATGATCTGTAACCTTTCCCCCACATTCACGTGTGCCCTTCTTCGCCTCCGGGCACCGCCTCCTCTATATCCTCTTGGCTCACCACCAAAGACCACTACCTTCCCCTACTTCTCTCCGGGGTTGTCCTAGCTAGCTCAATCACTCCATACATGTCACGGGTGCAATCCGAACTCAACTAGCTTACTCACCCAATCAAGCTAGTCTCCCTACCACGGGTCACCCGAACCAAAGCTGCATCGGTCATCGGATCATAGCTTCTAGCCAACCTCCCAATGAAATGGCCCCCACATTGGGCTCTAGATGAAAACCTCTTAGCACCACCACCCATAAACCTTGCCAAATAGTAGGGAACATCGATGTTGTTCCCCCCTTCCATGCCTTCCATGAGGTATAAGTCATCCATAGTCATTTTTTCCTTGGTAGAGTGTCTTGCTCGAATAGAGCAAGCAAGTAGTCGGTGCACCAGTCGACGAATGGGGTTTCTCACCATTTTGTAGGAAGGTGGCTGTTTAGAATTGTAACCATCCATGATAGCAATCTGGTTGAAATAGGCTGCAGTGTCTTGAGTTTCATCCCTACGCCTCCAACAAGATTGTAAAACCTACGAAAAGCTTCCAACTCCATTTCTTCTTCCGTATACAAGCCCATTCTCACAGTAAATTGCCTTAGAGTCAAACTCCTTCTCACACCTCCAAGTTGGAAAAACAAAGACTCCACATCATCGTCCTCAATATCAGTACGAAACTCAACACTAGCAAGGAATTCTCGGACATATTCCGGAATGACCGGCTCCGTGATCCTAAAAAGCCTTAACCACGCATTGCATGTGAACTCCCCTGTTGTACATGTGAACTTAATTTTGCAGAAATTCCTCAACTTCCTACCAGCTTTCCCGTTTGCTAAACTATCAAATGCATCAAAATCAAGTGCTTCCGGTTGACTAATATCCTTCCTCCTTAATTTCTCGAACTCATCAAGGCACAATTGCCTAATTCCTGCATCATCGTATGCCAAAAACCTAACCCATTGAGCGGGGTTGTTTGCGCCTGTAAATAAGACAGATAACAATAAGTGCAGACCTTACTGATGTAAAGCTACGGCGTAACCATTATTATAGTTACGCCATAATTAGATAATTCCAGAAGTTACGGCGAAACTCAACATAATTGTTACGCCGTAATTACAGATTTCAACGATTCTGACGTAACACCCCGATTCGTCGTAACTTTCCCGTAAACTCAAAGCACCTCAGATGGACCAATTAAGCAATAGATTACGCCGGAACCATCAATTTTTTTTTCAAGTGGTAAAAAGTTTTTATAGATTTTTAACCTATTAGTGCCGAGGGACCGCGCCTAACCCACTAGGTTTGTGTTTGACCCAAAACCCTCTTTAAATTAAGTCAAAACACCCAAATCGACCCATAGTGATAGGACACGAATCAAAATAACATGGGGAAAATCATCATAACCATCAATTAATCAAACCAATAGCAATAATATACTCAAATAAGCAAGATTCCTAAAATATTATAATATAAACCATAATTGAATAATCGAAATAAACGAATCAAAAAGAGTAGTAATGATGAGATGATGAGATCTTGATGGAAAAATTTTGAGAGAAAAAATTACTGTTTTGGTAGGCGAGGAAAAGATTTTGTGTAAAACCTAGTTTTTAATCCGTATAAGGTTTTATACCGCCAGGAGGTTACAACGTAATTTAATTAATAGTTACGCTGTAACTAATATTTTCAGAATATTAAATGTTGTGAAAGGGTTACGGCATAATCCTAATAGGGATTACGCCGTAACTAAATATTTATATTTAATTAAAGAATTAATTTTTAGAAATCTGATTGTATAGTGGTTACGTCGTAACTCTAAAAAGAAGTTACCTCGTAATTAAATAATCAAAAGATTTTATATATTATTTTTAATTATAATATTGTTACGTCGTAACCCATAGAAGAAGTTACGCCGTAACTAATAGCATCGGAGAATAAATTTTGTACTATTGCAATATGAGAGATTGAGAAACGTACCTTATGGAATTGCTCAAATCTCTTAATGAGGTAAATATAATATACCTTAGATCTTCCATTAACTGCTCCCCGGCAGCGGCGCCAAAAAAGCTGATGTGCTATTTCATCCTGCTTTTAATATTTATAAAACTTAGATAACTTAGGATAGACACATACTAACGGGCAGAGAACCCGATCAGATGTAGTAAAGCCTTAGGTAAATCTGAATATCGTCCCAAGAGAGCTGTGACTTTAAAAGAACTAAGGTGATTAGGAATGATATTGATAATATATTGGTATGACAAAGTTGTTATATATCATCGATATGCTATTATTCTACTCACACAGACACCAGAAATTTAGGGAAAAGAGATAGATAAGTGAAGCTTATGAAGAATACAAATATGAATTGATTCTCGATATGAAGGTTCAATATAGTGGTTAATTATCACCAGACTCCTTTGGTCAATTCTTCATGGCCTATGACTCTTAGATTCCTCACCAAGATGCACAGGTCACCCAGGATCATTCGGCAACCTAATAGCAGTCATTACGCACCAAATCTGCTAGATCTAGACGGTGGGAACCCGGCCGTTAGGAACTTAGATTCCCCCTAACCTCTTAAATACCTCCACTTGGTAGGTGATCATTTGGTCATTTCGCACACGAAGAGTGGTTGTACTATGGCCAATTCCTCCCATACTTCGCAATCTATTAGACTGGGGTCAGTTGGTCATATCTCCCAGCCTTATAGATACTACCAAGCTTATAATACTACCAAGGCTAGCGATCTATGAAAAGACTAGAAAATGTCTATAAAGAATTAAAGAGAATAACAATAACATAAATGCAAACTTCAATTAATAAAATGAATTCTTAGTATAAGTCCTAGAAAAATATAAAAATAATTCAAACTCGAATACAATGGAAATCGTAGATGAGGACTTCGTTATTTAGCGCTCCTAAGCCATGCTTCTTCTTCTATGTTTTGATCTCCCCAAACCCTAGAAGGTTTGGGAAAGCGGAGATGATTGAAATTGGTGAAACCTTCGACTATTTATAGGCTTCGAACCGGTTACGGCGTAACCTTATTAGGTAGTTACGTCATAACCTCTTCAATCATTTGTGCTTATCCATATTCTGGCGTAACCTTAGGCGGGTTACGCCGTAGCTTTCGTAAATCATGTGTATTTTTCATTACGGCGTAACTTTGGTGAGGGTTACGCTATAGTCTTGTCAATAAGGTGTTTATCGGTTGTTGCTGGCGTAACTTTGAGTGAGGGTTACGCCGTAGCCTTCATAATCTTTAGTTATGTCGTAACTTCATCACTTGGTTACGCCGTAGTTAAGAGACAATCTATCCATAGGGCTTTAAAACGTCCAATTGCAGCTTCCTTACATTGAATAAGTTATGAAATGAAATAATAAGGAATAAGGATGTTTTCACGAGTATTTTACTCAAAATGTGATGATAAAAGGGGAAATTAACGCTTAGAAAATCAGGACTATTTGATGTTATCATTTGTCGTTAAACAAATCTAAACCTTTCTCATATAACTGCATATTCAGTGAAGACTGCAAGAAAGAGGTTTGAGACATCGGAAGAGAGCAATATTTTGTCTAAAATAACCTTTTGAGCTATGACACAGAAACACAAATTGATTTCAATCCCTCATACATCTGTTTACCTCATCAAGTTTTTTCTGCAAATTATCAAGAATAATACATTGAGGGTCTCAAAAATCCTAATACAATCTTTTAGCGGTTAGGTATAGTGGGAGTGATAACTGATTTTCTGAATAATGGATATGTGAGTTGAAATGAAAAAATGTGTCGACATCACAAACCTTTGCATAGCACTCTTACATGTTTTCCATAGATAATCTAAAGTGATCCGTGAAGCAAAAGAAAACACTTTTAACTACAAAAAAATGTTCACTAAATATAAATAGTTCCCATTATAACATACATATATCGGTTATGTTCAAACCGAAGGTTTCCTATTCTTCTTACCAGCACATGCTAAACAACAAAAATATAAATATGATTCAGGTGATAAAGTAATGGTTCAGTAATCAGTACCATGTATCACTAAATAAGTTGAGCTATCAAAGGAATGAGAAAGCCTTTTATAGATTTGTGTTCTGTCTTGAGTATCATCTTTTTTCATTTTTTCACACCTACAAATCCCATATTATTGTTAGTTAGTGAAACCTAAAATAACATACATGATTCTAACTAATATGCATGTATAATCACTTGATGATGATGTAATTAACAAACTTGTTATATATACACAAGGTAAATTTATCAATTTATACAATGAAAACTAACTAATCTTTCATAGTTCATGATGTTATAATTAACAACCTTGTTATAAAAACTCTGCTAAATCAAAGAAGAACCAGAGAAAAGCAAGAGACCGGTTACAAATCCCATATCCTACGCTTGAAACACAGAAGATAATGATAAAACCCGTAGGTATAATATTATTATGGACCATTATTTATAATGGTGAAAACCCTAATACCCTAAACCCACAAACCGGGCTTGGGCCTAATTATCCACTAATACTCCCCATGATTCGAAAGCGGAAATCGCTAAAACTCGAATCAAGTAGTAAACTAAGAAATCAAAATAAAACAATAACCAAAATAAAGCGGGATAATTCAAAGTATCCCAAACAATGTCTCGGGAATAAGAACCCTAGATTCGACACCAACAAAAGTCGTCTCGGAATAAGAACCCTAGATTCGACACCAAAAAAAGTCGTCTCGGGAATTGATACCTGGATTCGACACCAACAAAAGTCGTCTCGGAATTGATACCTAGATTCGAAATTAAAAAAATAAATTAAATAAATTTTTTTTAAAACCATACCATCTACCATATCTTTGACATTCAATACCAACCACATATCACGTTTATAGTTCTTTCGAGCCATGATGAACACGACCATCACTTACATAAAAGGAACTTCACACGGACACACCATCGACACCACGATAACCAAAGATCTTGATGTTGTTAGATGGATCACCGAAAGCGAAAACGTTTGCGAATCCATAATAGTCGGCCTTGATACCGAATGGCGGCCTTCATTCCAAAGTCGTGGGTTTTGTGGTCTTTGGGTTGATACGGTCCATGGAATGACAAGCCTTTGATGATTGATTTGTACCAAAGTCGTGGTGGTTTTTTTTTTTTTTTTTTTTGCGAAATATTTGAGATAGAATATTTGAGGTTGGAGATAAGGAGAAGCGAGTAGATGATTGAGGCGGAAAGATTTTTTTTTTTTTTTTTTGAGATAGGAGATAAGGTTTGACGGTGGCTTAGAGTAGGCGGCTCAACATAGCCACCTCACCTAGGTCTCGAGGATCGGACCCGCTCAAACCATGTAAGATAATGATAAAACCCGTAGGTATAATATTATTATAGACCATTATTTATAATGTTGAAAACCCTAATACCCTAAACCCACAAACCGGGCTTGGGCCTAATTATCCACTAATATGTAAACTGATATATTGATCACATGATTCTCTGTGAGAGATACGTTTTATTGATACGATATATATAGGTGAATACATAATGAAACCCTAATGGACCACAAACCCACAAGTCGGGCTTGGGCCGAATATCTCATCTAACACTCCCTTGCAGTCCGAGCGGCGAAATCGCAAAAGCTCGGACTGGAGTAGAAAACAGAAAACATGAAAGTGTAACTAATTTATTAACCTAATAGCAAGCAAGCAAGCATATATATGAGTCTTTGAGATCTTCAAAAGAGAACAATTCTTCACCATTGATGTGCTTTAGGACATCAAAAAGTTTCAGACGGTCTAGAAACTCAGCAAACAAAGTATGCGGTACTAGTAGAAGAACCTGTAGCTTAACCAGTGATGTGCATTAGGACATCAAAAACGTTTTACAGTGATTCTTGAATAAGTAACCTCATGCGCCGATCGAAAAAATAATACCATTGGTAGAGCTTTAGTCGACTTTAGGTAAAGGCTAGTCGAGCTTTAGTCGACTTTAAGTGAAAAGAAGAAACATAAAGTAGTCGAGCTTTAGTCGACTAAAGTTGCAAACAAAGAAAAAAGGAAAAAAAACGTAAAACAAAATTATAGATCGAAGAGATGTAAAGCAAAGAAAGTGAAGAAGGTTTTTGCTTTTCTTTTTTTCTTCAAGAGCTTTTGAAAAATAACACTTAAAAGAAGAGGATATATTGGGTCTCATATTTGTTTGTCAACAATGACGTGATGCAACAGTTACATGACTAAGCTACCATTGTAATTAGACAACCAAAAAGAAATAAAAGAAGAAACAAATGAAAAGGAGATAGGCAACCTGTCTATGGCAACACAAAGAACAGACGAGGTTGAAGGATAGGGTTTTGAGAAGGTAGATGGAGATATTTGACGGGTGTCAGCAGCGGCCCATGATGGCCAATTAGGTCTCGGGATCAGACCCGCTCTGGTACCATGTAAACTGATATATTGATCACATGATTCTCTGTGGGAGATACGTTTTATTGATACGATATATATAGGTGAATACATAATGAAACCCTAATGGACCACAAACCCACAAGTCGGGCTTGGGCTGAATATCTCATCTAACAAAACCATGTTGATACCTTCTCATGAATGACAAGATGAAATCATGGTAATCCCGTATTGATATACATGATTAAGTTGTAGCATGTTGGTTGGATCAATGCAGTCATTAAACTAAAAAAAACATAATAATCAAAACACCCACGAATTCAAAAATTAAAAAACCTACAGAAAATGGAATATACACGAATTCTATTCAATATATATTATATGTTGAATTAAAAAATGAAATCTTACCATACCACGAATGAAATCGATTAGTTTGGATCATGGTGTGAAGTTTTTGATGGTTGCTCATATTTTTTTAATGATTTCCAGCATTAAATTCCTCTGTTTTCTTCAATTTCTTCTTCAAAATCTCTTTACCTTATCTTCTCTATTCGTACAACATGCTCAAACTCTGAACTTTATAATTCAACGTGGAAAATAATGCTTTTATTGTAGCAACTTCTCTTTCCATGGCCCAAACAGTTGGTCTTGTGGGGGATCATTCTACATATGCAGAAAAAGCAGGTCAGAACATTTTAACATCAAACCAAAAGAAAAAAAATAAAGAAAAAGCGTTTTGCAGAATAAGAATGAACAAAGACGTTTTGTGTATGTTTGTCATTGTAAATGTGAATTAGATGATGAGACCGATTACGTTAAAGTTTATAATCATCAAACTATAATTAAGGTATGGATATGTGCTATATAATTCTTAAGATAAATATATTCCTTTTCAAACTAATTAAAATAGTAAATAATTGGTTGAGTAGGTTTATAGATTTCGCTTTGCAAGATATAATTCAAAAATGTGTTGGTCTAGTGGTTATCAATAAGAACCAATAGAAAAAGACATGTCTATTACAATTAAGAAAATAAAATTATATTTATATATGTTTAAGGCTATTTAGGTTGTGGAAAACTAGAAGGGGGTTGAATAGTTTTGCCGATTTTAAGTTAGTTTCTAAAACTTTAGATTCATTAATATGTGAGATCTTATGGATGTAGAGAAAGTATAGATCTAATGATAAAACAAGTAAATAAAGTAAAGCAAAGGGATAGAAATGACACAACCTATTTATAGTGGTTCGGCTACAAGGACACCTTCCTTGCCCTACTCCACCCCCGAGTCACCTACTCGAGTTCAAGCACTATGTCAACAAACTCCTTCACTTGGCGGAGAAGCCTTCACAACGTTGCTTACACCTTTTCCGGTACAAAGCTAAATACCGAGTCCGTAACACGGTGGACCAAACCAACACGACTATTACACAACAAGTATGTGAAATATCAAATACAAGATCTTTGCTACAGAAATCTTGCGGAGGAACAAATCAATCAAGGACCCCTTGCTTGGATGACTTGTAGAATGCTCGTGATCTCGCCTTAGAGAAGGACCTATATGAGAATCACAATAGAAAGAAAGAAGAACAACTCTCTAGATCAAGTGATCTATATGTTAGAAGAGAATGAGAGTGTTTGAGAGATTTAGTAAGAAGAGGGGTGATTTAGAATGAAGAAATGGCTCTCTATTTATAGGCAAAATCTTTCATTGTTCCTCGGATCCCACGGATCCTCCCACTGGGATCCGTCTAGTGTAATCCTAGGGATCCGTGGGACGCTCCTCTTTGCCCATGGGTTTTTGGTTATGGGTCATGGGTTATGGGTTGGTCCATGGGTTTTCTTTAGATTCAATGTATCTAAGTATACATTGTATCTAGCCAACTTAGGTATGGGTATGGGTTATGATCCATGGGTTGTGGTTTTTACCCATCCTAATAAACTATTACAACAAATAATTAATTACAACATTTTTGTATTTAAATGGCTATATGTAAATGCTTTACAAAAATAACATGTATCCTTATAATTGTACTTAAGATAACATTATATTTGTTATCAACAAAACACAAAGAGATCGCAAAATATTAATAAACGTTTTTACGGTTTATTTGTATTAACAATCTCCCCCTTTTTGTTGATGACAAAACATAATGTTATGATGAGTAAAACTTAAGAATAGATGTAACTTTTGAAAGCCCTAAGTTTTACTTCTTCTCCCTTTTGTCGAAACAAAAGTTAACCCGTGGAAGAAATAAAAGTGTGGAAAAATTAGTCCACGTATCGCTAACTCCCCTCGACGGTAGCTCCCCCTATTTTGGGGCGTTAAGTGAAGAAAAATAAAAAATCCTACAAAGAAAAAGGTTAGTAACATGCTTATGTAATCTTGTGATTGACGAGAATCAAGATTGGGAGCCAAGGTATGTAAACAAGGCCTTGTAATAAAACAACAAAGTGTTGTGGTATTTATGCCACCTACAAGCATGTAAAAATAAGAACAAGACTTGTTCTTGAAAATGACTTCAAAATAAAAAGTACTAAAAATAGAAAATAGTAGTAATGATTCCTTCCATACTTGCATAAGGTTATGGATGGAGGTTTGGATGAGTAATTGTATTGATGCGATCAAGGATGAGGTTGAGTATGAATCGCATTTCTTCCTAACTTCTATTATAATTTCCTAGTGGATTTGCAATGTTCACAATGTAAGTGATGTGGGTAATGAGTACGGAAATCTTCGGGTTGTTTTGATTTGTGAGTTGCGGAAGTTGTGGTGGAAAATAGGAAAATACGGATCAAAGTCCGTAATGATTGGAAGTGGTGGTGGTAAAGAACCTAGATGTTCTTGTAGTTTAATGGGATCTAAAGGTGGTGATGTTTAAAGATCATTGAATATTGTGTTTGGAGAAGTTGGAGGTGTCAAAAGGCTAATTCTTTTTTCTTTGGTTGTTGAGATCTTGTTGAGTCGTGGAGTTCCAAAAGAGTGATTTTAGGTGGTGAGTGAGTTGATGATGAAGTTGGTGTACTCATTTGGTGATGAAGGAGGTGCTATAATGGAAGCATCTTGTGGTGAGTTAGTTGATGGTGATGAGCCATATGATGATGGTTTTCCTAGGCAACAAGATCGGATGTTAATCCGTGCGGATATCCTAGAGTTTGATTTTGGTATTTTGGAAGGTGGAAGTACAAAGGTTTGGGTTTCATGAAGATGATTGTTTGTACTAGGTGATTCATCTAAAGAGTTAGTGAATGACATGGTGTAGTGTGTTTGTGAAGATGAGATGGATTATGCAAGCATTTTGGGAGTTCTATATAGAAAAACAAAGCATTGTAATGAATGCTTGACCCAAAATGTGGATTAAAATCTAATGATTATATATGAATTTAAGGCATGTGATCATGAGAACACAAGCATTAAAGAGCATACTCAAAAAAATAAAACAAATGTGGATTTTCATCCAAAGTGAGAAAAATAGAAGGTAAAACGACTTCGTCTCACGGATCCCACGGATCCTTCCTTGAGGGATCCGTCCAAAGATGAAGGCCGGGATCCGTGGGTGCAGTGATTCGAGCAAGCACAAAATTTTCCTTTTGAAACATTTTTGCCTAGTGTGTGCCTATATGCAAACTATTTGGAGTTGCGGTTATCTCGACCCCTAAGAAGAAAAAGAAAAATAAACTAGAAGTAGAAAAGCATGCTATTGAGATAACCCGAAAACACATATTTAGTACTTGAGTACGTAATTTAGTGTTATCAATGCTCCTAATTCATTGTTGCTTAAATGAATGTACCCGAAAATACATATTAGTTATGTATCTCCTTTAGCATTCATAAGACATGAGATGCAATGAAAACGGGTTTTTACTTTGTATTAATAATGAAAAAAATTATTTGTCCTAGACGTGAGAAATTGCTTTTGTGAAATTGATACGGGAAGGTATCATCCTTTTAGAAAACATTTTGAAAAGAGGTTTTCTTTGAAAATGTGTATGTAGTTATGTGTTTGCAACTTGTAAAAAAAAATAAGAAAGCTATAAGTGGAAAACTTATCTTGGGTTTTGAAAATTCCCGTATTGTTTGTGAGTTGTGCGTGAAATAGAGATCCTAGACTCAGAAAGAAGAAGGCTAGTGTTTACATACCTTGTAGAGTCAAATAAGTTACGACGTTTGTTCCATTAGACCAAGACCAAGACGAAGTAGGTTGAATTGTTCCCGCTTCAACGGTTTGGTGAGGACGTCGGCTATGTTGTCTTCGGATGCTACCTTCTCAATAGAGATGTTCCCCTTTTGAACATTGTCTCTTAAGAAGTGATGACGAATCTCTATATGCTTTGTGCGAGAATGCAATACCGGATTCTTGCTTAAGTCGATGGCACCTTTGTTGTCACATAGGATGGCTATGTCGCTTAGATGAATGTCGTAGTCAACTAACGCTTGTTTCATCCATAGTGCTTGTTGGCATGCTTTGCCGGCGGAGACGTATTCGGCTTCGGTTGTTGATATTGCTAGTGCCGTTTGTTTCTTAGAAAACCAAGATGTTAAACAACATCCCATGAAAGTACATACCCCACTTGTACTTTTTCTATCAACGTAATCACCTGCATGGTCGAATCTGCATATACAATTGTTTCTACTCCGTGCCCTTAGGATACCATAATCCTAATTGTGTTGTACCCTTAATGTATCTAAATATCCTTTTACGGCTTCTAGGTGTGATGTTTTAGGTCTTCTTGAAACCTAGCACATAAGCAAACACTAAACATGATATCCGCCTACTTTGCCGTGAGGTAGAAAGACTACCTATCATGCCACGATATTTAGTATTATCGACGGATTCGCCGTCTTCATCTTTTGTGAGTTTGGTGTCGGATGACATTGGTGTCCTAATTGGTTTCGACTCTTCTAGACCGAATTTCTTTAACATCTCCTTTATGTATTTAGATTGATTAAAGAAGATACCATCTTCTACTTGTTTGATTTGTAGACCAAGAAAGAAACTAAGTTCTCCCATCATACTCATTTCGAACTCGTCATGCATGATTTTAGAGAAATCATCACACATGTCTTGACAAGTGGATCCGAATATAATATCATCTACATATATTTGCACTATGATTATATGTGACTCTCTTTTCTTAGTAAAAAGTGTGTTGTCAACTAACCCCATGGTATAGTTGTGTTTAATTAAAATGACTTGAGTCTATCATACCAAGCTTTTGGAGCTTGTTTAAGACCGTAAAGGGCTTTCTTTAATTTATACACATGTTTGGGTTTTCAAAATCGATGAAGCCCGGAGGTTGAGCTACATATACTTCTTCATTAATGAAACCATTTAGAAAAGCGCTTTTGACATCCATTTGATAAAGCTTTAGATCATTAGCACAAGCATACACAAGAAGTATTCTTATAGACTCTAATCTAGCCACGGGGGCATAGGTCTCATCAAAGTCTATTCCTTCTTGTTGGTTATACCCTTGGGCAACGAGTCTAGCCTTGTTCCTAGACACTACTCCGTTTGCATCTAATTTGTTTTATAAACCCATTTGGTTCCTATTATGGTTTGATTACTAGGTGGAGGACAAGTGTCCAAACATCATTAGAAACAAATTGATTTAATTCTTCTTGCATAGCCATTACCCAACTCTCATCTTTTATGGCTTCTTGTGTATTCTTAGGTTCTATGGTTGAAACGAAACAAAACAAGCTACTTTGGTTTTGAACTTGAGACCTTAATGTTCTTTCGTTTAGCTTTCCTATGACCTTATCTACGGGGTGATCTTTGGACTCTTTAATGTTTATGATTTCATCATTTAAAGGTTCTTCTTCTTCATTTATCTTTTTCTTTATTACTATAGCTTCACTTTCTACAATCTCGTCATCGACAAGAGGTGGAGAGGGTTTGGGTGGACTTTCATCAAATTTTATATTTAATGACTCTTCTACCTTCATTGTTTCTTTGTTTAATATGACGTAAGCTTTGCTATTTGGCGAATAACCTAGAAAGATACCTTCGGTTGATTTAGGATCAAATTTTGTAAGGTAATCTTTAGTGTTAAGAATAAAACATTTGCTTCCAAAGACTCTAAAGTGATTTAACGTAGGCTTTTTGCCTCGGAGTAACTCATATGGAGTTTTACCTAAGATTGGTCTAATTAAGACTCGATTGAGTATATACGTTGAAGTATCAACGGCATTACACCAAAAATTTTGAAGTATGGATTGTTCATTAAGCATGGTTTGACTCATTTCTTGTAGAGTTCTATTATTTCTTTCTACTACCCCATTCGATTGTGGAGTCGTGGGCCGAGAAGTTGTGAGTAATACCATTAGCGTCACAAAAGGCTCCAATTTGCACTTCATTATCGAATTCCCTACCATGATCCGTCCTAATGGACACTATAGGACTTCCTAGTTGTCTTTGGATCTTTTTGCTTAATATTTCAAAATAATTAAAGGTTTCGTTTTGTTCTTTAAAATTTTGTCCATGTATACCTAGAGTAATCATCCACTATGACCAAAGTGTAGTAGTTGCCTCCATAACTTTGGATAGCGGATGGACCAAATAAATCCATATGTAGTAATTCTAGACACTTAGTTGTAGACACCATGTTTTTAGCTTTATGACTAGAATGAACTTGTTTTCCTACATTACAAGCATCACAAAAGTGATGTTCATATTTTAACTTAGGTAGATCTCTTACTAGATCTTTGGATGATAGCGATTGAAGAAGTCGCATATTGGCATGACCCAATCTTCGATGCCATAAGGTCGAAGTATCATCCATAGAGGTAAGACAAAGTTTGTCTTTAGGTTCATTACCAATTTTAATGACATAGACTCCATGTTTCCTAATTCCTTTTCCTATGGTTATGCCATTTTTAATATCTTACTACGGTTTCGGTAAAAGTACATTGCACTTTTATCACATATTTGTCCTATACTTAAGAGGTTAAAGTTTAGGTTTTCTCGTGACACACATCGTTAATGGTTAGAGATTTGTTAGAAATCGTACCTTTACCGATGATTCTACTTTGCTATTTCCAAACACCACATTACCTCCATTGAAGGATTCATATGTGGAGAATAGATCCTATTGCGGTCATGTGCCTCGTGCACCCGCTATCCTTGACCCATTCATCCGGTCTAGGTCGACCTTTAAGCACACCTAAGACAATAATAAACTCAAAGTTTGGTCCCCATTTGTTCATGGGTCCATTAGTGTTAAACATTCCATTCATGTTAGACATGTATGGATAAGATGAATATGCATTCCATGGAGCAAAGTTTTGAAAAGGAAAACCATTTTGCATATTTGGGTTCCATCCCATTTGATGGTTACTTCTTGGATAAACGTTATTAGGTCTCCTAGATGGATTAGGTTTTGAAAAGATGGAGCTTTGTTTCTTGCAAAAGTAGGATTATATTTTGGAGGTGGTTGTCTAGTGGTGACATGAGTTGGTTTCTTCCTATTAACGATAACAAACTCGGTTCTAGATGAAGAGGCTACGTTATTACCACTATTACTCTACATCCACGGATCCTGGTGTACACTAGTCGGTTCCTTTTTTAAGGGATCCGTGGGATCCGCCACAACAAGGTGGTTTTTCTAGTGCTTTAACAAATTTTGTTTCTTTATTTTCACTAGTTGATGGATCAAGTTGTTGAATACCTAAACCTTTTGGTTGTTACCGGTTTTAACACTATCTAATATCGTATCTAAAGTATTCGTACTCATTCTAGCAATTTTAGAATCTAGATGATCAACTAGTGTTTGAAGTTGAACGCAAAGTTCACATTCACCACTTGCTATTTTACCCTTTTCTAAACGTTTTAGTTTTGCTTTTAATTCTATGACTTGTTTATCTAAACGTTGGTTTTTACTCTTTAAAAGCTTGTTTTTGTTAATTAGTTTTAAGCTAATATTGCATAGTTTGTCATATTCATTATGCAATGAGTCGTCATCAAGTGATGAGCTACTATAGTATTCGTTACATACCTCGTCATTTGCCATGAGACAAATTTCTTCGTCCTCCTCGTCGCTCATTCCCCACGTGCAGCTCACGAACGCCTTTTGATCATCCCGTTTGGGACACTTACTAATAAAGTGGTTTGGGTCCCCACATTTAAAGCAAGTACGATCATCCTTTGGCTTCTCGTCCTCTTTGCTTTTCCGAAAGCCTTTCTTATCAATCTTCCTTTCTTCTAAAGAACTTTTAAAGTCCCTTACCGCCATAGCGTACTCCTCATCGTCACTACTGACAGGAGTTCTCTTCATCATTTGATTCAATTTATGTTTCATTTCTCATTATTTCAACATTTATCGTAAACTTGGTTTACGTGTTTCAAATTTATCGTAACCTTAATGGTTTAGCGGCGAATTCATGATCATATCATCACGAACATTTCATATGGACTAAGTTTAGTCTACATTTCATTAACATCATTTGCATCTCATTAGTTCATTCATGACATTTTATTTCACATTAAACGCGTAAATTTTTATATTAAATAAACTTTATCGCGTGAGTTATTATTTTGAATATTTAATCCGTTACTTTCAAAAATGATCCCGACATATTTTTAAACTTACATTTAGTTTATAAAACTATATTTTGAGTTTACCTAGTGTTTTAAATTTATTTGGTATATAAATCGTTAAATTTATATTATTACGACGTTTTTCTTAAAAACTATTCGATAATTATTTTATCACTCAAATTTCACAAGGAATGTATTTTACAATTTTATTATCTCATTACATTCTATTTTGATCTATTAAAAATTACTTGTACCAAAAATTACCATTTACCTTTAATTATATCTATTTCATACACATCTTACTTAACCTTTTATTTCAACATTTTTACAACATTTTACACAAGATAAAAAAAAAAATATATTTTGAGACAAAGTCCCCAAAATCCGGCCATATGGGGTTGGTAATTATTTATTGTTGGTAACAAATTTTCTTGCTTTGATTAATACATAAAGTCTTTACTTCATCTCATTTATTCACTTCATTTATTTCACAAGTTAGTAAAAAATTTTCTTCTCTCTTGTTTTCTCCCTCAAAACCGGTCATACATATAAGGAGATACATAGGGATCAAAAGTTTTGCAAGCTCAAGTTATAATCAATCTAGTATATCACTCTTTATAAGGTTTTGAAATAAAAACCAAGAGTGTTTAGGTTAAACCTTGTTACTTTGCACCTCATCAATTTCACTTGTAAGCATGTTTTATTCATTTTCATGTTTCCTTTTCATTTCATATGTATCTTTTCATTTTTGGAGCAAGCATGCATGATATGTGATTTATACCATTTTATTTCATGATTTTAGAGTTATTTATATATATGGTCATCCTATAATTATTCCCATGGTATTCTTTGGTCTTGATGATGATTAGGAACCCATGACACCCTAAGAAGGTGTATGGTAGGATTAGATTAGCTTTGGAGTTGATTTGAAGGGATTAGAATAGGTTTTGTCCGAGAAAAACTATTTTCGATAACTATATAATATGTTCTGTCCTTAATTCAATTTTCTGGAAAACCTACTGTTGGTACGACTTTTTGGCCTTGATATTTAGAAAATATACTTTAAAACGAATCCGTGGCCTTTTGAACGGATAAAACGGAGTTATAACGAAGAAGTTATGAATTTTTAAAGTTTGACGACGAAATAAATACTTTTCAGAAAATTCAGCAACCTATTTTAGTTTGTTCGGTCAAAACGAGCCTTAAGCTTCACAAATTATTTCGACTTGTCAAAAATATATTAGTTTACTTTGATACGAAGCTAAGGACATATTATACGTGAGAAAACGGATTTGAAACGACAAAGATATGCACGTTTTCATAAAGTTGCCGTAACTATTATTTTCAAAAAAACTATATTATTTTTACGATACAAGTGTTACTAGTACTAAAATGACCATGTTTGAGGGTTGTTTTTAACCATGATGTGGAACTTTTGGAACGAAATGTCTTCTAGTAAAATCAAGTTCACCGCCATATTTTTCAAAACGACAAGCCGTTTGTATAGCGGAGTTATAGTAAATTAATTACGGATGTTCAAACTTGGCGAAACTCATTTTACACAACAATTAGCCAAAATCACCATCTTTAGCCCTTGATATCTTTATGATTCGAGACCTTTTGGTCGAAAACTCCTGAACTGAAACTTCTAGATATCGATACAAACTTTCCAAAACCGTCGAGTTCGTTCTCTAACGATCGACGACACCATTTTACGACTAGTTTTCCAAAGCCATTTTGTTGATTTCATGAAAATTCCGACGACATTGTTTTGCGACGAAAAGTGAGTAATTTCACCAAAATCATTATAAAACCATTGTAGGATGACATTTTGACGTAAATACTTGTAAAGTGATTTTGATGGGTCAAGACGTCAAAAGAGTATTTTTCGACGATAAGTAATATTTTCAAAACTCACAAATGGTATAAATAACATACGAAATGCATGCATAACATTACATTGCAACTCATGACATATCATATCATTCGTAATAGGTCAAGGTTAACGTATCACATTACATCTCGGTGTACTCACTTTTGTCATCGCATCATTTTACCAAGTGAGTTTCATAGCCCCTACTTTTACTTGCTTTCATAACTGCTTGGGGAGATACATGCTCAATTATTTTCATAACTTTCATAGTTACATTAACATTTAAGGATTACCGTGAGTCATTATTTAATTATTTATGAAACTAGATGTTGCTCAATAATTTTATTACATTCATGACTATTTGCTTATATGTTATCCGAATAGATGTTTAGTCATATATTACCATCGAAGAATTTCCATATATATTCATTGAGCTAATGGTCTTGGTATATTCATTGATGATGGTCTTGGTATTGAGCTAATGGTCTTGGTATATTCATTGAGCTAATGGTCTTGGTATATTCATTGGGCTGATGGTCTTGGTATATTCATTGAACTGATGGTCTTGGTATAATCATTGACTAATGGTCATGGAATAATTTGATCAACACTCATATTTGTTATATCAAGTAACTATTGATACATTAAGTTATGCACTATTTTGTGAATTCATTTGACATCATGCGCTTGAACATAAACTATACACATTTTGGCAATGGGTTGTGAACACACAGGTTGCAAGTTTTGTATGGGCGGAACTTGAACTGAGTGGATTTACAATGCCTTTCTTTGCATAAACGATTTTGAAAGGCTTTACATTTCAACACAAACTCTATGAACTCACTCAACCTTTGTGTTGACACTTTTAGCATGTTTTATCTCGGTATCTAAGGCATTCACTTCATGGCATGCATTTGGACAAATCATGGAGTCGTGATGACGACGCGTCTCACTGGGTTTTACGTACTTTAAAACATCGTTTGAATTGTAACAAACTTATTTCCGCACAAGTTGATTTTCATTTGGGACCTACTTTGTAAACTCGATTGTTTTATTAAATCAAACGATGTATTTTCCAAACGACACTTTAGGTCGCTTCAATATAACTGTGATTGTGATGCTATGACAACAATCCCGAATTCCATTCCGTTGCAAAACAGTAATTTGGGGTGTGAGATTGGCATCGAGCTTCAGATTATAGAGAACTAGGTTGCATCATTGACCCTAGACTATAACTACATTATCATAGCATCTCATCATTTCATCATAAGTGCATGTTCACTTTGCATGCGATTTATACGTACATTTTTTCGAGTTATTTACTTTCATTTCATAACGATTGTCACATGGATGCCTTTAAATGCCCATCCCATTATCTTTTCCCATACTCTAACGTGGAGAATTCCTTGTCATTCCCTATCACAATTTTTATATCAATTGATTCATCATCGATAACGTTGAATGCCGAGATAAACCTTTAAATAGGGCGAAGTCACTCTCACTCCTTTGTTTCACCACTAACATGTCGAGTTACACTTTATTCACACACTAAGTCACTAAACCATCATACATTTGAAGCACTTACAACATCTCATAACCCATCTTTTAGGAAACCGTCGATCATTTTGAAAAATAACCTCAAACTTATCATTCTTATCACATTTCTTTGGGCGCTTATTATTAACATCGGATTTTGCTACGTCTCACATTTCCTCTTGTTTTGAAGAAGATATGGCATCAAGAAAGCTACACCGAAATGACTCAAGCGGCTATTCAAAAGTTGGTAAGGATAGTGTAGCCGAGGCATTAAGGATTGAAAGGAAGCGGTGGGCTGCTTGCCGAGGCCGAGATCATAGCCTTTGAAGCCGCAAGGCTTGCTCAGCTTCTCGGAAATGCAGGAGGATCCGGAGTTAAGAGTGTTCGTACAAGGATTTCAAAAGTGGAGATCCCACCAAGTTTAAAGGGATCAAGGAGCCACCGCCATGGTGCGATGGTTCGAGAAATTGGAATCGTGTTTTGCTTGTGTAATTGCCCTGATGATAGTAAGGTCAAGTTTGCTACAAGTACATTACTTGATGGAGCATTGTCGTGGTGGAATTCATATGCTCAACCGATGGGAATGGAGAATGCTTTCAAGCTTACTTGGGAGCAATTCAAGGGTTTGGTAACTAAGAAGTTTTGTCCTCGTCACGGAAGTGAAAAAGTTGGAGACCGAATTCTATGAACTGGTAACTATTGGGTATGACATTGACACTTACATTCGAAGATTTCAAGAATTGGCCGTGTTATGCCCATCTATGGTTTCGGATAATGAGAAGCTCTTGGAGGCTTTCATTGAAGGACTTCCCGAGATTATTCAAGGCGATGTGACTTCTTCCGACCCATGAACGATTGAGGAAGCTATTCGATTGACTCAAAAGCTCATGGCACAAGTAGTGAAGAGAGGCAAGTACCCCAACACCAACCAAAACAACAATAACCAACAACCGCACCAACTACTACAATAACCAAAACAACAACAACAACGATAACCAAATCAACCACAACAAAAGAAAATGGGAAAATGACCAAGGAGGTTATAACAACAACAACCAAAACCGTAACACTAACCATCATCAACAACGAATAGAGGGCAAGAAGTCGCAATGGTTTATGTTCTTTGCACCAATAAAGGCGAGAGGTTATGCTGGAACCTACCCACTATGTAATCGATGTAAGTATCATCACACGGGTCTTTGTCCTGTTAAGTGCTACAAGTGTCAAAAACTAGGACACCATGCCGAGAATTGTAGAGGCAAGACCATGGTTACATGTTACGGATGTGGGAGCAAGGACACTATCGGAATCAATGTCCTCAAAACCAAGGTCAACAAGTCGAAGGTGCTCATGGGAATGCATATATGTTAGAAGGAGGAGGAGCTCGTCAAGGTATCAACGACGCGGAAGACGAAGAAGTTCGAAACTAACGGTCTTATTTCTCCTTATGTATTATGTCGTACTAAGTTTATGTTTTCCATCGTATCCGAATCTTTATAACCTAAGATGTACTACTTTTGATAAACCACTCGTTGTAAAATATTCTCATCTATCGTACTTTATTTTCTTTCCGATTTGTTATCATTTACGAGGATTTTAATTCTTTTACTTTATCGATCATTTTAACGACACTTCTCCATGTCTTCTCTCCTCGATGTTCATCACAATTTTAACAGTTGACTCAACACCAAACAACATATGAGTCGATTAGTCCAAGCATTGCATAGTTACTCCTAAATTATACATAGCCTAGATCACCTATGTCTAATTCGGAAGAATCATGCAATGAAGGGAGCGAGTCTTATATGAGTAAATCTTAGTCGAGCAAAATTTTCAAAGTTCCAATTCAAAGTGTTATTTATGAGAGATTCATCCAAGTCGTTACCTAAACCGATTTAGCCTAACTATGTTTTATGAGCCTGAATCATCAGTAAACCGTAAAAACACTTTGAGGGTTTTGCTCTCCTGGGAAAGTTCATCATCAAACCCTAAACCCGATAGACCAACAACGATAGAATTCGTGGATGAATTCCTTTTTAGATGGGCGAATGTGACAACCCGCAATTTCGGTCATTTCTTGACACGTTTCATGCCTCATTATTTCAACATTTATCGTAAACTTGGTTTACGTGTTTCAAATTGCGTAACCTTAATGGTTTAGCGGCGAATTCATGATCATATCATCACGTACATTTCATATGGACTAAGATTAGTCTACATTTCATTAACATCATTTGCATCTCATTAGTTCATTCATGACATTTTATTTCACATTCAACGCGTAATTTTATATTAAATAAACTTTATCGCGTGAGTTATTATTTTTATATTTAATCCGTTACTTTCAAAAATGATCCCGACATATTTTAAACTTACATTTAGTTTATAAAACTATATTTTGAGTTTTCCTAGTGTTTTAAATTTATTTGGTATATAAATCGTTAAATTTATATTATTACGACGTTTTTCTTAAAAATTATTCGATAATTATTTTATCACTCAAATTTCACAAGGAATGTATTTTACAATTTTATTATCTCATTACATTCTATTTTGATCTATTAAAAACTTACTTGTACCAAAAATTACCATTTACTTTAATTTAAATTTATTTCACTTACATTACTTTAAACATTTTACAAATATTTTACACAATTAAATAAAAATAAAAAAAAAAAGATATTTTGAGACAAAAGTCCCCAAAATCCGGCCATATGGGGTTGGTAATTAATTTATTGGTAACCTTTTTCTTGTCTTTACATTAATACATAAGTCTTCACTTCATCTCATTTACTCATTCACTTCATTATTCACAAGTTAGCAAAGCTTTTCTCTCTTTTGGTTCTCCATAAAACCGGTCACACAAGGAGATACAAGGGATCAAAAGTTTTTCAAGCTCAAGTTAATAATCAATCTAGTATATCACTCTTTATAAGGTTTTGAAATAAAACCAAGAGTGTTTAGGATTAACCTTGTTACTTTCACCTCATCAATTTCACTTGTAAGCATGTTTCTTTCATTTTCATGTTTCCTTTTCATTTCATATGTATCTTTTCATTTTGGAGCAAGTATGCATGATATGTGATTTATACCATTTTATTTCATGATTTTAGAGTTATTTATATATATTGGTCATCCTATAAATATTCCCATGGTATTCTTTGGTCTTGATGGTGATTAGGAACCCATGACACCCTAAGAAGGTGTATGGTAGGATTAGATTAGCTTTGGAGTTGATTTGAAGGGATTAGAATAGGTTTTGTCCGAGAAAAACTATTTTCGATAACTATATATTTATGTTCTGTCCTTAATTCATTTTCTGGAAAAACCTACTGTTGGTACGAAACTTTGGCCTTGATATTTAGAAAATATACTTTAAAAGCGAATCCGTGGCCTTTGAACGGATAAAACGGAGTTATAACGAAGTTATGAATTTTTAAAGTTTGACGACGAAATAAATACTTTTCGAAAATTTCAGCTTGCGTTTTTAGTTTGTTCGGGTCAAAACGAGCCTTAAGCTTCACAAATTATTTCGACTTGTCAAAAATATATTAGTTTACTTGATACGAAGCTAAGGACATATTATCGTAGAAAGCGGATTTGAAACGACAAAGATATGCACGTTTTCATAAAGTTGCCGTAACTATTATTTTCGAAAACTATATTATTTTTACGATACAAGTGTTACAGTAGTCAGAACGACCATGTTTGAGGCGCTTTTAACCATGATGTGAAACTTTTGGAACGAAATGTCTTCTAGTAAAATCAAGTTCACCGCCATATTTTTCAAAACAAAAAGCGTTTGTAAAGCGGAGTTATAGTAAATTAATTACGGATGTTCAAACTTGGCGAAACTCATTTTTACATAACAATTAGCCAAAATCACCATCTTTAGCCCTTGATATCTTTATGATCGAGACCTTTGGACGAAAACTCCCGAATCGAAACTTCTAGATATCGATACAAACTTTCCAAAACCGTCGAGTTCGTTTCTAACGATCGACGTACACCGCTTTTACGACTAGTTTTCCAAGCCATTTTGTTGATTTCATGAAAATTCCGGCGACATTGTTTTGCGACGAAAAGTGAGTAATTTCACCAAAATCATTATAAAACCATTGTAGGATGACATTTTGACGTAAATACTTGTAAAGTGATTTTTGATGGGTCAAGACGTCAAAAGAGTATTTTTCGACGATAAGTAATATTTTCAAAACTCGTAAATGGTATAAATAACATACGAAATGCATGCATAACATTACATTGCAACTCATGACATATCATATCATTCGTAATAGGTCAAGGTTAACGCATCACATTACACCTCGGTGTACTCACTTTTGCCATCGCATCATTTTACCAAGTGAGTTTTCCCCTATAGCCCCTTACTTTTGGGGAGATACATGCTTTCATAAGTTACATTAACTTTGGGGAGATACATGCTCAATTATTTTCATATGACTATCATGATTATTTGCAAACTACATGTTGGATCTGAATTGAATGTTTAGTCATGCGTACATCATATTACCATCGAAGAATGTCCATATCATATTCATTGAGCTAATGGTCTTGGTATATTCATTGATATTCATTGAGCTATGGTCTTGGTATATTCATTGAGCTAATGGTCTTGGTATAACATTGGGCTAACGGTCTTGGTATATTCATTGTACTTGGTACAATCATTGACTAATGGTCTTGGAACGATTTGATCAACACTCATATTTGTTATATCAAGTAACTATTGATACATTAAGTTAGGCACTATTTTGTGAATTCATTTGACATCATGCATTTGAACATAAACTATACACATTTTGGCAATGGGTTGTGAACACAGGTTGCAAGTTTTGTATGGGCGGAACTTGGGCCGAGTGGATTTACAATGCCTTTCTTTGCATAAACGATTTTGAAAGGCTTTACATTTCAACTCAAACTCTATGAACTCACTCAACCTTTGTGTTGACACTTTTAGCATGTTTTATCTCGGTATCTAAGGCATTCACTTCATGGCATGCATTTGGACAAATCATGGAGTCGCGATGACGACGTCTCACTTGGTTTTATGTACTTTAAAACATCGTTTGAATTGTAACAAACTTATTTCCGCACAAGTTGATTTTCATTTGGGACCTACTTTGTAAACTCGATTGTTTTATTAAATCAAACGATGTATTTTCCAAACGACACTTTAGGTCGCTCAATATAACTTGTGATTGTGATGCTATGACAATCAATCCCGAGAATTCCATTCACAAAAAAGTGTAATTTGGGGTGTGACAAGTCATCATCTTTTGGCTTCTCGTCCTCTTTGTAATACGGGTTTGATGTATCTTCCTTTCTTCTAAAGACAATCCTCACCGCCATAGCGTACTCCTCGTCTCACTATTCAAGAGGAGTTCTCTTCATCGCTTGAAGCCTTTTTGGCTTTAAGGGCAAAGATTTGTGTTTCTCTTTCACCTTTGAGGCTTGAGTCTTTAGCAAGGACAAGCTCGTAGACTTTTAGGTTGCCTATGAGTTCATCGAGGGTGAGGATTGTCAAATCTTTTGACTCTTCGATCGCCGTCACCTTGGATCTCCACTTTGATGGAAGTGCCTTAGATATCTCCTAACATGGTTACGGCTAGAAAAAGATTCATCAAGTGCTTGTAAAGATGTAATAATAGTATTAAAGTTAGCAAATGGAATGATCTATAGTTTCCTCATCCGATATTGAAAATTGTTCATATTGTTGAACAAATAAATCAATTTTATTATTCTTAACTTGTTGGTTGCCTTGATGAGTTACAACTAAAGAATTCCAAATTTCTTTAGAGGTTTTAAGCATAGAAATTCTTTTGAATTCCTTTTCGGTAAAGCATTATATAAAACCATTTTGCTTCACTATTTTTAGAAAGCTTTTCTTCATTTCATCATTTAGTTTATCATGAGGTATGTTAACTAAATTTCCTTTATCATCTTTTGAGGTAGCCTCAAAGTCGCCTTCAACAATAATGTACCAAAGATCAATATCTTTAGATTTCACATATGTTTCGAATCTATTTTTCCAATATATAAAACCATTAGTTTCAAGTAGTGGTGGTCGTTGCATAGATTGCCCTTCCTTATAATTTTCAGAACCCATAGTGATCGAAAAGTTTTAAAATACAATTTTACTTTAAAACTTTTATAAACTTAGCTCTTGATGCCAATTGTGGAAAACTAGAAGGGGGTTGAATAGTTTTGCCGATTTTAAGTTAGTTTCAAAAACTTTAGACTCGTTAATATGTGAAATCTTATGGATGTAGAGAAAGTATAGATCTAATGATAAAGCAAGTAAATAAAGTAAAGCAAAGGGATAGAAATGACACAACCGATGTATAGTGGTTCGGCTACAAGGACACCTTCCTTGCCCTACTCCACTCCCCGAGTCACCTACTCGAGTTCAAGCACTATGTCAACAAACTCCTTCACTTGGCGGAGAAGCCTTCACAACGTTGCTTACACTTTTTCCGGTACAAAGCTAGATACCGAGTCCGTAACACGGTGGACCAAACCAACACGACTATTACACAACAAATATGTGAAATATCAAATACAAGATCTTCACTACGAAATCTTGCGGAGTAACAAATCAATCAAGGACCCTTGCTTGGATGACTTGTAGAATGCTCGTGATCTCGCCTTAGAGAAGGACCTATATGAGGATCACAATAGAAAGAAAAGAAGAACAACTCTCTAGATCAAGTGATCTATATGTTAGAAGAGAATGAGAGTGTTTGAGAGATTTAGTAAGAAGAGGGTGAGTTAGAATGAAGAAATGGCTCTCTATTTATAGGCAAAATTCTTCCACTCGTCCCAAGGATCCTCGGATCCCACGGATCCCTCCACTGGGATCCGTCTAGTGTAAACCTAGGGATCCGTGGAACGCTCCTCTTTGCCCATGGGTTTTTGGTTATGGGTCATGGGTTATGGGTTGGTCCATGGGTTTTCTTTAGATTCAATGTATCTAAGTATACATTGTATCTAGTCTTCTTGGGTATGGGTTAAGATCCATGGGTTATGGTCCATGGGTTGTGGTTTTACCCATCCTAATAAACTATTACAACAAATAATTAATTACTACATTTTGTATTTAAATGGCTATATGTAAATGCTTTACAAAAATAACATGTATCCTTATAATTATACTTAAGACAACATTATATTTGTTATCAACAAAACAAAAGAGATCGCAAAATATTAATAAACGTTTTACGGTTTATTTGTATTAACACAAAAAAACTAATGTATCACTATATACATATCATAATTTATATATATATATATATATGTATAAAAAATTGATGTATCACAATATATGTATTAAAAAAATTAAAAAAAAAATATGTGTCACTTATTGTAGTATATATCACTGTTATAGTTTTCCTTTGTGTAATGGTAATAGTGATTGTATGTTCGTAAATTGTGTATCGTATCAATGATCAATTAATGAATTTAATAAAAACAAGTTTAATGATCCATCAATGATCAATTAATGAATTTAATAAAAACACATTTAAGGTGGCTCGTTAATTTGCCACAAAAGGGAAAATAAATGGCATTTTTTATACAAATTATGTGCCATCAGTTTTTATGTTAATTACAATAATGCCATCTATTTAATTACATGTAAATCTCATCTAGAATGCTTATCCAATGGTCCACATTGGTTCTTATTGTTTTTATTTTAAACTTGGTCACTACAAGAATGCTACCTTATATGTATGTATATATATATATATATATATATATATATATATATATATATATATATATATATATATATATATATATATATATATATATATATATATATATATATATATAATCTAGATCAAATAAAATCAAACTTAAAGTTGTTAAAATGAGATCCAACTAAAATTTGATAAGTGACACTCTCCTTACAATAACAATAATTTTTTATTAACTACAACTAAAATTGTTAAAGTTTCGATAGATTTCATTTTAAAATTTAAGAAATCTAGGTGATACACTTTGATTAGAAGTGTAATGTGTATCAGCTTTTTGTATGTGTATCAGGCTTTGGAATATTTATTAGTGTAATGTGTATCGTGTATCACTAATCCAAACGCATGTATCATTTAGTTATTAGTTGCTAAAATGTTAATTTATATTAAAATATTATTTTATATGTATTATTGCTAAAATTGTTATTTATAAATGTTTTAGTGCTTTTTAGACTAGATCTTATTTTACAACTTTAAGTTTGGTCTCACATTAACTCTCCCATGTATGTATATATATATATATATATATATATATATATATATATATATATATATATATATATATATATATACTATTAGCTTAAGCCGCCCATGGCGAAGCACGACTTGTGATTTATTGTTATTTAATTCAAAGTGTAATTTAGTCGTTTTGTTATTTTAATTGTGATATGTCTTTTATTATTGCAAAGTTAAATTGTTTTTACATGAACATTATATCCTAAATAAAGCTTTTTATACATTACGTTTGTTGTTTCTTGATAACTTCTAAGTTAAATTTAGTTCACAGTTTATTTATTTGTTTCATATTATATGTTTATTTTTTGGTTTTTTTTTTGAATTAAATCATGTGTATAATTTTTCTAATGTTTTCATATAGTAGGGTTTTTTTTTTATGTTTTTTGTAATATAATAATGTGTACATTTGGTAGTTATGCTGCTGTTTATATTCGTTTTGTTATATACATGTTAATAGATTAAGTAAAACGGAAATATTAAATTGGTTTAATTGTAACACTTAACTGTAGTTATACATTTTTGTTTTTTGTTTAAACTAAATTTGTTAATTTGATTTTCTTGTCTATATTTACATAATATTTTCTTAAATGAATTAATTTCATGATTAAGTAAGGGTTTTTTATATTAAGAAAATATGTATTGTTTTTTTGTTGGATTTTTGTATTGTATTTTCGTTTTAAAATTGGTCCTTCAAGTTTGGTCAAATGGCTAATATGGTCCTTGTGTATTACTTCCAAATCCAAACCAGGAACACAAATAAAAAAAACCCATAACCCCTTTTCCCCCTTTCCCTCCTTTTTCCTTCCTCTTTTCTTCCTTCTCCTGACACACTCAACCCCTCCTGTCACTCTCATCCCAAGCTCACATAACCCTCAACCAGTGGCTCAGATTTGCTCTCACTTGTACCTACTAATTGAATGGTGGAGATTGACTAAAAGAAGCACAAGTTGAGTATTTTGTCGCTTTGTCTCACACAAGCAGCGTATATAAGAAAATGAAGACGCTTAGTTGTAGTATAAATAGTCTCTTGTATGCCAAAGTATAAGGCCTAGTTTTAAGTTTAGTCTAAGTTTTAATTTTAAAATTAGTTTTTCTAGTTTTTAATTCGCTATTATACCCTAGTTTTTATTTTAAAATCGCTTTTCTTCTCTCAGAACATTACCTTTAATTAATGAAAAGTTTTTCTATTATTTTTAGATTGCCTCTTTAAAGCTTATTGGTCAATTGTTACTTTGGTAATTTAGTGGTGTTTCTTAGCAAGAAAAGTCTTATCTTGGAAGCTTTTCTAAATCTCGCTTTTATTGGAAATCGCTTTAAGTAAAGCACAACCCACATGGAGTGTTTGGTTTAGTTTATAAAATGGTCAAAACAGATTTTTACCCATTTTGACTTTTGAAGTCAAAATTTTTATTGGTTTTAAGTCAAGAATGTAGGTGTGAAACGGTGCATTGATTTTTCAAAGAGTTTAGTTGGCAACACCATTTCATCACAAAGAAAGATCAAGAAATTTCGAGGCCCTTTGGTTAGTTTTTTAGCTTTTTTTCATCTTGCTTATTGCTCATTCAAATTTCCCTTTAGTGTTTTAGATAAGTTAGGTGTTTGCTCATTAGACGAAGTTTATTTGAAGCTTCTTAGAAGCCTCATTTGGTGTTGAAATTCAGAATAAAGACCCCAACAAAGCACCACCCATTTCATTGTAGCTTATTAGCTTTATTTTAGTTTCTTCTGTGTTTTCTTATAGGCTTTTAGATAGATTAGACTAGGTTTGTTTATTATCTTGCTTTAATAGTGCTTATTGATAGCTATTTAGTTAACTTTTAGCACTTAAGTCCATCCTAGTCTAGCTTTTATCCAACTGCTTATTTCCCTTTTAGTTAGTTCACCCTTTTTATTTTTAGCTTACATTAGATGTAATTCATATCTTGTTTAGCTTAATTTATAATTTTGTTAACTTATGTAAGCTTGTGTAGCTTTTTGTAGTCTCTTTGATATGCCGTTAAGCCAAACAAATTTCTTATATTGTCACATTGTACATAAGTTGTTTATGACTTATTATAGCTTTTCCAAGTTTGGTTTTTGTAAAATATGCTTAATTTGTTCTAGTATTAGTTTGTTAATAGAAAACTCAAAAGAAAATATTAAAAAATGTGCCAAGACCAGATTCGAACTCCCAGATTCTCATCAGCCCCACTCGCACAAGCAACACCACATGACCATTTGTGCTCAAAACTCGCTATGGGTGTTTGGTCATTGTTTTGTGCGTGATTTTGCCAAACTTTGTGGAATTTTCATGATTCATTATAAGTCCATTTGAGTCGAAATTTGGGATACAAGATCTTTGGTTGGTAGTGGTTTTCATGGTGATTTTATTTTATTTTGTGATTTTATAAGCTAGCTTAACAAGGGCTTAAAGTAGGCCCTGAGAGGCCGCTTTGGCATATAGCTATTAAAACTGTCGCGTTTTTTTTTTTTTTTTGTAGCTTGTGCTTTTACTTCCCAATCAGTTGCATTAGCTCATTTTAGGTTAGATTTAGGCTTTAGTAGCTTATGGTAGCTTATAGTTAGCTTTTAGCTTATTTCAAGTGCTTATTCAAACCGCTTATTTGCCCAATTCAAATTTTATTAGTGGGCTTATCTAACTTTTTATATTTTTCCTGTGCTTAGAATAATATTTTAGATTTTCCCAAAGTCTCATAATTTTACTGCTCATTTGTTATTTTTCTTAATTTTAATTAGTTTAAATTAGTTTTAATTAATAATAATTATTTAAAAGTCTAAAAATATATTTTCAGTTTTAACATTAGTTTTATAATATTTTAGATTTTTCCAATTTATAATTTCATTTTTAGGTTAATTTCTATTTTCTTGTATTTTAATGTATTTTTAAATAGTTAAAAATAGTTTTAATTAATAATAATTAGATAAATAGTTTTAAAATAATTTTCTTTTTCTTAAAATTTTCTTTTATTATTAGAATTGTTAAAAAGTAATTTTCATTTTCATGAGTCTTTAGTTTTCCGATTTCACATTTTTATTTTACACATTTACGCTTGTTTTAGTTTAAGTTTCACGTTTTAGGTTTTAATCGTTAAACGCTTTTTTTAGAATAGAATTAAAATGACTTCAAAATCTTTATTAGATTTGATTTCCTTAGTGTAATCAATCATCACCCTTTTCCTGCTCAATATTCACCCGATCACGATTCGCTGTATTTCGCCACACCTCGTTGGGACTTAACGACCGGGATATAACACTAAACTCCTCTGGACTTAATTGCTTTGGTTTCAGGCTATCTGGCTTTTATTACGGTTGACCATTCACAAGTGGTTGACTTGTGTGATAAAAACAAGTGGTTGACTTGTGTGATAAAAGACTGACCGTCAGGAGCCAACCAGCTTTTATTAGTTATAAATATTAAAAAAATTTATTGTGTGCCCTAATTTTTATATAACTTTTAAGTATGAATGATAAATCTTCATCAAACGAAATTGTTTCCAAAGATAGTGAAAGTAAAAACCAAATAATGAATGTATTTTTTTGTATGTTTTTTTAATATTATCGTTTTGTTTTTAACTAATTAGTCGTGTTAATGTCATTTGTAGGTGTAAATTATGTTGGAACGCTTGTTGATCGGTTAAAATCTTATTTTGGCAACCGACTAATCAGCGTTCGTGACATGAAAAAACTTTTATCAAAATTGGCTAAAGTAACAACATTAGTTGAGTACCGCAGTTTCGGGCATGATATTGATGATGACCGATGATTGATTTAGATTTTTTGCCTGATGATTAATGTTATGTTTTTTTTGGAATAATTATTTTTCAATTTTGTATTAAGATATTTTAATTTCAATTAATATCATTATTTTTTATGAATTGTTATTAAATTTTATGTTTATAGTTTTTTATTGTTTAAATGATATGGTAGTGTTTTTATATTAACATATTATTATATTGTGTACACCTAATTTGTATTCAAATATTATTATATTTGTACACCTAATTTGTATTATATTTAGTTCTAATGTTTTCGTTATTTTATATTTAACTGTTTAACTTCCTAGGATCACGAAGTGCAAATCATCTCCACGAATCCAGTTGTTATTTTTGACAATATACAATGTTAGTTTCTTTACCAAGATTGATTTTGATTAGTCTGCATTAGTCTAATTAAAGTTGAAAATTGTTTTTTATTATGTTTACTTTTTTTTTGTGTTAGAAACGAACTTTTAGACTACATGTTTTAATTTAAGGGAAAATGATGCCTGCTTTTCAAAGTAGGCAATTGCCTACTTTTCTTTGTAAAAAAAAAGGTCTCAGGGGAGGAACATGTATCAGGGACTGAGCTCAGCGGGGTAGTGTAAATTGTTTTAATTTTTTTCAAAGGGAAAGTAGGCAAGAAGCCTGCATGTTGCAGCATGCAAGATTTCCCCTTAATTTAATATTATGTATGTGTTTGTTGATATATGTTGTTTGATGTATATGTTTTTCTTGTTATTGCATGGTTTATTGTTGCTAATTTGTAAAACCCCTAATTATTGTGCCTGATTTGTGTTGGATTCTTGAAATCAGAGTTTAGTGTATTAATGTGAATGGTATTTTGTGTGTTTGTAGTTTAGATATACTTTTTAGTATGTGTTTCCCTGCGTTTTTTGTAGTGTGTTTGAACTCTTTATTATGTATTTAATATCATATTTAAGTTTTATCTACATTTGTTAAATAGCATAAGATGAAACTCGTGAGTGAGGATTGATTTTTTAGTTTGTGTTACTGTGCGTTTTTTATTATGTAAGTTTATTTATGTTATTTTTAAGAAGTTTGTTATTGTGTTTTTCTATGGTGATTGTGTTTATGTACATATTATGGTTTTCGGGTGTTTTGTTACGCATACAGATGCTTTTTAAATAGAGTTTGTAGATGTTGTTGTGAATGGTAGCAAAGTTATTATGAATTGTGTACTAACCAGAATTGACACTATTATTTATGTTAGTTTTGGAAAGAAAATCATTGTTGAGTTTGGTTTTGTGTCCATGTCGTATGAATAATTTTATGTTTGTTAAACGTTACATATGTCGTTTTTAGTTACATTTAAAAATGGTGATGAAAATGGTATCAAAGTTCCACTAAAGTTGTTTGAGCTAACTGATCGTAGAGGCTGTGAATGGTAAGGGATTTATAGGAGCATCCCTACACTTGAGTTTTTATTTCTCTAACACTAATTGACCTGATTTGAAAAGATCAAAACACTTGGAGTATTTAATTATGTAGACAAAGGGAATTTGAATTTATCGTTTTTTCCCGTTATTCCATAAAATATTACTTTTACCCATGAGTCCCAATCGTCCCAAAACTGTGTACAAAAGATATGACTCGACTTAGCAACCATGCAAGTAACTAGATAATTGAACTAAGAGTTTAGTAATGATAACAATAATGAACTAAAGGTGAGTGCATACTAGGTAGGCTAAGGCCATTTAGGTGTAAATTTAGGGGTGGATTGTAAACAATACTCTTCATTGATATTCCGGAAAACCGAAACATCACAAGAACCGCAAAAAGGATAGTCTCTGAGGGGTTAACTAGGGGTATCGTGTACTAAAGATGAGTACATCGCAAGGGTGTGGGGTAATTACTCAACCGATGTGGAAGATGTAATTATAATACAGGTTTCAAACAAGGGTTATCCTAATGCCTCTTATCATTTAGTTACTCCTAATTACACAAGTGTAGTCTCACTAGCGATCTCATAATACATCACAAAACAAGTTCTAGAATCTATTATACTACCGGTACACTCACTAAGCATTAAAGATGAATGCTTTTATTGCTAAAGATCTAGGGGCGAACCTCACATTTTTTGGGTGGAATTTGAATGGTAAACGGTTTTTGTGCTAGTCATATAATTCCTATCCATGAGACGCTTTATTAAAACTAAAGTTTTACTCGTCAATGTCATAAAAAAATTTAAATTTGGTGCTAAAATTGCCCTAACAAATATTTCTCATAGTTTACTACACAAATTACCAAGGAAAAGACAAATGATCAAGTGAGTGAATAGTTTCTAAGTTCCCGTTTTATTCTCCCTCCCTACACTTAAACTGAACATTGTCCCCAATGTTCCCGGAGAGCATCAAAGTTGTGATAAAGGAAGGTAAGTAAGGAAAATAAACTAATACTCCCTTGATTAGCTCGGTAGGATATGTGTGAAGTTGCGGTTAAATCCTCTTCCAAGAAGAATGCATAAGTAATAAGCTTCACCCAATGTGTTTTTCTTCTTCTTGCCCAATATATAACCTGCACACTTATAAGATAACAAACGAAACCTTCGCATAAAATTGGCGGTAAAACTATATATGACACACAACTATACTAGAAAGCAAGTAAGATATAATGCTTGTGGAATGGATGTTTGCGGTTTTTCTGGAAAATTAAGACCTGGGAATTTCCAAAAATTTACAAGTTGCACAGAAAACAAAAACTAAGTATTCTGTTTGTACATTGTCTGACGTCGTCAGACTTTAATCCTGACGCCGTCAGGTTGTCCTGAAAGAAAGTGGTCCGCTGTGTTTTTCTGGAAAAATTACCTCATTAAAACCTGGAAAAATTCCTGCAAAACATCCATTATGACTCGATACAAGCATTTGACTCTAACAAACAAACATATATGTACAATTTCAATTATTGTTAATCTCATGATCATGTTCTTAAAAACATATGTGATCTTCCCTACACTTATCTTTTTGTAAAATACCTTTATATGCAATTAAAACGAAGTTAAAAACAAAATAAAGCATTTTAACAAAGTCTAACAAGAGAATAAACAATAATGAAAAAGATATAGAAACACACAAATAAAAATTAAAAACAAACATTCAAACAAATAAATATGGGTTGCCTCCCAAGAAACGCTTATTTTTGTTCGAGTCACGAGCTTGACTCTACCCTTATTTAACGGGTATAAGGGGGTTTTCCCTACACTTAAGGTTAAGTGCGGGTGATAGTAAGGATACACACCCTTAGGGTGGAAATTGGCCATGTGTGTAACACCCCCAAAATACCGCAGCGGAAGACTGTGTCACTGGGGTGCTACTTCATAATACAAAGTACAAGTTATAGAAAACGACCTCTAAATGAGACGTTTTGAAAAGTTACCATTCGATTAATGAAATCGTAGTTACAAACAATGAGGTCCCAAAGTATAATACATAAATGTTTCGAATGGTAAATGACAAAAGCATAAGTCTTCAAAATATGTCGATGCGACTCTATGTTCCATGCAATAGCTATCGCCTTATGACCCGAGATAAACATGCTAAAGTGTCAACACAATGGTTGGTGAGTTCATAGAGTTTGTTTAACATGTAAAGCCTTTAAAGAATGTTCACACAAGAAAGGCATTGTAATCCACTCGCCCAAGTTCCGCCCATACAAAACTTGCAACCTGTGTTTACAACCCATCGCTAAAATATAATACATTTTATAGTCACACACACATACAATCATAATAGTTCTCATTATTGCACTTAGGGGACCGCCCGTATGTTGGGAGACTTATCATCGACTTATCAAGTTTACTAGTGGACTCGCTCTGTACAAAGGAGACTTACCATCGACTTATCATGCTAACAAGGGGACGCTCCGTGTATGTTGGGAGACTTACCATCGACTTATCAAGTTTACTATTGACCTGCCCGAACAAGGGAGACTTACCATCGCCTTAAGTATAACACAATCAAGTATAACGCAATCAAGTATAATGCAATACAAGATAACATAATCAAGTATAAGGCAATCAAGTATAATGCTTTGAGTATTTGTAAAAGTAAAAGAAATAGTTGAGCATGTATCTCCCAAAGAGTTTGTAAAACAAGTATTAAAAGAGTAGGGCTATGACTCATGGTAATCAAGAAAGTTTAGAGTACTTATAAAAGTAAATGAAAATAGTTTGAGCATGTATCTCCCAAAAGTAATTGAAAATGTATAAAAGTAGGGGCTATGAAACTCACCTTAAAATGATATCACAACGATAACTGAGTCGATGGATAAGCACGAAGTCTCTACATATAACCTAGAATATGATGTCAACTCTTAGGTTCGAATAATGCCTAAGAAAACATGAACGAGCCTATATATGCCATTATATTGATCATGACGTAGTATCTCGTGATGTTTGTTTATAAAATGGTTTCGTTTGTATATCTCAGACTACCGCTCGCCATCATAATTCAGAGGTCATGCAAGAACGTTCGAGGAGCTAGGACACTTTAATTGTGAAATCCAAGAACTCGTCGATCCGCTTACCCAAATGAACCCCTCACATGAAGTTCCCTAGTGTTGTAGTGCTCAATACGTAAAACATGTATTTTGATTACTTGATTATATTATATATTAAGAGTTTATAAATACAATAAATAAACTAACAAAGTTTATAAGTATTTAAATAAGTTTGAGTTATATATATACTTACCTTAAAATAGAATGCTTGAGTATTATGGAAAAATAAAATATTAACTGAGCTCGACGAGAATTTGCGATCTTCAAAACCCACGGCTATTAGAAGATTATAACAACGCCTTCTTGAGAACCCGAAGAAGAAAAGAAGATTATAACGACGTCTTTTGGAGACTTGAAGATATTTGAAGATTATAACGACTCTTTCTTGAAAACTTCCAAGAACGAAGATCAAAAGCTAGTTTTCTTCAAGAACACATGAATGTTCTTACAAGATCTATAAGAAATTCCTTAGGGTTTAGGACTTTAGATGATAAGAAAGGGTGGTGCAATAATAAATGAAGTGATTATGCATGGTATTTATAGGCTAGTAGTTTTGGTTAACTATATATTGGGTTAAAAACTAACCATGGTTAAATTTACACATGTAAATGATCTAAAGGAAGTATGCTTAGGATTTTGACACCAAGGTGATGACTCCCCTAAATTTCGTTCATGATAAGATAGGATGACTTTGGTGGATAGTTTTGGTATTATCTTGGTTACGGAGTGAGTTTTGGTTCCGCTAAATGCTAATCGAAGCCATAAAATGTAAAACCGGTATCGTAAAATATGAACTTGCGAATGATGAAACTCATCATTATACTCCATCTAAAATATAAAATGGGTGATAAGTCTTATTGGGTGCAAAACCCGCTTAAAACTCGAAATACGGGTCAAAAACGCTGCACTGCAGCTTTATCGAAAATAGCGAAATTTCAGGAAACGACCGTGAATTTATTTAGAGTAGACTAAAATTAGTCTAAAAGTCATATGAGATGTCAAACTTTGGTTTTCGTCAGACGTGGGATAACTTAACGCTTATTCGTGAAGTTTAAAATTACGCGATTTAAGAAAAAGGTAGAACGTACAAGGTTAATTTCTTTATGGTCAAAGGAGGAGGGAAATATGTTTGAATTTTCCAAAATGTAAAAGTTTCTATTCATCTTAGGAAATACAAAGTGAATCGTTAAGTCCGGATGTAAGTAGAATCGTTTAAAACGTAAGTTTAGTTTTGTTCTACATACCGGGCTTATTTGGTAAAATAAAATAAATCTTAAAAATTCTCAAATTAATCATGAATGATCTAAAATTTATCCGATGCGGGAAAATTGTCGGATTTGGTTTTCGATATGCGCGGGATGTTTAAATGGTGTACCGTCCAAAACGAAACTTTAAAACGGTGTTTTCTTAATAACTTTTGCGAAAATGATCTAACGATTGTCGAACTCTTAGGTCATTACTAAAATGATTTATCCTACGAGAATGTGAAATAAAAATTTCGGGAGTGAATAGTAAAAAGTGAATAGTAGCCGTGAATAGTAAAAATGAATAGTGACCCGAAAATGCGAATTGTTACAATGTGAGGGGAGGGTGATGGGTAATTTATATGCCTAAAAGAGTGTGCTCCTATCATACTAACCTTACCTAATTCAATTGGTGTAGTGGGTAAACCAAGTCTTTCTCCTAGAAAGGGATCATCTTCTATCAACTTTAAGAGATTCTTAGTTAAGGATCTATCTTGACCTAATAAACCCGGTTTAAACTCAAAAGAACGTTTCCTCATGTTATGGAAGTTGGGAAGTGAAACTTGCACCCTTCCAATGAACATGTACTCTCTAGGAAATAGTTTTTTTACGCAAGGAGTGTTGAGGCACGTGCTTTTGCCACATTGTGGGTCTTTGAGAGGGATTGTCTCATGAGTTGGGATTAAAGAGGGTTCAAGAATTATACTTACGAGCTCCGGTATCGCGTACACCTTTTCGATCTTTCTAGGTATATCATTCTTTGCGATTTCTTCATGGAGTTTCATCATGAAGTTGTCAGCTAGTTCCAAGAAAGTGTCGTGGGTTTTTCTCATGTGAGCTTCGAGGCGTTGTATTTCTTTCTCTTGGTTGTTGACGAATGTCAACATTATGTCTTCGAATTCATCTTGTCGCGATTTTCTTGGAAGCAAAAACTCCTTGACTATGTCCACATGCTCACGAGATTTTTTTTATGATCATGTGTGGCCATTTCCATCAACTCATTCACTTATGCCTCCATACTTCTAAATAGTCGTTCTTGGGCATCCGAACTGCTTTCTTCAGGGAGTACCGGATCCTCCCACTCTTCTTCTTCGTATTGTGCTAACTCCTCGATTACCTCCCAACATGTTTCAACATTGAGGTTACCCAGCCTTCCGCTGGTGACATAATTAATGGTTTGTCGAGTAGAGGGATTGACACGATCGTAAAAGAATTAGACTTGAAGCCAAAGATCAATGCCGTGATGAGGACTTTATGAAGCAAGTCCTTGAATCGAGTCCACGCCTCATAGAGAGTTTTGCCTTGACATTGTTGGAACATCAAGATGTCATTTCTTAGTTTGGTATCTCTCCCGGGTGGGAAGAATTGGGCGAGGAAATGAGTGGTGAGATAATCCCAGCTTCAGATGGATCCGGCGGGAAGTCGCTCAAGCCAATTACTAGCTTGGTCCCATAAAGAGAATTCGAAGAGACGCAAACACGTGGTCTCCTGTGTGGTAGCATCAAGGTCAATAGAGTCAACAATTTTAAGGAAGTCCTTGAGATGCTGATTAGGATTTTCGGAACGAAGTCTATGGAATGCACATATGTTTTGCACCAATCGGATGGTGTCTGATTGCAGGGTCGTAGTTTGAGCTTGAACGGGGAGCTCAATGGTATTCATATAGCCTTGATGGCTCGGTCTATAGTATTCACCAAGAGTACGGACTCTTGGCGGGTGAAGTGGTCGTGGGTTGAGTGGAAGTGGTTGATGTGGTGGTGGATTGTCACCCATGGTGATAAGTGACAAGATTACGAACAAAAACACGAAGAAGGGGGATAAACTACAAGGAAGCTAATGAAAATGAGAAAAAATCTTACATGATTGGAATCAAGCAAGGGAACCTAAACGAGATAGAGATCTAACTAGCTATTCTATTCCCCGGCAGCGGCGCCAAAAACTTGATGTGCGCACAAAGTCGCGTTCGAGGTCGAGAAAACCTCATTTTCTACGAGCAAGTTTTTCAACACTCTAGGCAGTGAACCTAATCATTGTAGTGTAGTATGGGATAAGACTCGGGGATTGATATCGTTCTCCAAGGGAATAAGAATGCTAGTAAGAAATATATGACGAGAAGGTAGGGTTGAGGATGATTCTTTTTTTATCTTTTTTATGTTTTTTAGAAAGCTAAGGTAAAATCTCCGGGCAATTGGTTGGGGGTGGTACTTCTATCGATTTGACTACTTCTACTAATTATCTAATTATCTAATTAACTACGGATAGCAACGTTTAACTGAGGTGTGCTCATATGATGATTAAAAATGTGTTCACTTAGATACTATTACTCCCTAGTTATCTTTTATTGGTTGGTTGAGTTGTCACGTCCTTTATCTTAACGCGTTGTATTCCTAAAAGTCGTAGGGTGTGCGAATCCCCTAGTTCTATGAGGTTATCTCTCGTATATGATTCACGGAATCGACAAACCTAAGCTATTCCATCCGTACACCATATCATCATAAAGCATACTCAAGCATTAAATACAACGAAAGCCTAATCGAACCAATTAAGCCTATATCAATTAAGAAAAGAAACAACCTAACAACAATCAATAACTAGGTTTCATAGATCTAAACAAACACACAAGTAATTTAGCTAAACATGATAGACAAGCAAGCATACACAAAATCAATAAAACATGGGGTAGACATAATGATAAATTGGATTAACAAACTTATCTTGAGGTGTAAATGTAACCACCCGTAAATTCCCAAGTCATTATTCACCTATAAAGAATGAAGTAATCGTTTATCTGATTTAATAAAACGCTCTTATGCATTTCCACGCCTAAATTTTTACTTGAAATATGCAATCACGGGTAACGCTGATAAACGAATGATGCAATTAAATTATCTTCCCGCATTTACTGATGATCAAAACACGTCAACGAGAGGTTATCTCGATTAACAAGTCCGCACGCATACCGGCACCATAATAGTATTGGCACGAAATTTATTTTCTAATATCAAGATAATAATAATACCATAATTTTTACTCACAAAACGCTCCTAAATATAAAATTTATAAAATATGAATACTCGGAAAGTATTATATGTGGGAATACGTTATACCTTATGGAACAGTTTACACAGTACGGGGTACACATAATACATTTATTATTAATAATAAAATACTAAACCTAAAAACTTATCCTAATCCCTCACGCCACTCACCCCTTTCATTTTTCTCAGTTATTTGTCTTCTCCCTTTTCTGGAAACAAAACACACTCCATCTTCATCTTCAAACCAACAAGTCCCATTTTTATGATAAAAACCATCCTCACACACACAATAGAAACGGCAAAAAAAAGAGATACAAAACAACATTACTTTTGAACTTAGAATTCTACCACTAGCTCTTTTATGATTTCCTTAAAAGCTAGAATATTTTGAAAGCTCTTCCTCCCTTGTCTTTTTCAAATGCACGACCCAACAAGTCACAAGAAACCCTACTCTTGTCATTTTTCCTCAAATACTCTTACACTAGCATGTGACTTCTAAAACTTTCTTTAACTTTGCCATTAGTACAAGTGTAAATAGGACCTTTTGATAACTCTTTTATCACATTTCAAATATAATAAAAACACTCTCAAGCATATGTGAAAACCCATTCCCAGCGTAAGGTTAAAGATTCAATTCGTTTACTTTCTTTTGCTTCCGTTAAGCTCATTTTTCCGGCGTTGTGATTCCTACGTGGTAAGGCCACGTCAAACGTTGAATCTCATTTTTGTGTTCACTTCATGGCATTTTTCTCTCTACTAACATAAATGAAAAAAAGCCTCCTTCGTGTTGTTTCATAGTGAGCCGATTAATCCGACGTGTACCTTACGACTTTTGTTCCGGCGAGGAGATTTTTTTTGTGCGATATATGTGTCTCGGCGAAAATGTTTGGATTTTCGATGAAGTGGGTTCCGTCTGATTTGTTCTCATCATTCTAGCATAGTTAAGGTAACTAATCTGACCCATTATTTATTTAGCTAGAGGTTAAGAATTTGTTGTGTCGTTCAGTGTCGGAATCGAAAACGAAGTTCATGTTGTATCTATGAAGGTGATTATGTACTAATTAAACATATTGATGAGTGTGTAAATACTCATCATTTTGTACCAATTAAACTCAGAAAACATCCGAAAACACTCGAAATACATCAAAATGATAAAATATCACAAATAAGTGTTTTATGTGTTTTAAATGCAAAATATCAAAATCTGGTGAAAACATATCAAGTTTGCATAATTGGCGCTTTAGTCCCCAAGTTTCAAAAGTTGTCAAAAGCAGTTCCTCGGTAAAACAAAATAAAGAAAATGTTATTCAAGGTCCCCGAAATATTCTAAGTTGTCAAAATCGTCCTTGAATAAATCTTTTGTCAATGGCGTAAAAGGTCCTCAACTTTCAAAATGTCAAGTTTGGTCCTGAAATTTGAAAATGTCAACAATGGTCCTTGTACTATTCACATTTGGCGCTTTTGGTCCTTGTGACAACTTTGGAGAAATTACAAGTTTGGTCCTCTAGTTTGGCAGATTTACAAAATGGTCCTTGTTATTTAAACCAACCATGACCCTTTAAACCATTATGACCCCTGCCTTTATACCTTTTGACCCCCTGTCATTTCCCTGTTTTTGACCCCCTGGTCAACACCAGTCAAACAATACCCTTTGCCGCCCACTTTATCTCTTCCCCTCCACTTGCCTGCTTGCCTGCAATTCCTTCTCCCAACATCTCACCCATCTCCCATCACCTTATCCTCTCACCCCTCAACCCTCCTCATCATCATACCTACACCTCACCCCCCTAGTTGCAAAATCAGAGCTCACTGCTCAAAACAATCTTTCCCGCCAAAAAAATGATCCAATGGCCAATATGTACTCAAAGCATCCAATGGCCAATTTTATTGATGGGATTTGATCAGAAGGACACGTGGAAGCTAGTTGGGTATAAAAGAGAGGAAGAGAAGCAAGAAATAAGCAAGTAGTTAGTTTTAATTTTCAATGTATGTCGCTTTTATAGAAATGTCTTAGTTTAACTCTTAAAATGTAATTTTTCGCTTTCTATGAATTGAATTTAAGTCAATTCAATTGTTTGTGATCAAGTCTAAGTCCTAATTCAAAGTTTCAATTAAGTTTCATAAGTTCATGTTCATCGTTGGAAAATCCATTTTCAAATTCTTATATCCAAATCTTTAATAGCTTATTTTAAATTCCAACAAGCTTATTTAAGTTATTTAAAGCTCTTGGCAAGATTAAACTCAAGTTTAAACACATTTGTTTTGTGGTCAACAAAAGTCAACTATGCAAGAGATTTTGGGTTCAACCAGTTTGAAAAGGAATGGGCTTGATGCGACTTGATTGGGATTGGATTTGAATAGTTTAGGATAGTTGGTTCTCATATGAGATGCATTTTGATGGACAAGTGTGAGTTCCATATTCCTTTATATTTCTTTTGAAACTGCATAATCAGTGTGTTGTCTAAATATTAGTTATAGTTTATGAACTTGCATAATATAGGTGTTTTGATGATATTAGGATCTAAATGTGTAGGAATTATTGTTCAAATCTGAATTTGGTAGTTAAAATTTGCAAAACAGTCTTAAAAGGTGTGTTTGGTTCAGTTGGTATACCAAAGCTTAAGCTTTGGTTTTTGCTTAAAACCCATACTCGCCTTAAATAGGATTACTTGACTCATATATGTCTTCATATTGTCTCTGCAATAGCTAAAAGTCAAAATCAGGTTGTATCTGTCCTAGCTTCCATTTCCTGTTTGGATTAGCAAACTGCATTTGACACATAGGTTTAGATTCAGTAAATCTAGATTACATTAACATTAATCACTCATAAATCATTAGTTTCATATCATTTCATAGGATCAACAGTTGGAAAAAGTCAATATTCATGACTGACTTCATAAAGTCAAAAGTGCATAGACAGATTTTTACAAAACTTTATTCATGTACTATGGGTTCATCTTTGGTTCAATTCCAGTGCAATTCTGGGGATCACAAGTTCAGTTGATCTAGTTTGGTTAAATGAATTTTGTTGAATGTTCTCAAGTTTTTACATGCTCCAATTTAGTCAGTCCAAAAGTCACAATCTCCTCTGCTCACAACTCGCTGAACACCGAGTTTTACGCTTATGCGATCCTTACACAAAGCTCCAAAGAGCTTGTCTAGGTCTCGCTTTTGGTTTACAAGTAGCCAACTGTGTCTTCTTGAGGTTCCAACTTTTGTTTTGAATTTCAAATTATTGGGTAGCTTAATCTTTGGCTTAAAAGTAGTAGTCATAAACCGTTTTAACACTTGGTTTTCAAAACATCAAATCATGGTAGTTTGGGTTTCGAGATTAAGGCTTGTTGTATTTAGTTGCTTTTGAGTGTTTTTAGCATATTATAGGTTCTGTGTGAGTTTGGTAGCTTATTGTGCCCTTGTGTTATTTCAAGTGCTTATTACATAAGCACTTGCATGGCGCTTCATTTTCCTACACAAGCCAATGTTTTTATATTTTCCTAGAATCGTAATATTATTTTAGAGTTTTCCTGAATTTTCATATTTTTTAGGTCGGTTTACTATTTTTCCTTAATTAAAAACAGCTTTTAAGCATTTTAATTAGCTTTTAATACAAATAATTCGTAAAAGTTTCAAAAATTAATTTTTCATTTTTCTTAAGTTAAGATAAATATAAAAGACAAAAAATATTTTTCGATTTTTCTTAGTTAAATTTGTATTTTTAAGCAATTTAAGTAGTTTTAAATAGTTTTTAATTCCTAGAAAATACAAAAATATTCAGAAAAATATAAAAATAGTTTTGAAAATTCTCTTTTGTTATTTTAGATTTTTCCCAGTCATAATTTTATTTTTCTAGCTTTATTTCATATTTTCTTGTATTTTAGGTTATTATTAAATAAGTAAAAATAGTTTTTAATTAATAATAATTAGATAAATAGTTTTAAAAATAATTTTCTTTTTCTATAAATTTTATTTTATCATTAGGATTGTAAAAATGTCATTTTCATATTTTTAGGGTTAATATTGTTTCATTTTCACATTTTCTTTTGTACGTCGCGTAGTTTTTAACTTAAAGTTTTATAAAAGAAAAATCAAAAACATCAGTTTAAAAATAGTGATAGCATTTATTTAATATAATTTATCTTTTTAATTTTCTTTAATTTGCATTTAAGCCCCTGTAGTTTATGTACTTTTTCTTTAGTTGTAATAATTCAAATCCTCTTTCCGCTCAAATCTCTCGATCACTATACGCTTGACTATTCTCGCACGACTCGTTGGGACTTAACGACTGGGAAACACTATACTCTCCTCGACTTCATTGCATTTGTGTCCGAACTGCTTTTTAAGTTTCTTCACGGTTAGCTCGCTCACAAGCGGTTAGTTTGCGTGAGAAAACTTGACGGTTTGAGCAGATCAAATTTTACGCTACCGACGTGTTTATATTTTCTTATAAAAATCCAAAACCCAAAACATTTTAAAATCGCCAACAAACACAAAACCCAAAAGATTTTCTTTCTTATTTTTACAAAATGTTTATCCAAAATCCAAAATATTCCTCTTTACCCTCTTACCCTTTTTGATTCTTTATCCCTTTACCCTCTATCCATTTGATTCTAACTTCTTCTGCTCATGGAATCTCTCGACTACGACGAATTCGGGACGAAGTTGAAAAACGTGAGACTTTATCACAAATGTCAAGAATTCGTGTTGTTCGTGATGATCCATTAATTCTGCGTAGGGAAATGGAACGAGAAACCGGTGACAAAGGACCGTGTACTTCCTCTCGATAATGGAGGTGCTAACACGTCCAACCTACGGTTATCCAAAGATCTAACCCTCGATTGCTCCTAAGCCGCCTAGAATTGATCCTAAACTTTCACGATTTACTTAAAAGCAAACATGCGAATTTAGACCGGTGACTAGCAAGAATGACTTGCCTAATCTTCACGCTTCTCAAGAACCGTAACCGGAGACCAAAACGGAAGTGGTGGAAATTACTAGCTCTCGTGAGCACACCACTTGTCCCACCTCGAATTTTTCAAAATGTTCTTCGAGACTTAATAGTCATTCGGATCACCATGTTGATTTTGTTGATTCTTTGAATGAACCAATTCCTTCTCATAACTCTCAAATGGAATCGCTTATTCCTTGTGTCGGTTGTGGTGAGCCTCTTTTGGTTCACCATGTCGGTGTACGCGTGTACGGTGTGGTAATGATATTCGTAACGGAGTTGTTTGTTTTGTGGTTCGAGGAATTCATTTGATTATGATCCTAATCCGAACTCATGTAACGACCCTCAAATTTTTCCAACTACCCACCACACCCGACTTATCTTCATATAATCAACATAATCATGTGAATTTTGTGGAGGTCCTCACCAAGGATTTGAGTGTCAATCCAAAACACGCTTTGTCTATGAACAGCTTTCCTGATGCTCGTAACTTTGGTTATGACCAATATCCATATGATTCACCAATCCGTGCTCAGCAGCTTTCTCACAGAGAACTGTGGAGGTTCCCATTTCACTCGATTGTCAAACAGTGGAATCCATTTCCTTGTAACAATTACGACTATCCATATCACGACCAACCTCCACAAGGCCAAATGACTCAAACTCCTCAAGAAGCCCAACAAGACACTTATCTAGAGCTTCGGAGTCGTTGAAAGAACTCGAGGAGTTGAGTAAAACAAAGATTTCATAATGTACCCGCTTTTCTTGTGTATATTGTGGGGTCCTCATGATGATTATCAATGTCAACCTTCCGGTTTGACAAATCTCCACTCCCACAATGTCCCGTCATTCAAAATTCACATGAGAAATCCATGGAAGAATTGCTAGTCAAGAGCGTGTCGCTAAAATAAATTCCCAAATTGCCTTTGAAAAAGCTATTAAGGAATCAATTGCAAAAGAAAAAGCGCGGATCTAGCTCTCAATTTCGCTTTATTCTCGATGATAGTGATGATGATGATACACTTGATTCATCAAGTTCATCGCTTGATATTCCAGCAGCTGAGATTCATTCTCAAACAACGCTATCACACCAAGCTCCCACTCACTCTCCGAACATGGGGGCGCAGTATCTTGACACTGCTTCACGAAAAGGAATCGGACGAATTCATAAAGTCTAGTGTTGAGGACCTTGTCCCAATCCCAAGAGAGTCACAGGGAATTATCGATCATGTGTGATATCCTCCTCCTCTTGTCTTTCCAAGTAATCATGTTGAGATGTGCTCGATTCTAATGATGACGATTCGTTATCTTGTGGAGACATCGCTATATGGAGGAATTACCTTCCGAGCTAGTCGCCTTAGAAGAAGAGAATGATGAAGTTATCGACATCGAAATCAAAGATGAAGCTCTTTGAGCAACATTATTGAATGTCGGTCTTCTCATTTCTAAAATCGAGGCTTTCAAATAAAACCCATTTCATCTCCTATCCCCATAAAGGATAGTGACATTTTTCCGATGATTCTATTCCGAAATGGAAGCCTTCTGTTTTGATCGATGGGAGAGAAAATTAGTGGTAATACCACTTCTCATTTTCATAATTCTCTCCCGATTATGAATCATTTACATTGGAGGAGTTCACCGGTGAACCCACTCATATCAATTTCGAATATGATTCATTCACCTTCGAGGAGTTCTCCGTGAACTTACTCATATCATATCTCCGCCGGAGTATGATAATTTCTACTTTGATCTAGACACACTCATAATATGTCTTGATCAAACAAGCTTAACTGATGAGATTCATGAAACTATGAATTCTCCTATTGAGGATGAAGAGTTAGTCATGATTTTTATCATGATTTTCTTTCTTTTCTTCATATATTCTGTCACTTCTCCTGTTCTTCACTCCTTCGGGAATGAAGACATTATCTTTGACCCCGGCATTTCCATGTACCATTTGTGAGCCGGGTCTGTCTATGTATATCTCGTCGGTGTGGAACTTTCACGTACTTCAATGTTTATCCAAACATCTTGAATGAAAGTCCGATGGAGATTGTCTCTTCCACTTACTTCCCCATGAACAAATTAATTCGGGGTCGAGTCAAGCTAGCGACTCGGTAATCAAAAACAGTAGTTAAACATGGGTTTTCACCCGTGTACCACCCTAGTGTGGGGAGATGCCCCACATGTTGTATATAGATCTAAAAATGAATGAAAATTGTAAATATTAAAAAGATAATAATTGTTGTGTTTCTACACTTAGCTAGTAATGTTATCTTTTTACGTTCTAAGTTTCGCATAACAGTAGGTACTTTGAATATTGAGGACAATATTCATTTCTAAGTGTGGGAGGAAATTCGCGAATTTGATCATAAATGTACCCTTTAGTCCCTTTTTCCCCAAATGGCCAAATTTAAAAAAATTAGTGGAAGTACTATGTACTAAACACAACAAATGGTAATCATCCACCATGTCTAACCCACATAAGGATCGGCTAATCCAGAGCAAACGGCTCTTGGTAAAGATATCTCAAATCCGTTGACGGCTTGCAATTTGCTCAAAATTGTATGGTATTCACCACCATATCCTTAAAAGAGAAGAGTGGCTAGCCCGCAAGATTATGGCTTGTGGTAAAGGCGTTGAAAACCATAATTGGTAATCGACTCACCAAAGATAATATTGATAATTTATCTAAGAGTTGGCTAGTCCGTAAGCAAACGGCTTCGGTAAAGACAAATCAAACCGTTGAAAGTCGGTGGTTTGCTCAAAATCACATGGTTATCGATGTACCATAGTTCTTACTTGAACTGAAACATTTGGCTACTACGTAAGTAATGGCTTTTGGTAAAGAGTTGAAATCCATTAATTTTTCTCAAAACATTGCTAGGACTAGCAATATCTTAGTGTGGGAATTGATGAGTGTGTAAATATTCATCATTTTTGTACCAATTAAATCGCAAAATATCTCGAAAACACTCGAAATACATCAAAATGATAAAAATATCACAAATAAGTGTTTTATGTGTTTTAAATGCAAAATATCAAAATCGGTGAAAACGATCAAGTTTGCATAATTGGCGCTTTAGTCCCCAAGTTTCAAAAGTTGTCAAAACAGGTCCTCGGTAAAACAAAATAAAGAAAATGTTATTCAAGGTCCCCGAAATATTCTAAGTTGTCAAAATGGTCCTTGAATAAATCTTTTGTCAATGGCGAAAAGGTCCTCAACTTTCAAAAATGTCAAGTTTGGTCCCTGGAAATTTGGAAATGTCAACAATGGTCCTTGTACTATTCACATTTGCAGTTTTGGTCCTTGTGACAACTTTGGAGAAATTACAGGTTTGGTCCCTCTAGTTTGGCAGATTTACAAAATGGTCCTTGTTATTTAAACCAACCATGACCCTTTAAACCATTATGACCCCTGCCTTTATACCTTTTGACCCTCATTTCCTCGTTTTTGACCCCAGTCAACACCACCAAACAATACCCTTGCCGCCCACTTTATCTCTTCCCTCCACTTGCCTCGCTTGCTCGCAATTCCTTCTCCCAACATCTCACCCATCTCCCATCACCTTATCCTCTCACCCTCAACCCTCCTCATCATCATACCTACACCTCACCCCCCTAGTTGCAAAATCGAGCTCATCATCAAAACAATCTTTCCCGCCAAAAAATGATCCAATGGCCAATATGTACTCAAAGCATCCAATGGCCAATTTTATTGATGGGATTTGATCAGAAGGACACGTGGAAGCTAGTTGGGTATAAAAGAGAGGAAGAGAAGCAAGAAATAAGCAATTAGTTAGTTTTTAATTTTCAATGTATGTCGTTTTTATAGAAATGTCTTAGTTTAACTCTTAAAATGTAATTTTTCAGTTTCTATGAATTGAATTTAAGTCAATTCAGTGTTTGTGATCAAGTCTAAGTCCTAATTCAAAGTTTCAATTAAGTTTCATAAATTCATGTTCACTGTTGGAAAATCCATTTTCAAATTCTTATATCCAAATCTTTAATAGCTTATTTTTAAATTCCAACAAGCTTATTTAAGTTATTTAAAGCTCTTGGAAAGATTAAAACTCAAGTTTAAACACATTTGGTTTGTGGTCAACAAAAGTCAACTGTGCAAGAGATTTTGGGTTCAACCAGGTTTGGAAAAGGAATGGGCTTGATGCAGCTTGATTTGGGATTGGATTTGAATAGTTTAGGATAGTTGGGTTCTGTATGAGATGCATTTTGGATGGACAAGTGTGAGTTCCATATTCCTTTATATTTCTTTTGAAACTGCATAATCAGTGTGTTGTCTAAATATTAGTTATAGTTTATGAACTTGCATAATATAGGTGTTTTGATGATATTAGGATCTAAATGTGTAGGAATTATTGTTCAAATCAATTTGGTAGTTAAAATTTGCAAAACAATCTTAAAAGGTGTGTTTGGTTCGGTTGGTATACAAAGCTTAAGCTTTGGTTTTAGCTTAAAACCTGCATACTCAGTCTTAAATAGGATTACTTGACTCATATCTGTCTTCATATTGTCTCTGCAATAGCTAAAAGTCAAAATCAGGTTGTATCTGTCCTAGCTTCCATTTCCTGTTTGGATTAGCAAACTGCATTTGACACATAGGTTTAGATTCAGTAAATCTAGATTACATTAACATTAATCAGTCATAAATCATTAGTTTCATATCATTTCATAGGATCAAAAGTTGGAAAAAGTCAATATTCATGACTGACTTCATAAAGTCAAAAGTGCATAGACAGATTTTTACAAAACTTTATTCATGTACTATGGGTTCATCTTTGGTTCAATTCCAGTGCAATTCTGGGGATCACAAGTTCAGTTGGTCTAGTTTGGGTAAATGAATTTTGTTGAATGTTCTCAAGTTTTTACATGCTCCAATTTAGCTGTCCAAAAAGTCACAATCTCCCCTGTTCAGAACTCAGTGAACACTGAGTTTTGCACAGTTTGTGCAGTCCTTGCACAAAGCTCCAAAGAGCTTGTCTAGGTCTCAGTTTTGGTTTACAAGTAGCCAACCAGGTCTTCTTGAGGTTCCAACTTTTTGTTTTGAATTTCAGCTTATTGGGTAGCTTAATCTTTGGCTTAAAAGTAGTAGTCATAAACCGTTTTAACACTTGGTTTTCAAAACATCAAATCATGGTAGTTTGGGTTTCGTAGATTAAGGCTTGTTGTATTTAGTTGCTTTTGAGTGTTTTTAGCATATTATAGGTTCTGTGTGAGTTTGGTAGCTTATTGTGCCCTTGTGCTTATTTCAAGTGCTTATTACATAAGCACTTGCATGGCAGTTTCATTTTCCTACACACAAGCCAATGTTTTTATATTTTTCCTAGAATCAGAATATTATTTTAGAGTTTTCCTGAATTTTTCATATTTTTCTAGGTCAGTTTACTATTTTTCCTTAATTAAAACAGTTTTTAAGCATTTTTAATTAGCTTTTAATACAAATAATTCAGAAAAGTTTCAAAAAAATTAATTTTTCATTTTTCTTAAGTTAAGATAAATATAAAAAGACAAAAAATATTTTTCGATTTTCTTAGTTAAATTTGTATTTTTAAGCAATTTAAGTAGTTTTAAATAGTTTTTAATTCCTAGAAAATACAAAATATTCGAAAAATATAAAATAGTTTTGAAAATTCTCTTTGTTATTTTAGATTTTTCCCAGTCATAATTTTATTTTTCTAGCTTTATTTCATATTTTCTTGTATTTTAGGTTATTATTAAATAAGTAAAAATAGTTTTAATTAATAATAATTAGATAAATAGTTTTAAAATAATTTTCTTTTTCTATAAATTTTATTTTATCATTAGGATTGTAAAATGTCATTTTCATATTTTTAGGGTTAATATTGTTTCATTTTCACATTTTCTTTTAGACGTCATGTAGTTTTTAACTTAAAGTTTTATAAAAGAAAAATCAAAACATCGCTTTAAAAATAGTGATAGCATTTATTTAATATAATTTATCTTTTAATTTTCTTTAATTTGCATTTAAGCCCCTAGTTTATGTACTTTTCTTTAGTTGTAATAATTCAAATCCTCTTTTCCGCTCAAATCTCTCGATCACTATACGCTTTGACTATTCTCGCACACTCTCGCTGGGACTTAACGACTGGGAAACACTATACTCTCTCGACTTCATTGCATTTGTGTCCGAACTGTTTAAGTTTCTTACGGTTAGCCGCTCACAAGCTGCTAGCTTGCGTGAAAACTTGACGGTTTGGAGCGCATCACATATATATAGAATTATTTTTTTCAACCCCTTATAGTTTCGTGATCTTACATAAATGGCCCTTAAGGGTTTGTTAATTGACAGTTATGACCCTTTAAGTTTATTGAGCTTATAAAACCTTTAAGTAGTTATTTAGTTTATGGCTAATGGCTATTTTTAATATGTCCAGCAGCATAGATTAGGCTAATATTAGATGATCGATCTAAAAGAAATATGGTAACCTTCAAAGTTATGACAATTTTAAGTTTTGACGAGAAGTATAGATTTTCAATAAAAATTGTACTATTAACTAAAATGTATGATGAAAACATTTTATAAACTCCGGACTAGTTTTTGGACCATTTAAAAGCGACTAAGCGAGATTTATTAAAACATTGATAAAAGACATCGGTTAATATATATTTAGTCGTTTTCCGGAAAAGTCTAAGACTTTGTAAAATGAGGATAAACTCTTTAAGTGGACTTTTATAAATAATAAAGTAGTTATTATTAAACTGTGGATGATAAAATACTTCCTTCTCACTCAATAAAGTGGTTTTACAAACCTTTCCTTAAACTTTACTGCAATTTCCTTATAAAATACTTACCCCCTTGAAAGACTTTAAAGGATAACCGATATTTTCTTTTGTAAATAAACTAAATTTTGGAGTAAAACAAGCGCCTTGTTTTTTTTTTTTTTTAAAAAAAAATCAATAATAAACATTTAATGAGAATTGCTAAGGAACAAAATTAATTCATCATCTACAAAACCTAAGGTATTTGAAAGTATTTGAAGTTGAGAAACAACTCTTGAATTCACATGTAAACCTCCAGCTTGAAACCAAATCCATGTTGTCGCTTATAACTTTATTTAACAAGTTTTCATCACAAAAGCTGAAATTTAGCAACTTTCTTTACATACATCAAGTTCTCTCTTTAAATTTTAAATACTCTATATATACTTTTATATATATCATTCAAATTCGAGAAGCATAACCTTAACAACTAAACCCTGCCCATAAACATTTAAAACTTATGAAAACATATATACCCAACCACATCTTCTTCTATGACGTTTTCACCTTCGAGGACTTTTCTTTAAATAACAATTGTGCCAACAATGAAACGCGTAGTGACATTATTCTAGAAAGATTTATTCTAACGAGTCAATTTTTTTCCTGGTCAACCCTTTTCAAAACTTCTTATGCTAAGAAATATCAAAACATCGACCTTTGCGAAATTGTTTCATTTGCATCACGTGTAAAAACCGGTCTTATTAAATTAGGATTCTTTCAAGGATGTAAACCTCTTACCCAATTTCTCATCCCAAAGAAATTATGCCTCTTGAAATATTCTTTTTATTCGAATAAATTTATCCACATCACGTTTTCGAACAAAACTAGAAAATTTCAAATATTTTCCTTTGTCGCATAAGCGACTAACACAAACTTAACCTCGAGGATGAGGTTCCCGTAAGGGGTAGGTACTGTAACCACCCGTAAATTCCCAAATCATTATTCACCTATAAAGAATGAAGTAATCGTTTATCTGATTTAATAAAACGCTCTTATGCATTTTCACACCTAAATTTTTACTTGAAATATGCAATCACGGGTAACGCTGATAAACGAATGATGCAATTAAATTATCGTCTGGCATTTACTGATGATTAAAACACGTCAACGAGAGGTTATCTCGATTAACGAGTCCGCACGCATACCGACACCATAATAGTATTGGCACGAAATTTATTTTCTAATATCAAGATAATAATAATACCATAATTTTTCGCTCGTCAAAACGTCTCCGGAAATATAAAATTTGTAAAATACGAATACTCGAAAAGTATTATACGTGGGAATACGTTATACCTTACGGAACATTTTACACAGTACGGGGTACACATAGTACATTTATTATTAATAATAAAATACTAAACCTAGAAACTTATCCTAACCCCTCACGCCACTCACCCCTTTCATTTCTTAGTTATTTGTCTTCTCTTTTTTTCTGGAAACAAAACATACGCCATCTTCATCTTCAAACCAACAAGTCCCATTTTTAAGATAAAAACCATCCTCACACACACCATAGAACCGACAAAAAAAAGAGATACAAAACAACATTACTTTTGAACTTAGAATTCTACCACTAGCTCTTTTATGATTTCCTTAAAAGCTAGAATATTTTGAAAGCTCTTCCTCCCTTGTCTTTTTCAAATGCACGACCCAACAAGTCACAAGAAACCATACTCTTGTCATTTTTCCTCAAATACTCTTACACTAGCATGTGACTTCTAAAACTTTGTTTAACTTTGCCATTAGTGCAAGTGTAAATAGGACCTTTTGATAAATCTTTTATCACATTTCAAATATAATGAAAACACTCTCAAGCACATGTGAAAACCCATTCCCAGCGTAAGGTTAAAGATTCAGTTCGTTTACTTTCTTTTGCTTCCGTTAAGCTCATTTTTCTGGCGTTGTGATTCCGACGTGGTAAGGCCACGTCAAATGTTGTATCTCATTTTTGTGTTCGCTTCATGGCGATTTTCTCTCTACTAACATATACGAAAACAAAAGTCTCCTTCGTGTTGTTTCATAGTGAGCCCATTAATCCGACGTGTACCTTACGACTTTTGTTCCGTCGAGGAGATTTCTTTTTCTGCGATATATGTGTCTCTACGAAACTGCTCGGATTTTCGATGAAGTGGGTTCCAGATGTTTTGTTCTCATCATTCTAGTAGAGTTAAGGTAACTAATCGACCCATTATTTATTTAGCTGAGGGTTAAGAATTGCTGTGTCGCTCGATGTCGGAATCGAAAACGAAGTTCATGTTGTATCTATGAAGGTGATGATGTACTAATTAAACATATATATAATTATTTTTTTCAACCCTTATAGTTTCGTGATCTTACATAAATGGCCCTTAAGGGTTTGTTAATTGACGCTATGACCCTTTAAGTTTATTGAGCTTATAAAACCTTTAAGTAGTTATTTAGTTTATGGCTAATGGCTATTTTTAATATGTCCAAGAAGATAGATTAGGCTAATATTAGATTATCGATCTAAAAGAAATATGGTAACCTTTAAAGTTACGACAATTTTAAGTTTTGACGAGAAGTATAGATTTTCAATAAAAATTGTACTATTAACTAAAATGTATGATGAAAACATTTTATAAACTCCGGACTAGTTTTTGGACCATTTAAAAGCGACTAAGCGAGATTTATTAAAACATTGATAAAAGACATCGGTTAATATATATTTAGTCGTTTTCCGGAAAAGTCTAAGACTTTGTAAAATGAGGATAAACTCTTTAAGTGGACTTTTATAAATAATAAAGTAGTTATTATTTTCGATGTAAAGACAAAACTACTTAAATGAACTTTAATAGATAATAACATGAATACTATTTTAAACCCGGAAAAAATGCGACATATTTATATAACTTTTTATAAGTTATATATAGAATGTTATTCTAAATGCGAATAATAGAGCCAAGATTATTTCTATAAAATAATTATTAAAAACTAGTTAACATGAGGATATTTGGCAAAATTTTGAGACTTGTTAAATTACTTAACTTTGACAAAAAGTGTATTGTTACTTATAAAACTAAGACTTGCCATACTATTATCGGTCGGTGTGACTGATCACAGACTCCTACCATTGACTTTACGCTATTTCGCATTGCTTTACTAAGGTAATTTCATAGCCCCACTTTTACTCTTTTAACTGTTTTATAAACTCCTTGGGGGAGAATACATGCTACTACTACTTTTATGATCACAATTGCTTGAAAACTATTTTGTTGTTCTCTTGCTATTATTATTATGCCTAAGTTGCTTGCCAAAAGGCCCCTTCATCATGAACCATTAGTCACTTGCGAGTGAACGTAAATATCGTGGATAGTACTATAGGGAGTAACGACCCCGTCTTGGTTATCGGAAATAACCGGGGCGCACCTTGTTTGAATATCATTAGGTAATTTACTATTACCTCCTTGGGGGAAAATTTATTACGTATACCAGTAATTAGGTGTATGCAGTTGAGTCTTGGTGTCATGAGCTTAGGGCAATAATATCAACTTTCCATGTTGGGCGTATAACATCTTAGCCCATGTTAACTAGGACTTTGTATGCGTACATTATCGATTTTACAAACTGATATATCTTGTGATAAAACTGCTTTATTACTAAACCTATGAATTCACTCAACCGTTGTGTTGACCTTTTAGCATGTATTTTCAGGATGAAAAGGCGATAGCTAACTCTGGAGGCGCTTGGGCATTGGCATGGCATGGTCATAGATGACTCTGATTTATGTATGGGGACCACACTTTGTTAATTGGGCCATTTTCCGCAACAATTCAACTTTATAAACTTTGTTTTACTACTATAAACGAAATCTTTTAAGAAAAATCTATATTTTTCACCTTGTGTTATGATCCAAATTGAGTAGCACCCCAGAAACCTCTTCTTCCACTGCAAACCATTTCTGGGGGTGTTACAGTTGGTATCAGAGCCAGGTTATAGAGCACTAAGTATTTTAAAAAAACCTAGACTATAACCACTTTTACAAAAACTTAACCCTATGACCGACACATGCCTGCCTGCCAAGTTGATTGCCTCACTTATGACTTGTTGTAGTCATCCTTGATAAGATATGTGTTTATTACTGCCAACTTAACCTCACTATTAGCTATGATTGCTTTGCTTATATGCATGTTTACGTACCACAGCTCTATGCCTTCTCCCCCACATAAATGAAATAATTATTCAGTCTTTCGTAACAAACTTTAAAGGCATTAGGACATGTTACTAGTATCACTAAGCTAAGCATTGCAAGATTCATTAAACCTCGGGTGAATATAGATTGATCACCTATATTCAACCAGGGACAGTGGGACATAGCTTGATCACCTATGTCCGACTCAGAGGTGAATGTTGCAATACTGAAAGTAGTTATGATAGTATTATGTCTAGTTGACCTCCTGATTGACTTCTGAAAAGGGAAAATTTTTCATGTGTAAGAGTTATAAAGGGTTAATTTTACACATCACACACTGACGTCACAACATTTCTCACTACGACACATTTTCTCCTAAGTGGAACGCCTTTCTCATTACAATAACTACACTCTCTAAACTGACCATTTTACACTACTACCTTATACCTCCGCGTCTACATCTTACTAGCAACGTGCATGGAGATTTGCTTGGCAGATGATGCACACTACCACTTTGCCCAAGGACACCACAGTGATCCATGTTGAAATTGACCACTTTACACTACCACTTCACAAGAAGACACCACAATGATCCATGTTGAAATGGACCACTTTATACCACCACCAGCGCCTCCGCGCCTACGTTATGTATGAGATTTGCTTAGCGATAATACATAACCAGTGAAATGTTGCATGATGCGAGTTAATGATTATATTTACCATTTAGATTTGCTTAGTAGATTATGCGCGACTAACTAAATTTTTAATTACCGCACGACGTTACTCTAGGTTTAGATTATATTTTTAGGTTGCTACAGTGCCATGTCTTCTGTTTTCCCGTCCCATCGACTTATCGTCTTCATTACTGGACCATTAAACCTCTATTACGGAGTCGTTGCAACCCATGTATCCATCATCCCATCCTATTATCATTCTCTTAGACGTTGAGGTCGAATTCATCTCGTCACCCATTGCGGTAACAGTGTCACCTCTACCCAAAACTCATACTCAATCGATGAACATGATTACATCTCTAGCCGTTCTAGGAACAACACACCTCGACATCTATAAAGGGAACCCCTCGCTAAACATAAATAATAGACGAACGACTCTAAAAGCGTACCAAGAAGTTAACTTGCAACTCAAGCCACTTTTCTGGGAACAAATCCCTAATTTTTCACTCATCCCTTTGGAACACCAATTGTCTGTCCTGCTACCCTCTTATGAAATAATAAACTTTGTCGTTATCTAACGTGAACTACTTTCAACTATTTTACCAATTACTTCACGGTCATTTTTCCAAAAAGTCTTACTACTGTGCCATTAAACCAAAATTTACGACCTTACTCATACTTCATAAACAATGACCTTATTAATTCTTTGCAAACTATTTTCTATAGAGTGATAAACCGATTAATTACCTTACTACTATTTTATGAAACAACAAACAATTGCGATAGCGATTTGTAAACTATATTACAAATTTTTCCTGCAAGTTATGTTACGGTCTTATAAACTATTTTACCCTTTTAGTGAGCTGTTTTAGCCACTGTCTGATTTAAAACCATAAAACTTGGTACTCTTACCTTAAAACTATTCGCCTTTACTTTACTGACTATTTTATTATCACCCTATGAACCACCTTGATATTAATTGAACTACGAAATCTTCTATTATTTGACAAACGATGAATTGTTTCTTATAAGCTATTTTACAAATCATTTCATGAGTTATTTTACAACCTGAATTGTTGTCTTACCAAAAATATCACAAAGTTAACTGCGATTTCACTACTACTCTATAAATAATAAATCATTTTCTATTACCTTGTAAACTATTTTAACAATCACTTTACCAAGTGTTGCTTTAATACCAAACCACAAACTACGATTTATTATTAAACTATGGATGATAAAATACTTCCTTCTCACTCAATAAAGTGGTTTTACAAACCTTTCCTTAAACTTTACTGCAATTTCCTTATAAACTACTTACCCCCTTGAAAGACTTTAAAGGATAACCGATATTTTCTTTTGTAAATAAACCAAATTCTTGGAGTAAAAATAAGCGCCTTGTTTTTTTTTTAATTAAACAAAAATCAATAATAAACATTTAATGGGAATTGCTAAGGAACAAAACTAATTCATCATCTACAAAAGCTAAGGTATTTGAAGTTGAGAAACAACTCTTGAATTCACATGTAAACCTCACGCTTGAAACACGTGGTGACATTCTTCTAGAAAGATTTATTCTAACGAGTCAATTTTTTTCCTGGTCAACCCTTTTCAAAACTTCTTATGCTAAGAAATATCAAAACATCGACCTTTGCAAAATTGTTTCATTTGCATCACGTGTAAAAACCGGTCTTATTAAATTAGGATTCTTTCAAGGATGTAAACCTCTTACCCAATTTCTCATCCCAAAGAAATTATGCCTCTTGAGATATTCTTTTTATTCGAATAAATTTATCCACATCACGTTTTCGAACAAAACTAGAAAATTTCAAATATTTTCCTTTGTCGCATAAGCGACTAACACAAACTTAACCTCGAGGACGAGGTTCCAGTAAGGGGTAGGTACTGTAACCACCCGTAAATTCCCAAATCATTATTCACCTATAAAGAATGAAGTAATTGTTTATCTGATTTAATAAAACGCTCTTATGCATTTTCACGCCTAAATTTTTACTTGAAATATGCAATCACGGGTAACGCTGATAAATGGCATTTACTGATGATTAAAACACGTCAACGAGAGGTTATCTCGATTAACGAGTCCGTACGCATACCGGCACCATAATAGTATTGGCACCAAATTTATTTTCTAATATCAAGATAATAATACCATAATTTTTCGCTCGTCAAAACGTCTCCGGAAATATAAAATTTGTAAAATACGAATACTCGAAAAGTATTATACGTGGGAATACGTTATACCATACAGAACATTTTACACAGTACGGGGTACACATAATACATTTATTATTAATAATAAAATACTAAACCTAGAAACTTATCCTAACCCCTCACGCCACTCACCCCTTTCATTTCTCAGTTATTTGTCTTCTCTTTTTTCTGGAAACAAAACATACGCCATCTTCATCTTCAAACCAACAAGTCCCATTTTTAAGATAAAAACCGTCCTCACACACCATAGAACCGACAAAAAAAAGAGATACAAAACAACATTACTTTTGAACGTAGAATTCTACCACTAGCTCTTTTATGATTTCCTTAAAAGCTAGAATATTTTGAAAGCTCTTCCTCCCTTGTATTTTTCAAATGCACGACCCAACAAGTCACAAGAAACCCTACTCTTGTCATTTTTCCTCAAATACTCTTACACTAGCATGTGACTTCTAAAACTCTGTTTAACTTTGCCATTAGTGCAAGTGTAAATAGGACCTTTTGATAACTCTTTATCACATTTCAAATATAATGAAAACACTCTCAAGCACATGTGAAAACCCATTCCCAACAGAAGGTTAAAGATTCGATTCGTTACTTTCTTTTGCTTCCGTTAAGCTCATTTTTCCGCGTTGTGATTCCGACGTGGTAAGGCCACGCCAAATGTTGTATCTCATTTTGTGTTCGCTTCATGGCATTTTTCTCTACTAACATAAACTAAAACAATAGTCTCCTTCGTGTTGTTTCATAGTGAGCCCATTAATCCGACGTGTACCTTACGAATTTTGTTCCGAGAGATTTCTTTTTCGTGATATATGTGTCTCGGCGAAAGTGTTTGGATTTTCGATGAAGTGGGTTCCAGATGTTTTGTTCTCATCATTCTAGTAGAGTTAAGGTAACTAATCTGACCCATTATTTATTTAGCTAGAGGGTTAAGAATTCGTTGTGTCGTTCAGTGTCGGAATCGAAAACGAAGTTCATGTTGTATCTATGAAGGTGATGATGTACTAATTAAACATATATATAGAATTCGAGCTGACGGCGTCCCATGCAAAAGGTGACACCGTCGTAGTTGTAAATCTATATATAGAATTCGACTTTTCTGTATTTGAAGAGGTAGACTTTTGGAGAAAAAACCCTAAATCGTTTGTAGTCCGAATTGACAAAGATCTTAGGTCCCAAACCCTATTTTACACATCGAGATAAGTATTTTAATCCAAAGTAACAGATGTCTATCTCAGATTCGATTGATTGTGTGTATGCTTACTTGTTTACCATGTCTAGCTAAATTTCTTGTGTGTTTGCTTAGATCTATGAAACCTAGTTATTGATTATTGTTAGGTTGTTTCTTATCTTAATTGTAAATTGGCTCAGAGTACAACTAGGCATCATTCATTGTATTTAATGCTTGAGTATGCTTTATGATGATGTGGTCTATGGAGGAAAAGCTTAGGCTTGCCGACTTCAGAGGTCACATACGAGATAACCTCAAAGAACTAGGGGGCACGATACCCTACGACCTTAGGAATACAACGCGTTAAGATAAGGCGTGACAACTCAACCGACCAATAAAAGATAATAAAGAGTAATAGCATCTAGGTAAACACATTTTTAATCATCATACGATCACACCTCAATTAGACATAAGCTACCCATAATAATTAGATAAACATATACGAGTAATCGGTAGAAGTAAAACCCCAACCAATTGCCCCAAGATTTTTAATCATCGCCCTCAACCCCCACCTTCTCGTCATACATTTCTTACTAGCATTCCTATTGCTCTAGAGAACGATATCAATCCCCGAGGCTTACCCACTACTACACTACAACGATTAGGTTCACTGTCTAGGAGGTTGAAAAACTTGCTCGACGAAAAGGAAGTTTCCTTCACCCCGAAAGCGCTTCGCAAAACATCGACCAAGTGGCCGGTGGCAAACTTAGCGTACTCACCGCGGAAGAATCGTGGGGTGCAATAGAGGACCTTGCCCTCTATGAAAACGAACGTTTGAATGACCCCCGTGAGTTGCCCAAAACCGTCAAGGCAATCTCCTTGCCTCCCATTGACTCACAACCTTCCAATCGTAGGATGCTTAAACTTGAAGTTCAAGTCAAATTCCTAATGAGATCCTACGAGAATCCTAAGCCTTCACACCAAGTGAACAAAATCTCTACCTTGTAAATTATGTAGTGGTCCCCACGACACTCGTGATTGCACAAGACTCAACGAATAAGCTTTTATGACTACGCCTCCACCAGATCGACGGAGCGGGAGAAAAGTGTTACACTTTCAAGCCCGAGCAAAACAACTTAGGAAATTCCTACAACCCCATGGAGAAATCACCCTAACCTTAGGTGGAGCCAAAACTTGAACCTGCTCCAAAATAACTCATCTAGTCCACCCAATAGGTCCCAACCGAACCACACCTCCTACAACAACCCTCCAAACACCGGAAATTCCACTAGTCTCGAGGCAATGGTGTCCAAATTCATGTCGTCTCAAGAAGCTTGATTGACTAAGCTTGAAGCCGATTTCAAGAAACGACAAAGCAAGATGACAACCAAGCTCGATGCTCTCTTAAAAGCCTTCAATGACCGAGAGATTGGAGCACTCCCAAGTGATACTATAACGAAACCCAAAGTGTATTCGATTTCATCGACTTCATGTTCTTGCTCACTGCGGAGAGTGCATATCCATGCCCTTCCCACCCAAAAGTCCACTCGGTCAACGCCATCAACACGGGTTCCAAATGATCCTCATAAAGTACCAAGGACCCGGCCGATGATCCGTCCAACTCTTAAGAAACCCATCAACCAAGAACCCAAACCTACTCTAGAAGAAGAGTATAAGGAGCTCCACCAAGAAAAACCGGTCCTTGAAGTCTTGACTCATGCACCCTATTATAATGCTTTAAAAGAAAAATATGAGCAAGAACTAAAATTAGGAGAACGTGGGTCCGCATTTGTGCAAACTAAGTTACCTAAGAAGTTAGATGATCCCGGGGTATTCATTCTTCCATGTAGAATTGGAAATTCCAAAGCTTTTGACACATTAGCCGACTTAGGGTTAAGCATCAATCTTCTTCCGTTGTCCCTCCATAGAAGCCTTAACCTAGGTAAAATAGAACCAATGGAAACCATCTTAGGTTTAGCGGACGGTAGTATTGCATATCCGGTAGGGATAGTAAAGGACATGGTAGTGCCCGTAGGTCAATTAACTCTTTTGGCGGATTTCCATGTGCTAGACATGAGTAAGGACCCGACATGCCCATTGTTAGTAGGAAGAGGATTTTTAGCTACTGCTAGTGCCATAATTGATTGTAAGATGTCTAAGATAGTGTTAGGAGAAGGAAATGCTAGGTCAATTTACGATGTCAAAAAGCATATCTACTACAAAGAGGATGAACAAATACCCTATGAGATCATGTTGGATAGAACACCATCTAGATATGGACCTTGGACCAATAGAGATTTTGTAGGCCCTCAACTACCTTTCTATCTAGAAGAGACCTTTGTGAGTAACTCAACTCTCAATGAAAACAATTGGCTAGGGACATTGAAGTGAACCCGCTCGAGGATACTTTAGTGTTTAGGAAGATGACCGAATTCCTAGGAACCTTGCCCGTTAATCTTAACATGAATCGCTGGAAAGTTGAGAGGAGAAGCCTAAGAATAATTGAGTTGGGATAGACCACCTAGTGATGGGAATGGAGAATGGCACATTAGGATGACAATCTATGACCTCGAAGGAGAGAAGTTTGAAAGGCATACCGGACTAAGCGCACTAATAGAAGTTAAAAGATAAGTTTGATCCTTATGACATTCTTGAGGATAAACTTACTTACATGAGTACGTAGAAGCATGACTTCGAGTCTAGCTACAAGACTCGTAAATAAAGAAAAGCGCTTCGTGGGAGGCAACCCATGCTTAATTGTTTGTTTGTTTTGTGTGTCTTATATCTTTTTCATTATTGTTTATTCTCATGTTAGACTTTGTGAAAATGCTTCAATTTGTCTTTAACCTCGTCTTAATTACATATAAAGGTATTTTACAATAAGATAAGTGTAGGAAAGATCACATACGTTTATAAAGAACATTAACATGAGAATTAGAATTAGTGAAATTGATATATATGTGTGTTTGTTAGAGTCCAATGCTTGTATCGAGTCATAATGGATGGTTTGCGTGAATTTTCCAAGTTTTAAAGATGTAATTTTTCCGTAAAACGCAGCACCACTTTCTGTCAGACAACTCGACGGTCAGATTAAAGCTCGACGACGCCGCTATGCGTAAATAGTTTATCGCTTTTTCGTTTTCGTGCTACTTATAAATTTTTGGAAATTCCTGTGTCTTAATTTTCAACGCAAACATCCATTCCACAAGCATTATATCTTACTTGCTTTCTAGTGTAGTTGTGTCATATATAGTTTTATCACGATTTTACGCTTGGTTTCGTTTGTTTTCTTATAAGTGTGCGAGTTATATTTAGCAAGAAGAAGAAACACTAATTGGATGAAGCTTATTACTCATGCATTCTTCTTGAAAAGAATTTAACCGCAACTTCACGAGATCCTACCGAGCTAATCGGGAGTACTAGTTTCTTTTCCTTACTTACCTTTCTTTATCATAACTTTGATGCTCTCGGGAACATTGGGGACAATGTTCGCTTTAAGCGCATGGAGGAGAATAAAACGAGAACTTAGAAACTATTCACTCACTGATCATTTGTCTTTTCCTTAGTAATTTGTGTAATAAACTATAAGAAATATTTGTTAGGCAATTTTAGCACCAAATTTAAATTTTTTATGACGCTATTTAGTAAAACTTTAGTCTTAATAAAGTGTCACATGGATAGGAATTATATGACTAGCACAAAAATCGCTTTACCACTCAAATTCCACCCAAAAAGTGTGAGGTTCGCCCCTAGATCTTTAGGAATAAAAGCATTCACCTTTAATGCTTAGAGAGTGTACCGGTAGTATAATAGATTCTAGAACTTGTTTTGTGATGCATTCCGAGATCGCTAGTGAGACTACACTTGTGTAGTTAGGAATAACTAAATGAAAAGAGGCATTGGGATAACCCTTGTTTGAAACTTGTATTATAATTACTTCTTCCACATCGGTTGAGTAATTACCCCACACCCTTGCGATGTACTCATCTTTAGTACACGATACCCCTAGTTAACCCCTCAGAGCCTATCCTTTTCGCGGTTCTCGTGATGTTTGGTTTTTCGAATATCGATGAAGAACATTGTTTACAATCCACCCCAAATATACACCCAAATCGCCTTTAGCTACCTTGTATGCACTAATCTTTAGTGCATTATTGTTATCATTACTTAACCCTTAGCTCGAATATCTAGTTACTTGCATGGTTGCTAAGTTGAGTCATATATTTTGTACACGCTTTAGGACGATTGGGACTCATGGGTAAAAGTAATATTTTATGGAGTAACAGAAAACGATAAATTCAAATTTCCTCTGCTCACGTAATTAAATACTCCAAGTGTTTTGATCTTTTCAAATCAGTCAATTAGTGTTAGAGAAATAAAACTCAAGTGTAGGGATGCACCTATAAATCCTTTATATTTTGATGTTATCGTAAGGATGGTAGAGTAAAATGTATAATATATATATATATATATATATATATATATATATATATATATAGTGTATTTTTATTTTGAGAACCTCATTATGTCAGAACCGCAAGAACTATCTTTTTACTCCTAATACTACATAATGTACATGATATCAATGCAAAATGGCATTATTGAAAATATGTGTAAATTAATTTAAAAAATGTTTAAATCAGGGGAAAAGTGGGAATTTAATTATCCCATCAAAATAGGATCACATACAAAAACAGTTTCCAAAAACCTGTGTTTTATTTTTTCACAACAATATCTCTCAATTGCTTCCTCTCAAGAACCCTAGCCGCCAATCTCCACCCTGTCTTTTCCAACCTATGTAATCGAATATGATAAATTTTAATGGTGTCGATCTCTTGTATCATCATGTCGTCAAAAAAAATGACGAAGATGATCATCATGTCGCCGGAAACAAGTTCTATTAATTTGCTTAGTGGCATAACGTTGAAAAAGGCGCTAGTAATAAACAAGGTCTATTAATTTCATTTTATTTATTTTGTATTGGTCAGTTGGATTATTTTATTGTTTATATGTATGTGATTTGATTGTGTTGTTACTTTTTATGATTGAATTGTGGTAGATCGTAATTGTATTATCATGTTGAAGACAGATCTGGTACTTGTTACGATTTTTGAGGTTGTACGGAATATGGATTCTTATCAAAATGATTAGTTACTGCAATATCTTATTACTTCAACTCTTGAAATCATGAAAACTGTGAATGCTATTTTAGATGTATTGCTTTTGTTGACTTCATTGTAATCGATTTTTACTGTTTGTAAAATTATAATAATAAGTTGTAGCTCAATCCAATGGCTGTGATGCCTTATTTATCTTTTATGCCACATTATACGAGAACTATTAGTATATTTTAAGCTCAACAATGAACTTCTTTGTGCTATTATATATCGCTTAATAGTTTTTACCAGATTTTTACCGTATGTTTTAACATGTTTGTTCTTAGTTTAACATGTATGTTTTAACATGTTCTTGGTTTAACATATATTTAACATGTATGTTCTAGGTTTAACATGTATGTTTTTAACGCGTTATACAAATAATTTTAATTTAATGGTTTCGATAATTTACATTATCTAGAAAACACATAGGCACTTTACTATTTGAAAAACATATATTGTAAAAATATTATTCCAAAAACATAAATAAGAAAAATTAAATTTAGGCCCTCATACATGTGTTTATACGTGTGTATATTAGTTTATGCTTATTTTTCCTAATTTTTATACTTTTCTTTGTATCGATGTAGTTTAATTAAAAGAATGATGACAACGAGTGTGCACATTTGTCCGTCTCAAACATTGAAAAGGAGCGTGCAAATATGTCCAACTTCTGAACTTTGACGACTACGAGTGTGCATATATGTTCGACTTCTAAAAATGTTGATAACAAGGAGTGTGCACATATATTTGTTTGCGTTAAATATTACTTGTACACACGTGTATAGATCGATTAGATTCATGTATTTATGCTTCTTAGAAATTTGTATTTAATTGTATATCAATCGATATTGGATTTTGTATTTAACATGTATGTTCTTGGTTTCATATAAACTTACTTATCTAGAAAACATGTGTGCACTTCACTATGAAAAACATGTATGTCGAAAAAACTATTTCAAAAACTAAAATAATAAAATTAATTCATAAAACATATATGCACAAAATCTATTTTTAAACATGCATGTTCGAAAAAGCAAAAAAAAAAAAAAAAAAAAAAAATTAAAAATGAAAATTGAATGTTTTTAAAAGATAGGATTTATTTATTTTAAAAATCAAAAAATATAAAATTGACTTTTACTATTTTACCCTTTTGGATTAAATATAAAGGTTTAATAATTCAAAATGTCTTGTGTTGCATTGATATGTTGCACAATATGCATTAGTAGGAGTACATAAGGGTTCTCACAGCTTCGCACTTAATGTGGTTCTCAAAATAAAGGCCCCCTATATATATATATATATATATATATATATATATATATATATATATATATATATATATATATATATATATATATATATATATATATATATATATATATATATATATATATATATATATATATATATATATATATATATATAACGGGAGGCATTTTTCAAAATGCCACCTTAATGCCATGTAATTCAATTTAATGCCACATAATCATTTGTTATCCAACTAAGCAATATTTTTATCCACCTAAGCACTAATTTTAAATTTCGGATTTTTAATAATTAATTTTGTAAATTTCGGATTTTTATTAAATATTTTTTAAAATTATTTATAAAAAAGGAGCCTTGCAAGGATTGAACCTTGGTTATTTGGATAAATAACAAGTATGTTTACCACTAAGTCAACAAGTTATTTTGATAATTATGTTGCATATTATAATCTATAAATGCCTATAATTATATTGGAATCCTATACTAAATTTATCTACAAAAATTATATTAAGTAATTATCTTTTTTAAAACTTATTAACCAAGCAATGTATAAACAACTTCCATAATGATGTAATCCATACGAAGAAAGAAATCAGAGAATAATACCTTTAAACCCTAAAAATTCGAATTTGAAAACCTTCTTCTGCAGCCATATTCGACACTGAATAACTTTCACATAAAATCTCAAATCAAAGATCCCTCCGGTGAAAAGTTAGATGGGTATATAGAAAAGCTCCAGAAAAAATTGTAGCCCGATCCAATGGTCCAGGAAAAAGTTATGATCGTTAGAAAACAATGCTGCAGATTCGAATTTGAAAACCTTCTTCTGAAGCCATATTCACATCGAATAACTTTCACATAAAATCTCAAATCGACGATCCTCTAGTGAAAAGTTAGACGGTATATAGAGAAGCTCCAAGAAAATTGTAGCCCGATCCAACGGTTCAGAAAAATTATTGGCGTTAGAAAAAAGTGTTGCGATTCGAATTTGAAAACCTTCTTCTCGCCCATATTCAACATCGAATAACTTTCACATAGAATCTCAAATCGACGATCCTCCGTGAAAATGTAGATGGGTATATAGAAAGCTCCAAAGAAAATTGTAGCCCGATCCAACTGCTCACTTAAAAGTTATGGTCGTTAGAAAACAATGTTACGTAAAACATTGATGTTCGCGGACAATCTTTTGAAGACTCGAAATCACTAAGGTATGCGTTTGAAATTGTTAGTTGTTACTAAATAGTAATTCACCGATGTGAATCACCTTGCTAACGATAGTGAACAGCCGTAAATCAGTTGGCAATAGATTTTTAATTCACAATTATTAGAAGAGATGTATGCTGTCTAAACTCCTATGATTTGTAACGTTATGATATTATCGTATGATACGCCAATGTAGTCAATAGGATAATACTATCAATTGCAACTCTTTCTGAATAGTAGGTTGTTTGTTTTTTGAGTGTATAACATGTTGATGTTGTCGCTGAATAGTTTGTTTATGTTGATGATTTTACAGGAACAAATAATCCCGAGTTTAGCAAGAATACGTAAAAGAATGACACTACAATTGATGCACAAGTTACATGTAGTAAAACTAATTATCATACTATGCTTGCATGTTGCATGATGTGTTTTTGTTATTTTTAATTTAATTGGTTGTTTTTGTTTATGTTGATGTTTGTTTATATCTGAAAAATTGTATTGCATGATGTGTTTTATGTTTATGTTTTTTGGTTGGTGAATCTTTATTATGTATAAAGGATTATGATAGTTTTTAAGAATATTGTGTTACATAATTCATACAGGTTTATGTTTTTTTGTTGCAAGATGTGTTTGTGTGGTTTTCAAATTAAATTGGTTGTTTTTGTTTATGTTAATGTTTGTTTATATCAAGAAATTGAATTGTTATCGCTTATATGATGTATTCTATGTTTATGTGTTTTAGTTGGTGAATCTTTATCATGAATAAAGGATTAGGATTGTTTTAAAATATTGCATTATATAATTCATACATGTTTATGACATGTGATCATGAAATCATCCAGATAAGAGGAAGAGAAGAATCGACACAAGCACAACTAAAGCTCCTTCTACGTGTAGTTAATCGAAAGTAATATAGTCTACATATTTTCATTGTAGTTAAAATTGAATTGGAAACATAATACAATTTGGTACGGTTTCCACCGCTTGTGGCACCATTAAGTGAGAACAATGTCATCGATATGTCGTTGTTTGAAAGTGACACACCGTGAAAAGATCCGAACCCATGTTCGTAATGAAACAATGGCATCGAAAGGTAAAGTTAAACTGTTTTAGATTTAAATGTTACAAAGATTATCAAGTTCGATGCTTTCTTACCATGGAAATACATTTTTTTCATATATACCGTATTATATTGTTGAGGAATGATATGATATAAGTTTACTCGTAGTTATTAGTTAGATGGTTATAGAAATATATATATATATATATATATATATATATATATATATATATATATATATATATATATATATATATATATATATATATATATATATATATATATATATATATATATTAATATATGTTGTATGAAGGGTTCTGTTCTATGTATCCTTAACTCGTTGTCCGTCATCGTGTATGAAGAATTGAAACACTTAGTTTCTCGGAAAGCTATTGGGATTGTTCTTGATGGTATTGGATGTCTAAACGTAAAATTTGACGCCGGTAAAGAGGCTTCATTCTTTCGGTCACTACTCATTATAATCATTAATACCAATATGCGTTCTTAGTGGGTGTGTTTGCATGTGCCTTTGAAATGGGTCATTTGATATTAAAGAATTTAAATTCGAGAATCTCTTGCAATAACTAGCAGCCCTAGCTAGGGATTTTTTTTGATTTTTTTCCTTTTGAGAAAAGCTTCACTAGCTAATGAAATTGCTATTTTTATTTTTAAAATTTTTTTATATCAAACTAAAATGGATAAAATTTGTACTGGGTTAAGACTAATTGTTCTAACCCATTTGAAGCAAATGGTCAAGACTGAGCAACTTTAGACCTACAGTAGCCTAATCAAAACATTTTTTTGATTTTTTCCTTTGAGGAAGTTAAAAAGCTATTGAAATTGTTATTTTTATTTTTAAAATTTTTATAACAACTAAAAATGAATTAAAATGTCGGGCTTAAACCGAGGAAACCACTATTCGGGACAAAACCACCAACTTTGAGCTACTTGCACTTCTAGCTAGGAATTTTTTGATTTTTTCCTTTTGAGAAAAGCTTCACAAGCTAATGAAATTGCTATTTTTATTTTTAAATTTTTTATATCAAACTAAAATGGCTAAAATTTTGTGTTAAATGTACCATTTGAGCAAATGGTCAAGACCGAGCAACTTTAGACCTACAAAGCAGCTAATCAAAACATTTCTTTTGATTTTTTTCCTTTTGAGCAAAGTTAAACAAGCTATTGAAATTGTTATTTTTATTTTTTAATTTTTTTTATAACAACTAAAAATGAATTAAAATGCTAGGCTTAAACCGGGGAAAACCACTATTTGGGACAAAACCACCAACTTTGAGCTACTAGCAGCCCTAGCTAGGGATTTTTTTGATTTTTTTCCTTTTGAGAAATGCTTCACAAGCTAATGAAATTGCTATTTTATTTTAAAATTTTTTTATATCAAACTAAAATGGCTAAAAACTGTGTTAAATGTATCGGGTTAAGACTAATTGTTCGACCCATTTGAAGCAAATGGTGAAGATCGAGCAACTTTAGACCTACAAAGAACTTAATCAAAACATTTTTTGATTTTTTTTCTTTGAGGGAAGTTAAACAAGCTATTGAAATTGTTATTTTATTTTTAAAACTTTTATAACAACTAAAAATTAATTAAAATGCTAGGCTTAAACCGAGAAAAACCACTATTTGGGACAAAATCACCAACTTTGAGCTACTAGCAGCCCTAGCTAGGGATTTTGTTGATTTTTTTCCTTTTGAGAAAAGTTTCACAAGCTAATGAAATTGCTATTTTTATTTTTTAGAATTTTTTATATCAAACTAAAATGGCTAATAATCAAACCATGTGATGCAATATCTCTAATGAACCATTTGAGTTTGTATTATTACAATAGGCAAGATGGGTGATTAGGGTTGAATTAAGTATGGGTCAAACGGTCCAAACCGAAACAACTCATGGTTTAGAACGGTGGGCTCACAAACGTATTTTGTAAATTAAATTTGGCCCCGCACTTTCTATAACTTTTCAAATCTTCTTAAATCCAATGATGCTTCATTATAAATTATGACCTGAAGATAGACTTTGAATGTTACGGTTTTGAGGTGTTAGTCATTAAGATAGACTTTGAGTTACTATGAAAACTCGACATTTACTTCCTTTATCTAATTTATTTCAATAGTTTTTGACTCATTTATGCTCTAAACCGTGATGAAATTCGTAATACCAACATTACGGTGTAATTTTGTTTTTCAAAAGGATTGGGTAGAAGGTTTCTCTAACTCGGTGATAACAACCTTCTTACAATAAAAAAAATATGTTAACAAAATTATAAGTCATGCCACTAACCCGCCTATCAAGGGCTTTTGAAATATATATATATATATATATATATATATATATATATATATATATATATATATATATATATATATATATAGATATATCGGATCGAATGAGAAGGTTTTTATTTTGAGAAAATTGAGAAGGTTTCAAAACGATAGATTTTAAATTTGATTCATGTTTTTCAAGCATAAAACTCATTTTAATGTGATTAAAATTCAAATGTAAAAAATTTGAATCAATGTTAAAATCTCTCGATTTTACGATATATGTAGAATATCAATCATCTGTATAAATTTAATGAATCATCATCATAACTCGATTTTAACAATGATTTGTGAATCAAATTTGTGATTTATAGATTCGATTCACCATAAAATAATGTTTACTTGTGAATCAAATAAAAACATTAATCAATTTGTTTCAAACGAAGATTTCTCAATCTTCTCAAAATAAAAACCTCTCTCTCTCTCTCTCTCTCTATATATATATATATATATATATATATATATATATATATATATATATATACTCCCTTATAAAACACCAATATCCCCAACCAAAATCCTAACCTACATATTAAGATTCAACACCCTTACCAAAACACAAGCCTAAACTTACAAATACCAAACCAATACCCAAACCTAAAAATCACGAACCAACAAACCCATATAAACCCACCATACAAACAAATTAAAAAACACACAAACATAATATACTCACCTAATCCATCATCTATTCTCTCGCATATAAACACACACACCAACATTAAAAGACACACACAAACAATATAAACTCCAACACAGCTTGCAAAATCAACATAAATGGACCCACCCGTCACCGCCACCACCTTCGAGACGAACCCACCACCAAACCCGCCACCACTTTCCGCTGCTCACCAATGATGTTTTTGAGGTTTATTTTGTTGAGTTTTTATAGATCTATATGATTTATGCAGTTACCATATTTTTATGATATATTTTACCTTTTTTCTTTGTGTCTTTTATAGATCTCAGATATGATTCGAAGGTTATAACAAATTTTACGATTTTTCTTAACTATTTTGTTGTGTTTTTGTACCGATCTATATGGTTTGATGCTTATATCATTTTTGTGATTTTTATTTAGGTTTTATTTCGTAAATCCTTTTCTTAAAGTTTCGCTTTTTAATTAATCTAAATTTATGGTTTTTTCCTGTAAAATTGATTTAGTATTATTATTTTAAAAATAGATCGATCTTTTGATAAATATAATTATTTTGAGTTATTTTTCTAAAAATTATTATATCGATGAGTTTTTATTTTTTTTATTATTTTTATTTTTATTTTTATTTTAGATCTGATTCTTTAGGGGTTCTTGTATAAATATTAATTGTGTTGATTTTATTTTACATAAATATGCTTTTTTTAGTTATTATAAATTGTTTTTAATAAATAATCCATGAGTGGTTTTATTTAAGTCTGCTGCTTCTACAAGTTTTTTGTATATAAATGTGATTGTTTATTTCATTTTTTAAATTTAATTTTCGTAAGTATTCTTTATAAATTGTGTTTTTCGTTTTTTCTATATATGATACATGTTCGAGTTCTTTTAAAATAAATATGATTTTTGTATTGCTTTTTTAACATGTCTGGTCCTTTTATTTCGTTAAATATTATGTTTTACGTTTTTATATAAATTTTATTTTTGTAAGTTTCATTATAAATTTTGATTTTTTGACGTTTTTTATAAATATTTTTTGTTGAGTTCTTTTAATAAATCTTTTTTTTAAGGTCTCTATAAATCTTGAGTTTTTCATTTTCAATATGAGTCGTTGCTTATATAATTCGTTTTTTTATATATGCAAGTTCTTTTGACTTTTCAATATGTTAACAACGAGTATATTGGTTGACAGATAGAAGTTTGATATTTAATTTCAATTATGTTAAGATCTCTAAGAAAAAATAATTATGTGACACTAATTATAATTATGTTAAGATCTTTTAGGAAGAAAAGTGTATATTCATTTGAACGTATTTGATGTTCAAAAAAATTTGAACGTATTTGTATCAAAAACACATTATTAAATTTTTGTAGTAAAAAATAAATAAATAAGTTTGATGCAATTTTTTTTTAGATGTTGACCTATGATGGAGGGAAGTGATATTGACACAATTGTCAAGAAAAATGTCAGATTTGTACTCCCAATGGAATAATGCCAGTATATATGTGTAGGTAGCTCATGTGATACTAAAAAAAAGTACAAACATAAACACGAAACGATTTGAATGGACATATCAAGTGTGAATATGCATGTTGTCTAATTTTGAATTTTTAGTTTTTTACTTGATAAAAAAATATATATGTGACCGATTATTGTAATTTCAGTTATGCTAGCTTTTGAAATTGTTTGAAAACATTTGAAATTGTTTGAAAACATGTTTAGACGTTAGGTACTCATGATGCTATCATGTTTGAAGTTTGGACAATATAAAATTACTCTAAATAAACACGTCTAACTATAACAAATGCTAACATTTGATAACACATTAAAATTAAACACTTCACTTCTAACCATAACAAATGTTAACATTTGATAACACACTCAAATTAATCTCGTGTTAAGAAAATATACACAAATGAATGGACCAACACTTTAAAGTAAACAATTCAATTTCAATAAAGCACATGAACACGGACTCTAGAAATGGCGGATGTTTATTGTTTATATATACTACTTATAATATAGTGAATGCACTTCTTATATTAATTATTTTAAGATTTTCATATCTATAATTTTAAGCAAATACAATATTGAAAGCATTATTTAAAAGTATATAAAACACATCATATAAAACCAAAACACACTACTCATATATTACAATTAATACACAAAAACACCCCTTCATTTAAAAATACATGTAAAAAACATAATTTACAAGTAGTTGAAGCACAAATAAAACCAAAAACATTATTCAACACATACGCTAATATACAATTTAATTCACTCATTCACCAAAATATACAACTATTTAACCAAAATGTACAATCTAATTAAACTTCCAATACATAAATCAATCTAGCGACCAAAACAAAATAATATTTGTTCAACGAAAATTTAGTCACAGGTACCCGCCGCGATCGCTGCGGTATCGCTAGTATATATATATATATATATATATATATATATATATATATATATATATATATATATATATATATATATATATATATATATATATATATATATATATATATATATATATATATATATATATATATATACGGGCTACCATCCTACATCTATCTTTATGTTTATGTCTTTAAATTTGTGTTTGTTTTGTTTCAAGTTATCTAGAGTTAGTGAGTCAGTCTTGGCTTAGCAACGCCACGCTTTTTATGCTTGTAACATAAGATTTTGAATTGCCACCACTAAATATCCCCATCCAACAAAACCGTTTGTTTCCTACCGTAAGCCTAACGTTACAACCCTTGTAAAGACCTCTTAAATAGTTTTTCCTAGGTGCTTACGCCAAAGCGTGGAGGTTTGATCTAGTATCGCTTATGGCAATCTATGTACTATGCCGTAATGAGTGTTTATCTTCCATTTCCATTTATTATATTTCATATAAACCCGAGAGATGAGAGAGTCCAAACACTTTCTTGCGAGGTGCGAGTGTATAATTTACGTGCTTGTTATGACTATTGTGGCGCTTTTACTTGTTATGAACTATTTTAAACCAATGCTTCATGTCCCCAACTTATAAATTGATTGTTAAAAGCACATTTGCTTGAGGACAAGCAAATACCAACTAGGGATATTTGATAAGGATTTAAACGACGCTTTAGGGGTCATTTAAGCCCTAAATCAACCAATTTTATATCCGTTACTGCTTAATTTCGTTCCTTTTCACTTTTTAGGTCTTTTGGAAGCAAAATATGGAGCACATTTGGACGAAAAGGAGCAAATACATGAAGAAAATGGCAAAGTCAAGATCAAAGCCACTCAAAGCTGATCAACAGTACCTGACGGCGTCCCAAACAAAGGGCGACGTTGTCCCTCTATGATGACTTGATCAAAACATGCATGTGACGGATCAGTGAAAATTCTGGACTTATAACCTGACGGCGTCACGCCTTAATATTGAGGCGGCCACTCACGCTTTCAACCCGACGACCCGGATCTAGAATCAAGATGACGCCTCACCAAAGAACGAAGACGTCACAATTCTAAGGTGACGCCGTCTCATCGATGACTCGCTCGACGAAACCCCAACGACGGCGAATGACGGCGTCCCATGCAAAAGGTGGCCGTCATAGCTTGTAAATCTATATATAGAATTCGATTTTCCAGTATTTGAAGAGGTAGACTTTTGGAGAAAAACCCTAAATCGTTGTAGTCCGAATTGACAAGATCTTAGGTCCCATACCTATTTTACACATCGAGATAAGCATTTTAATCCAAAGTAACATTATGTCTATCCCAGATTCGATTGATTGTGTGTATGCTTAGTTGTTTACCATGTCTAGCAAAATTTCTTGTGTGTTTGCTTAGATCTATGAAACCTAGTTATTGATTATTGTTAGGTTGTTTCTTATCTTAATTGTAAATTGGCTTAGGAGTGCATCTAGGCATCATTCGTTGTATTTAATGCTTGAGTATGCTTTATTATGATGTGGTCTATGGATGAAATAACTTAGGCTTGCCGACTTCGTAGGTCACATACGAGAGATAACCTCAAAGAACTATGGGGCACGCATACCTTACGACCTTAGGAATACAACGCGTTAAGATAAGGCGTGACAACTCAACCGACCAATAAAAGATAACTAGGAGTAATAGCATCTAGGTAAACACATTTTTAATCATCATACGAGCACACATCAATTAGACATAAGCTACCCGTAATAATTAGATAAACTAGATAATTAGATATGTAGAGTAATCGGTAGAAGTACCACCCCTAACCAATTGCTTCGAGATATTTACCTTAGCTTTCTAAAACCATAAAAAAAAAAAAAAAAAAAAAAAAAACTTCAACCCCTACCTTCTCGTCATACATTTCTTACTAGCATTCCTATTCCCCTAGAGAAAGATATCAATCCCCGAGGCTTACCCAATACTACACTACAACGATTAGGTTCACTGCCTAGGAGGTTGAAAAACTTGCTCGACGAAAAGGAAGTTTCCTTCACCCCGAAAGTTCTTCGCACGCGCATCAGGCTTTACCTAAGGCAAAGCTTACTCTACATGCTGAGAGCATAGTACTTCGTTTAATTGATAATCTCATGTAAATATGTGATTACTATTTGGATAAAGGATGTATAAACAATTATTATTTTTTAATGAATTAAAGTACTTGGTATGTTTGTTTCATTCTATAATAAGTTGTATCCTATATTTGCATGTTTAATTTCATGAATAACTTATGTTATTCTAAATATCCATTGTCGATCAACTGTATGGGAATATGGTTGAATTAATACAAATCTAAGGGATTGGTTAATATACATTGTATATTGATGGAAGGTCCTACCATACTCACATGATATTCAAAAGATTGCATATCGGATTATCCCACCTAACAACATTTTACTTAATAGATATTTGTCATTAAGTAAATCTTATATATGATGGCATTATTTATCCTTAGACTAGAGATGCAAGCCGGAATGGCGTGGTGGATCACATTTCTTGAATTTAGTCTCCGCTATCCATAACATGCAATCATAAGGATTATTTTCAAGAGTGTTGTGAAATTCACGGATTACACTTGCGCTAAGACATAATTTGTTTCTTTCAAATTTGTTATGAAGTATAATACTACTGGACTCAGTATGGTTGATCGATGTTTATATGGCCATACCCAAAAGAGATATGGATTCATCTCGGTGATTTTGGTAATCTTGATCAATCGGATAAAATAAGAAACAAAATAGTTAAATTAAGGGATGCCTTAGATCCATATCCTTATTTAACAAAGTATTTGAAACAAAAGGGTAGTATAATGAAAAATCATTAATTGTGCTTCATGAAACCACACTTTAATAATTTCGGGGGCATTGGCGTGTTGCTAGACGCTAACCAATGTCATTACGTTTATTGAAACATGTCCAAGTGGGAGTTGTTAGTTTGTGAACATGTTTCGATCACGAATGTCCGGAATGTATTAAAGTTCTCATGATCACACACGTTACGTATGATATTCAATTATTATAATTTATATATTATAATAATATATTAATTATTATATCATAATAATAACTAACTAATTGTTGTTATATTAAACGTTACTTAACGGAAGTTAGTTAACGGTCGTTAAATGTTAATTACGATGGCTACAGTGTAATTAGATAAGGAGAAGGTTCTAGAACCCCCTCCTAATCCATACAGACGATCGGCCATAGGGTTCTAAGGGGAATCCAAGTGTGACTTGGACTCCAAGATATCTCACTATATAAACAAACCCCTTTGTTCATTAGTTGGCATCTCTGGAAAAACCCTAACTAGCTAATCTTCTCCCCTCTTTTGTCTAGGTCGAACGAATTACACAACCACTAAGGGTGTGCGTTTGATCTTGAACGAAATCAAAGTGTTTGGTTAGTTATTATGATCCAAGAACTGGCATTCTAATTGAATCGCTACCAATATATCTAGGATTTTTTATGGTGAAGTGATCGACTTTTACATATAGTCGATTTTTATAAACCCTAATTTAGGGTTTGTTGATTACTTGATCTCGTTCTTGAATCATTTGAAAGCTAGCAAGATACGTTTTCTTTTAGGTTAATTGTGAACGCTATATGATTTATATCTGCCGCACTCATGATGATTATGTGTTTATTATGTGATAATTAGTTGATAAGTTCCGACACCTTTTTCATCATTAATCTCAAACTTTTACCATTCTAATCAAATTAATTTAACTCGTTTATTCAACCTCGCTTCTCTTCCTTTTTCAATTCTATATAAATTATTGCCCATTTTTTCTACTACTATTTCAAAACAAGTTTTATCACAACTAATTACAAAATTCCCAAATTTTAATTATTTATCACATAAACCATGTTATCAAAACCAAGTACCATCTCAACTAAAGAGTTGACTAAAAACATCATCTCAAAAAGTAGCAACTTATATATTTCTTTCTTGAAATTGTAAAATCAGGCGCCAACATCAACAAAACCATGAAGAAATCATTCCTTAATCAGATCTTTTTAACTTTTGTCCTCTGTTTTTTCCCAACCATGCTTGCTGAATCGGGTCACGACCCACTTCTTGGATCAGCCCGTGTTGTCTTTCAGGTTCATTTACTCAATCCTGTCATTTTAAGCTAATGCTTATTTGTTGTGTATTGAGGTTTGTTTATAGATTTGGTATATGGGTTTATGGTGATTTATAAGTTTGATCTGAAATTTGATGATTGAATGATGTAAAGTTTAGATTTTTATGCCAAAAAGTCTATGTTTTTAGGTTTAATAAATAAAGTTGGCTAATTTAGGAGTATTTGTGATAAAGTTGTGATATTTTAATCTAAGCAACTTTGCAGTTTTGGTTTATTGTTCTAGTTAATGCCTAAATTGAAACCATGTTTTGATTACACCGACTGATTTGGTTTTGCAGTGTTGCGATTTCTAGCGTCTCTTTGCTAGATGGTATCTTATACTAAGTATAGGTTATCATGTTTAGTTGGTTAGCGTACTCTGCAAAGATAAGTTGATATCTCCAATAGCGAGTAATGTTCTAAACTTGAGTTAGATGGAAATGTTTTAAAAAAAAATGAATGAAAAAGAGTTTAAGCCATCTGCGAATGTTTGAGAGATAGTTTGTACATAGATTTCTTAGGAAAAACGTATGTGTACTAGTAGAAAGTTATGAAGTTGAGTTACTAGCAAGAGCTTTTGGCAATATATGATGTGAACTACTCCACCGGAGGAGCAAAAATGTCACATGCTGCAGTAATATTAGAAATAAAGCTAAAAGTATATAATCTGCAATGGAATAAAGTTAACTTGAGTGAAATTGCAGTTGAAATGTACTCCTAATTGTATTTTGTTTATATTAGTCGATGATTATTCATTTTTTCTACATTGACATTGATAAGTTAAAGTTAATATATAATATCTAAACACGAATTGTAGAATTATCCATCATAAACTTGTTGGAATGATGAATTACCATAATAAATGATAGTTATACTCTAAGTCAAAGAATGTAAAATTTTCTGAATGGCGAATTCATTTGTTGGATTATTGCTTTAGTATCTGGAAATAACAAGAATACCTGTACATGGAAGAAATACGGAGTACCAATTAAGGAAAAATAAAGATTTGATGCCTGAATATTCACTTGCGTTAAAATAAAAAAATTGAATACATTTCTTTGGCATGGACTCGAGCCGTTGATAAATGACTTGTAACATAGAGATTAAGCTCTAAACTCAAGATGCATATGCATTAATATATGCCATCGATTGTAATATTAATATTATCAATATTTTCAATGGAGTCAACTAGTCAAGTGATCCAACAACTTTTAGTGTCGGTCCACCTATGCATTGATGAGTGAGAAGGAGGTAAACACAACCATATCACTCTTTGCGACTATTCAACTTTAAGAACTAGTAACACTGAGAAAACAACTAGCTTTTTGGCAAACATGGAGAACTGTGTATGGCAATTTAAGGAACTTCAATGCAAGATAAAGAATGATTTTTATTCCTTGTTTCTAATTTCTTTACTTGCTATAAGTTCAAAAGGGGTGGGAAACGAGTAACTTTTGATCCAATGAAAATATGATAATTTAGTTACCTCTTTGGAGTTGACGTTGAAGCGTGCCTATTTTGGTTTAAATGAGTAGTGGTATCTATAATTCTGTCGACATAAAAATTTGCAATATACACAAGTTTTTCACTTTCTGGGCGACCATTAAGCTTACTATGAATGTTATCCATCTGAGTTCAATTGCGTGACTGTAGAATAGTTATTGAATGGCAATTTTCCTTTTTCTGAATGCAGACAAATTACGGGGACATTGAATTTGGTTTCTACCCTAGCGTGGCTCCACAGACAGTTGAGCACATTTACAAACTTGTTCGTTTGGGATGCTATAATACAAACCACTTCTTTCGAGTAAGTTCTCAAACTGAGAAACAACTGCTAGGCTGATCGATGTACTATCTCTTCTTCATGTGTTAAAAGTGTGAGAATGAACACAGGTAGATAAGGGGTTTGTTGCACAAGTGGCTGATGTTGCTGGTGGGAGAACAGCTCCTATGAATGAAGAACAAAAGGAAGAAGCTGTAAAAACCATTAAAGGCGAATTCAGTGATGTTAAGCATGTAAGGGGAATACTTTCTATGGGGAGGTAATGTCATTCAAAAACTTCGTTGGTTCTTTGTGTTAATGTTAATTTCCCTTCTTCTCATGTCCATCTCCTTTTGGTGCCCCTTTTACATCACCGGCCCTCTGAGTAGGGCTAAACACTCAAGTCTAGATATTATTACCATCCTGCAAGATTCATTTAAGATAACCACATATAAAATGACCGTCTGTAACTGCTACTTAGACACTTATTTCATGCTAACAGCTTTGCATTTAGGATGCATGTGTAGTGCGACCAAGTATTGAGCATGCATACTATAAAAAAGTGAAGTTTTCTCTTGTCATTTTCGCCCATCTGTTATAGCACTTTTTTCTTCACTGCCATGTTTGTACGATCTTGTTAACAATATGTGGACATTCATATATTTGCGTGATTTTATTTTACTAAAAGAGGTTAACAGGAGTAAATTGTACTATGAACCAAATATATAGGGTCGGCCTGAAACAACTGTTGAGATAGATAAAAAGGAAATTTGATGGTTTGCATATTAAATCGAGTGTATGGAAATTTTCATGGTTGTCTGTGCAGAGACGCCTTTTTGTCGCCCTAGATTTTGGCCCCGTTGCTGTGTTTTTAGTTAAACCCTAGGCAATATTCTGTTACGGGCTTTAAAGTAGAGGACTTAAATAGTTTTATCCACGCCTTTAGTCATTGTACGCAAATTGTCAGTTTAGTTAAGAGTCTTTATAGATAAGGAAATAGATACATTAAGATGATTTGTACTTGTATGCCATGTATTCAAGTCAGATACAGTTCAGTCTTTGTTTGACCACTTATTTAAGGCAACTGGGCAATTTGATACATGTGGTGCACGATACTGTAGTCTGAATATATGTAATATCTATAGATTATGTTCAGGTATGTCGGTAAAATATTTGTTGACTAAGGCTATGTACCACACTGATAAATGGATTTTATAGTCTAGGGTTCTTTTGATGGTTACATGGAACTACAAAAGCCTTGAAATAGATAACTTATGAAATTGTAAAACTAAAAACATCAGTTCTAGCTTTGTATTACGTGGAAGTACTAAATTGTACGTCATTTTAAGGTTGAAGTTGAATAGATGCTTTGGAAATTTTAGGGCCACGGAAATGTATCAAAAATATCATTTGTTAGTTGGCAAGTGTCTCATAAATATGTTTTCTTAACTGAGATAGCAGAAGCTCCTTTAATGCAAGAATGTTGAATTTGGCAATCATAGATGAATGATTAGCACTTGTAGGTAGTATTTCAATTTAATGCACAATCATTGCTCGCTTCCCTTAAATGGACTATTTACATTTTAGCATTGATATAGTTACTTCTGGTTTTAAAAGAGCGATGCGCGTCGATGTGATAAGGGTCAAAAGCCAAGGCGCGAGGCGCCGAGGCGAATCTTGCCACGCATCACGCACCGAGGCGACAATTTATAAAAAATATTTAAATTATATATAGTGCACAAAGCACATTAATAACACATTTATACCACATTTAATGTCAAAAGATACCATGCATGTTAATAGTTCACGATTCTATATCACTAAAATACATAAATAGTCGAAAACTAAGATCAAAAGTCTTATCGTTTATAAGGAATTGGTCAAATTGGACCCATATTTTAAAAGTAAAGCCCATGAGAAGAAGCCCAATACACATTATTAAGTCCAATTAATAATTTAAAAAAAAAAAAGGCCAAAAGTACATGATGCGCAAAAAAGCGCTGATGCGTGCCTGATGCGCGCGCATCACCTCGCATCCCGTAAACGCAACGCATCAGGGTGTCTGATGCAACAGAGCCGCGCATCGCAAGGCATCACGCATCAGGCCTGATGCACGCTTTTTTAAACACATAGTTACTTAAGTTTTCTTTTAGGTATTCAGATCCGAACAGTGCTCAATCTTCATTTTCAATGCTTCTCGGAGATGCTCCACACCTTGATCATGAGGTTCGATCATTTGCCTTTCTATTAAGTGTTACAACTGATGATTTTGGACAATATCGAAAAGTTTTAATTTGTTAATTATATTGCTCAGTATGCAATCTTTGGTAAAGTTACAAAAGGCGACGAGACACTGAAGAAGCTTGAAGAATTACCCACTCGCCGTGAAGGGATATTTGTAATGGTATACTTTTTGCTCTTTATCTAGGATGTCAATGTTTTCAACCACAGTGCATAATACGTGTACACAAGGTTTTAACCTTTCTAAGAAAAATTGGAGTGTGCGTGTGTGTTTTACAACATTGTTTGCAGTTTCAAAGGCTTTGTTTCATCAGCTAGTGATTAATTATTCTGTTTTTTCTTTTTTAACTTTCTTCTGAATCAGCCAACTGAACGCATCACAATTCTGTCAACATACTACTATGGTGAGTATTTATGCATGTTTTCTAATCCTTCCATTTCAAAAAGTAACAAATATTAGGTTATGTCAGTTATATTTCATATGCATATTTTTTGGGTAATCTTCACATTTATTTTTAGAATTAGCATCACATCGTTTAAATGTCTTTTTTTTGTTTTTTTATTTGCCGCAATAGCTTTAAATGTTATGTCAAAAACCTCCTTAATAAAGCTTTATAGTTTATAACTTTATATGTAAAACTAGAGACTCCCTTTTTAAATAAGCCACAAATATATTGTTGGTGTTTGTACTGTTCACTAAGATAAGTTTTGGTCACAGTAGTATAGAAATTACTTACCCTGTTCCATGAAATCCCGAAACCTTTCTTTATGCGACATTGTTGTACCCTTTCAGTTGTCCAACAGTTTTTAATCTAAAATATAGGGGTGAGCAGAAAAAGTTAATAAATCTGAAACCAAACAGAAAAAACTAACCGCAACTAAAAACTGACGGTTTGATTTTTTACATCTCGAAAACTGGAAGTCTCTGTTCGTTTTTTCGACCCAATACAAATTACAAGATTACAAATCTAAATTTACACACTAATATCCAATCATTTTAGACATATAACATGGCCTGTGAAGACGTTTGATATTAGTGTGTAAATTTAGATTTGTAATCTTGTAATTTGTATTGGATTTTTAAGCTGTTGGGCGTTGTTTTGTTGTGTTTAATGTTTATAGTTTTGTTCTGTTTACATTATGGAGTTTAGGATTAGCAAAAACTAAAGATATATAAACACATTTTGTGGGCCAAAAATGATAGTTGGACCGAGTTGGCCCAAGCCCAGATAGAAACAGTTAACCAAAACCGAATAAGTAATCCGAAACTTATAAACACCAATTAACCGAACCGACAAAAACTGATCGGTTTAGATTATTGATTTTTAAAAATCAAAATTTTCGGTTCGGGTTTGGTAGTGCCCACACTTACTAAAATCACAAATCTGCTTAATATCATCAAAATTTGCTGACACTGATGGATGTTATTAATTGTGGTACACAAGTCCCTCAACTCTTCATTAATAGGTATTTAATATATTTGACAAATAGTTAAAGGTGTTTAGTTATCTCTTGATTTATCCACCGGTCCTACTTTCTAGAAATTAAAATGACAGCTTTATTAAGACAATTATATGTTAATGCTTGTATTTGGTCTAGGACTAGTCGGCAAAAGATGATTCGAACATAACATAGAGTGAGCGAAAGAAAAAAATTAGAAAGTGCAGAGTGGCCCATAAACAGTTTAGTCTCACATAAGGGTCCAACAAATTTATTTTCCGTGCTTTAGGTTGCAGTAATTATTTTGTCGGCTGTATCTAAACATTTAGATCTAAAATTGACAGACACAGAGATGGAGAATTGTGAACGAGATAAGTCTGTGCTTAAGAGGAGACTTACTGCTTCTGCTGTCGAGATTGAAAGACAGGTAACATCTTGCAGTTTTAGCCTAAAATATCAAATAAAGGGCTGACGAACAGGCGGAGCTAGAAAATTTGGTTGAGGGGTCACATTTTAATAATTTTAAAACTACACTATAAATTGGTTCTTGAGGGCAAATTACAAAAAGTCTAGATATTTTAAAATTTACACTACACTTTTTTCAAAAAGACGCCACTTCCCCCCCCTTTTGTCTCCACCCATGCTGACGAATGTGGAAAACTTTATCAACTAAAAAGGAAATAATCAACACTTTTTAATTCATTATGTAGATGTGGTAACACACCTCTTTAATTTGTATAAATTTTGAATGTGTACTTGCATGCGAAAGATAATGGTCATGTTCTGATACTAGGAATGTAGTCAACTGAGTCTACAGCCTCCTTACGTCCCATGAAAACTACTGTGCAACTCATGAGCACCTACATGGTCCGCTTTTATGCATACTCTATAATTCCTTTTGTAGAAGTTTGTAGTATTAAAGAGTATAAATAAATAATTAAAAAAAACGTGTTATTTAATGCATTTCCTGAATTTTTATTGTTATGTTAGTGAGATGCTTTAGATGGAAATCCTGACATTGATCGATTGATTATTTGTTAAATATCCCAATATCATCGGGCAAAGACAACATAGATGAATTTTGTTGCGATGATAATGAGCAAATTGGTACTTTTACTCAATTATTTTTTTTTATAAATGAGAAGTTTAAATTCTTAATGGGACAACCCAAAAACGTTTGTTTACTTGCAATTTTTTTGGCGGCATCTTGACTAATAATAATTATCTGTCCGTTCTCGTACAAACATTTGCTGATATTGAATTGGGTCGGTCCACTACATTCTCCTATTTTCTCATCGTGAAAATAGTATTATGGCATTTGACCAACATCAAACATTTTTTCTTAAATTAAGTATCTAGTCTAATGCTATGGTTTTAATGTGACAAGAGGAAATACCATGCATATGTTCTTGCCATCTAATAAATTAGCTCGTCATCTAAGCTGTGAAAAATTGACATGGTACTTTTTATTGTTGCAGAGGATGAAATGTTTCCCATGAACAAAAAGGCAAAGGTATCTAAAGAAGCTACAACATTTTTTCCTTATCAGTGTTATTTTGATACCATTGTCTTAGATCACTTTAGAAGGTCCTGTACAATGTAAGCAAGACTTAAAGGTCTTTATTTTGCAGAAGATGAAAGAATGTAGCTGGCTAGTGAGGAAATGTCGACTTACTTGGAGCATCCACCGATTGTAGATGGTGAAGGTGGGCCTAATTTCATTAACTTGTCGCAACAAACCAACCACTCTTCTCATAGACATACCCATGTGCATATCACATGCTCAAGGTAAATAGGGTACACTAGAACTTTACTGATGGCTATATGAATGCAGACACATGTGGATTGCGTTTGTTTGTTATGCTAATAGACAAGAGTGAGGTGATGGTTCTTGCATGTCGATGTCAAGTGTGGCATCTCCATTTCTTCATTTGACATGTATGTTTCGGGTTTAGGATTTTATCATAAACAAATGTCCAATGGGGTATGAACACATTAGCTCCCACCAAGCATTAAGAATTATGTTATGTAAGAAAACTATTGATTTCTCTTTCTCAAGTGGTCAAAGCTTTGCATATAAGCATCAGGAGTTGTCCTGTGTAGGAAGATGTGACTTAACCCTCTCTAAGTGGTCAAATCATACCATATTGCATTTGTCACTCACCTTATCGGTGTCAAGTGTCATTTTCATTTCTTTGTATGATTTACAGTTTAGGTTTTTTAATACTTTTACCGTGAACATATAAACTGATGAATGCCCATTTATGCTTCTGAACTCATTGTGAGTTTGTGACCATTAGAAATTTTGCTTTTAGGGGAAATATGAGTAAGTATTAAAAATTGTTAGGAGAAAAAGAAATGCAAATTGCAAATTCATTGGTGATACATATGGCTTTGAGGGCCTGAAAATGGAGAATGTCTTTAGTGACAGCATAGGGGTAAGTTGGAGCACATCACATGGCTGAAAATTGGGTTTGACTTTTGTCTTATTTGACTCCTGCTACATCTAAGCCTTCATGTTGTGCATGAGGATAAGGCATGGTCCTTTTTTGGACATTCAGGGAATAGTAGTTACATGGATGCTACATGGGTGGTTGGGAGTACAATGAGAAAGCACAAAAAAGACCCTGTGCAATGTTTTCTTTTTGTTTAACATGGGTAGTTTTTAAATCTGCGTTTATGAACAAATAATGCAAAATATTTTTGTTTATTAAAATATGAAAATTTTAAGGAATAGAAGATCTCCTATCTGCTCAAATTGGATTTTTTTTTTTACAGTTCATGATGACATTGCTCCCAAATTTTTATTTTTATTTGTGAAAAACAAGATAATATATTGATTATCAACAATAGCACTTTATTGAGGCAAAAAGTCTTGCCATGTTTGATGAAGGAAGAAAAAACTACACTAGTGAATCTATTGAAATCAAACCCATAAAAATGAAACAGAATAAGCTCAAGTCTTTTTCTTGAACTTTTGATTTTTTTCATGAAATGAAATTAGAGAACTTGATGCTGCTTGCTCTTTAACTTGAATTGTGAACATGTTATAACCACAAGGGCGAACACATTACACATCATAGGATAGGAAACCGACTGAAACGGGAAAAATAATCGTCGGCATAGGCCGACGAGATGGAGAAATCCATGACGAAGTCTTCTTGTCTTTGTGGGTGGTGAATTAACTACAAAGCTAAAATATGAGAGGTCATTCAGAAAGGTTGTTCATCACCTGCTTGAATAACCAAGTGCTGTCGGAAATGAGTCTTTAAGTGCTTGACATTAGCAATGATTAAAAACAAAAACAAAACAAAAAACAAAAACTTAAGATAATGCATCGCTACATCTCGAGCCAAAACTCGCCTCGCAGAACCGAACAAGGACCTCATGCGTTTATTGATTGAACAATGCATGTAAAGAAGGATAGTAACTAATGCGTTCTATTAAAAATCATATAAACCGAGTAATTTTCTTGTGGTGAAAGGGTGAATATATATATATATATTAACTCCAAATCAATATTTACATAATACACTAGCAAGCATGATGAGCTTGGAAAAGTCCAAACACCACCAGTTGCATCAAACATAATGCAAAGGAAAAATACATACTTATACTATTCCAATAACGACTGCCCCTTTGTCTCGGACATGGACCGGTGAAATTGAATTCTTCGAATAATGAAACATACACATCAATTTATAAAAGAAAGCTACATTCACCTATTCAGCAACTCTAAAGATATCTCAAGCACATACTACATTTGGGTTGTGTTATTGGTACCCTGACTCACTCTTTAATGTACTTTTTACATCCTTTCTTCTGGCCCATTCTATTTACAAGATAACACTTGCTTTTTCGCTTTACGCCGTAGCTTACGCCGCTTTATATTTCGACTTATTAAAACTAGTCCCTCGTGGTCTACTCGCTTTAACGGATTTAATCCATTTACCCTTTTTTAACGAATCCAGTCCTTATAGTTGCGACCAGACGGCTTTGGTCCTTTGACCATTTTTTTAGTTTGACCGTTAACTCAACAATTTGACAGTCACATAGAAGAGTAGTTAGGTCATTTCACTTTTAAGTTTAAAACTAAATATATAAATCCACCTACATAAAACACTCATCTTACCACCACACATTCCCTCTCAATCTTCTTCGTCCTCTTCTTTGTTCTCTCTCTAATATATTCCTAGCAACCACCACACACACCACCATCTCAACACTCATACATCACTAACTCAAACCCACACCACCATCACCAGCCAGCCATACCGCCCCCCCAAACCCGTCACACTACAACCCCTCAAAAACGTCACCCTACAGCCCTCACCAACCAGATTCACAACACCCCTCCCTCCCAAAAAGAAAAGAAAAAAAAAAAAACTGTCACCTTAGACCCACCATCACTTATGCCACTGCCACCACCAAACCCGCCACCTACTACACCAGCCTAGCCGCCGAAAGCCACCAGATCTGCATCACCAACACCACAATATGATGTTTTAGTTGGTGAAAAAGAAAAAAATGGTTGTTTGAATGGTATTGTAGATATGTTATGTTTCGATTGGAGATGCTAAATCTCATTTTTTTTTTCTTTTCCTTTTTGGTGTTGAATTAGAAGGGGTTCGGATTATATTATGGTGATAAGAAAGAAAGTGTTAGGATTGTATTTAAAGTTAGATTTGTATAATTAGATTATGATTTTTGTGTTTTAGTGTATTGTAAATGAAGGTTTGTGTTTTAGTGTATAAAATAATAAAGGTTTATAAAATGTTTAGAAGAAAAAGTTAAGTTATTTAAAAAAATTTAAAAGAAATAATAATAATAATAATAAAAAATAAAAATAAAAGTGTTTGTTTCAAAAAAAATAATAATAATAATAATAATAATAATAATAATACGATCTGAATGCGCAGATATTGGATATGAGCCCCTCTCCTTTTCTTCTTTAACTCTGGTATGACACAGAACCTCATAAAGTCAGACAGACGCTTCTACGACCAAGATATCGGAAATAGAAATACTGCTCATATTTTAATAGGACGGCTTTACTATCATAGAGTGATATGAGCCCGCCATTTCTATTCCCACTAATTTTTTTGTAAATACTATGGTTTTCTAATAAAAGTGTTAGTTTAAAAAAAAAAAAAATGAGGTAGTTTGGTATTTCATCTTTTCAAACAATCAAACTAACAGAAAAATTGATCAAATGACCAAACCCAATATAGGTCACACAACAGGGACCAAAACCCTACTACATTTTCTCCTTATTCCAATTAGCACCCCCATGATGTGCAACAACACCCTCACACATAAAGTAATAAGGGTGCAGAAACAAAAAGACATCATCAAATGCTCAGGATCACTTAAAGTTAGCTCACCAAGTATGGCTAAATTTCCTATTGTGGACCTAATCCTCTCATGACAACACCCTCAAAGACACAAAAGAACTAGTATCCAGAACTGACATCACCGTAACTTTGACCTCTAGCAGAAAGAACCATCATTTCTAAGGATATCTTAACACCATATTTCCTTCACTAAGCTAAACTACCTTAACGGGAACTACTATCCTTTAAACCTCAAAGAAAATAATAACCACAGTATATATGGCTGCTTCATCCAAGCCCCACTACAACTAGGAAAATGATCATATCTATTCTATTTCTATTTCATCAAGGTAGAAAACTTTCCTTATGATGAATACTCCCATAAAAGTGAAAAATCTACCAAATCCAGTTAAGTGATTCCTTCACAAACACACTCATAAAATAAAAGACATTCCTTTTGATGTTTTGGTTTCCTCATCATGGTACAAAGCCATCTACCTAAACAGAGATTTTTGTCACATATTCTAGGGTTGTTTGAAAAAAAGTTATATTCTTGTTGGTATGTCAAAGTCTGGAAATGAAAGCCACAAACTGAAACACATGACCACATGACATATTATATAAATAAATGAAAAGTTAACTGTATCAACGTTTAAAAGTGTAATTAATATATGTGTATTAAGGTTTTGCTAATATGTGACCACACTACACCAAAAACTAAATTTTGGGACGCCCAATTTTTTTGGGTCAAGATAGTCGTCCCATATGGTTGTCATGACCCACCTCTTTTCAACCAAAGTTGCAGTCAAACAAAAACTCGCTCATTAAATTTTGGGACGACAACGTTGCTCCAAATGTTAAATATTTATTTTATTTTTTTGTTAAAGCTTTTTAATAAATTAATTGCATTTTCACGAAATAAAAACATCCCGCCAACTTTTTAGCTCACTAAACACTTAGTGACGACAATGCTGGTCCCAAATTGTATGTATATGTTTTTTAGTATTTAAAAACATTTTAAATCAAAATTTATTTTTAAAATCAATTTAAAACCTTTTTAGAAAACTTTCGCGACAACAATGTCGTCCCATATTTTTAAAATAACAATTATAATCCAATAATCTATCTAAAAATGCTTACAAATGATATAATTTTAAAAAATTATTTGGTTTAAAATTATATGTTAGTGTAAAAACCTTTCGGGACGATAATGTCGTCGTCCCATATTTTTAAAATATTTGAAATAACAATTATAATCCAATAATCTATCTAAAAATACTTACAAATGAATTAATTTAAAAAAAAACATATTTGCTTTAAAATTATATGTTAGTGTAAAAAATTAATTTTGAAAGAATTTACAAAATCAATACTTTACTATTTGCTTTGAAATTATATGTTAGTGTAAAAATATATGTATTTCTTAGTCCGACTATTAATATTTATCACACAACTAACATAAAAACTCATAAAGTGTTGCGATTCCGTAATGTATAACGATATTATCTCCACTCATTCGCTTTTAGTTGTTTCGCTTGATTGTCGAGTTTTCCCACCAAATATTTCCCGCCAAAATTTTCCCGCCAAAAGTGTTGGCCAATATTTTCCCGCCAAAGTGGGAAGTAGCAAAAAAAAAAAAATGAATGGGCGATGTTTGTTATGGTTTATATCGTGTGTTTCGCTTGCTTGTCGAGTTGTTTCTTTGAGTTGTTTCGCTTCATTGTCGAAATTGCTTCGCTTGACTTGTTTCGCTTGATCCGCTTCGCTTGATCCGCTTCGCTTTGTCAAGTTGTTTTGTTTAAGTCTGTATGAAATGTATGTGGTTGAGTTCAACTTGATTAAGTTATAAAATGCATATAATTAAGATAATTTTTAACTACAATTAATGTTTATTAAATGTATTTTTTGATATAAACAAAAAACGTGTGTTCATTTAATACACCCTAAACATGTGCCCACTGAGCATACGTTAGCAAAACCTTATATATTAAATGCATTATTTATTTAAAATGGTTGAAGTGTGTTAACTTGTTAAACATGTGCCTAATTGGTATACATTAGCAAAATTCAGTAAAATATAGTAGTGAGTTTATGATCTATGTACGTTGATTGGTTTTTTTTGTTCAAACATGAAGAAAACATACTGCAAATAATGGTTTTTATCTTTTTTATCCGTATATTTTTAGACTTTTATGTGGACCAATTAGACTTGCGATGGGCACATGAGAATCCAACATAAGTAGACACCCTAATTTAATGTGTTTTGTTTTGTGCCCAAATAGATCCACACATTCACTATAGTTAATTTGAACCTCAATAATAATGGGAACAACTTTACATAGAGCCCCTACACTTGGTATCTAGCTAGAGGCCTCCAAATATAAACCTAAAACATTATTGGACTTATATTTCTGACAATATAATTGTGTCCCAAATATTTTATCATTCGCATATGTCTAAAACTCAATTATCACATAAAAGTTTACCATTCTTATAAGAGTTATTTCATATGATACTAAGTTACTAGTTACTATGAGTAAATATTTTGCGATTTTGGTACGCATATGGTTCTTTGGCGGGCAAACACGTTTCCTATTTGGTTGTGTAACAACTGAACAACATCGGTCACGTACTAAACATGGGATTCTTCTGTATAAACCTGGTACAAGATGACATCGTTCTAATTGACCTTTTCGAAATATATTGTTTGAGTTTCTTTATAAGAGTTTTGCTATAATTGAAAAATATCGACTAGATAAGTTATTCAGTCTGCAAGAATGGACAATTTGCACTAATTGCAGAAGTGAATATAATTGAAAAATGTTCAAGCTAGCAAATGGTTTTATGACTTGGCCCGGATCCGGGGATCATGGCCCGTAGTGGAATATCAACGGGGTAGGCTGAGGCTTGAGGACCATCAGGCTCAAAATCGTGCACATTTGATACGTATCCCATTGTAGTGCAGGTGGCAAAGCCCCCAACACCATAGGTTGTCATATTATTTAGTACCCAACCCAATATACGACAATCATATACAAGCTAACAGAGTAGTGTACGTCTAGTGTCGTATCAATAATCCTGTGTTTCACGTTTTGTAGCGTATAATCACAGTCTCTATAAATATGAGTTTTTCACGTATATATGAGAATGATAGTACATGGTTCTTTTGTTTTATTTCACCAGTTGATTTGAAAGGCGATTTACTCAACTGGAAAAAGGAATATATATTGCATGCCCGATATCTTGTCAACCATGAGGTTGTTGATCAAACATCGATAATGATCGATCATGCCAATGGACGTTAGAGAATTTACCGTCTATGAAACAAAAGGGACCTACATGGTTTATGGAGTACCAATGTTCAAAACGACAAGTTATAGAGTACAATGACGGTATGATGAGTTTTCGTACCTACGTGTTATCAAACATTTATACTATGAATCTGTTTTATGTACTTTTCTTGGAGAGGACATTTTGAGGCTTTTAATTTCAACAAAAGTACCGTTAAAAAAAAGAACTCTAAAATACAAGTGTAGATTGATCAATAAGCCGGTTACCAAATACGTAGTAATATAAAGAGATGAATTTCTTGATTAAGTTCAAAATATTATCATAAGAATTTCAGGATGAATGGATGTGAGGATATAGCATTTTAATTTTTGCTAATTGCTTCTTAACGTGTCTTACTTGTCATTTTCTCTTATTTTGTTTAGCATATTAAACTTCTTTTTTTTAACATATTATACTTTTAAATTTCGTCTTTTTAATATATTATAGACTAGTTCTGTGTATTATATTGACCTATTTACCCATACCCCGATTAATTTAAGTGTTTAAATGATAGAAGTAAAATGGTCGAATAATACACTCAATTCACTCAATTGATCAATTATGATACACAAGAAAACGAAATTCCAAAATATAATAAAATAAAATAAAATAAATTAATATCCTACACAAACATAAAATAAAAAAAGTGTCAAGTACAAGCTAGCAATTACCTATTTTAATTTTGTAGCAAGGAATAACATAGAATAGAACTACTTGTAAAAAAAAAAAAAAAAATTAGAACTCTTAAAAATCATGATGCATGTATAGAAGTGAGGACCCCTCACTTCCCCTTTGAAACCTCTCAGTTTAAAAGCAAAGCGAAGTTCACAACTTTCTTCCCATGCAAACTTTGTCATCAATATTCCACCTCCAACAATATTAGTTTTAACTCTCAATTTTCGTGTTCATTCCTACAATGTCTAGCCGCAGATCTCGTTCCCGCCAAGCTGGAGCATCGACGATCAACGATGCCCAAATGGCCGAACTCATTTCCAAGTTACAACAGCTTATTCCTAGTGACATTAATCAAACCAAGAGTTCCAAGGTAGCTTATTAACTTTTACTGATTATTTTCTGATTTTGCATACTATATATCCAGTTAGGTCTATATGGCAATTGGCAAGTGCATGTTCGTCAAACCAAAAGTACAATAAAGCACAACATTAACTCAGAATCATGTTGAACTTGAAGTTGTGTCACTAGGTTCATGGTTCTTGTGTGGTTTTCCTTTGGCTTTAGGTAGATAAGTGGTGTAATAGGGTTCACACACACACCACATACACACACACTTGCATTAAATTCTTGTGGTGCACCTAACATGTACAATTAAGCAGCTTCCTTCCTCTTGGGGTGCATGTGACTGTGTTGGACTCATTCAACAATATATATGTCCCTTTGTGTGTGCTTAAAGAGATACTACAGGCTAAGGTCACTCTCACAAGTGATATATAGTTTGATAGAAACAAAATAATTTCATGTGTTTAAGGTATTTTATACGTCTAAATATAAACAAACATGCATATATACAAATATTTTCTTAATCAAATCCTACTTAACAACGATTATATAAGTATATTTCTTATGGTAAACATAGCTTAATTAACAAATGTTCACTCTTACATAAAAGCTTGTAGATTAGAAACATCCAAATGTAATAAAGCTATTTAACAGTGTGAAGATTTAAGTATTCTGGCAATTCCTTATTTATAAGCAACTCGATCATATCACACTTCTTTTATAAGTACGAAGTTTTATGAAATGTGTTTGCCCTTATATAGTTATATGCATGTATTCACTTTTAACAGGTTTCTCTACATTGTTATATTATTATATGTCGAGTGTGATTGTACAAATATAACATTATTAAGTGTACAGTATCTATAATTGATTGACATAGTGTAGGACATGAGATGGCGGAACATAATGGGGGCCAAATAAGTGTTAATTAACATTACCACGCCCCCTCTCACGCGCTCATATACACTCCCCCACCACGACCACTAAAAGCAAATAAAAGTATTACATTTCTCGACAAAACATTCAAGTTTTTTCACTTACGTGAATCCAAATAGGCTGGTTAATTAAGCCCCCTCCGAGTTGCTGGCAAGTAACGACATAACTAGGATTTTCACTAGTGTGTGGGTGTATTTTTGGACCAATGATTAACATTATCAATTATTTTTGTTTAGGTTTCAGCTTCGAAGGTATTGCAGGAGACATGCAATTACATCAGAAGCTTGCACAGAGAAGTTGATGATTTGAGTGAAAAACTATCGGAGCTTTTGGAATCCACAGACACCAACAGTGCTCAGGCAGCCATTATCAGGAGCTTATTTATGTGACTCCCACATTTAATACTTAATGGACTTCTTAACTTATCAATTAAGTATTAATTAGTTAATAATTGATTACTTATCTTATATGCATTTCCCTATAGTCTTTATATTTTAGAGTTTCTTAATTAATACCATGTATTATGTACTTCTATCATTTCAATATATACATATATCTTTAGGTTACTTTTTTTCCTTGTAAAATTACTCCTTTACTTCGCATGACTATCATCTAATACTATACATTATACAATGTGAATTAGTGGTCCTTGTTTTTACGACTATGAATAATTTACATGTAGTATTAAAACGATAACTAACAATGTTTTAAATAAAAGTATATATTTACAGTAACATTTTTCATTTCTATTTGTCAACCTCAACCAATAGTAAACTTCCAAAAGGTTAACCTAGCATGTGACTTTCTATTTGTTAACCCTAGCATGTGACTTTGGCCCCCCATATTGCTACGCGAGTGAGTTGGTTATATATGTGGAAATTGTGATACCTTGACCAAAGACACAAAATCAAGGGCCACATTATCCTCATAATTTGCGAGTACAATATTTGAGTTATAAAACAAGAAACTAGCTATTAATAGTGAAACTACATGTCAACATGATTGTACCATCATTAAATAACTTATTTATCAAGAAAACATACAAAGAGTTGGATGTATGAAATTAGTAAACATGATAGATAATCATGAACATGATTACCATGAGAAGAAAACAATCAAGCGACCTTATTGAAAAGAACACTTTCTTATGGTTTGTTTGGTTGGCCAGAATGGGATGACGATCGAATATAATTAACAAATTTAGTGACTCATTATTATTATTTCATTGTCTTGTTTGGTACGATCGTGAGAAATGAATGAAATAAATGAAAATTAGTAAAAATATCATACATGTCATAATGAGATGAATAAATTAGTTTGTGTGACGATGGGGCTTAAACCACATTGATTAATAAGTCAAAAATTCAGAAATCTTGGTTTCCCAAAAAGATAGAGGTCGGATACGGATTGAAAATAATTGTTACGAACGTAATGAATGAATTAAATGTTAGTTGTATGTGCAAAGTATTAACCCAAACTTATATTGGTGATAAGTTACGAGATCGTAGGGTCACATTCAAATAACATGTATACACATAAACCAAAACGGCATCGTTTTTGGCCAATGTTATTTTGAAATACGAAACAGCGTTGTATGAAAAAAATAATAATAATTAAAAATTAAAAAAAAAATATAGCGTTGTTTTGGAGGCCCATGAAACGACATCATTTCTCACGATAAATATATAATAGAGTAATAAGGGACGACCAAAACCAAAATGTAAAAAGGTTTTACATTCTAATTAATTACTATGAAAAGAAAATGTTTTCTAAAAATGGCAACAAATTAAACTTTTGTCTTATAAAAGGGACATCACTTTTAACCATTTTCACTTATCTTTGGCAACTTAAGAAATCACTTTCTCCCCTAAATTTTACAGTGGACCAAAAGGAACAAAACAAGACTTATGTTATTGGTTTTGTATTCTTTGATTATTAGATAGTCATCCTCGGTTGTTACAAGTTGTCTTGAAAACGATAAAATCATTAAAAGTGCAAGGTTGTGCATTTTATAGAGGCCGGAACACTTTGATTCACAAAGTGTTGTTCTTGGGATGTTTGCAAGGATCGAATATATAGGTTAGGGTTCGGGGATCCGATCCACGACTTCATATTCAATGTAAGCGCTCTTATTTATGATTATACGCATTTACATAATTATGTTGTAGTTATTTATTTGTGATTATGTAAAATATTATAAGGAATATGAATGATAACTGTTGACTGATGATTAATTTATGGTAGACGTTTAGATCCGTTTTGTTAAGATGTGTACATATTTCGTATGTTTACTAATTGTTTATACGCTTGTGCACTTTGATATTGATTAATATGTTTTGAATGTGTTAATCTTGCATGTATATGACACGAAATAAAATTTAAAATGTACACATAGTTTTAACAAAAGCCCATTAAAATGTTCGTGAAGCATCAAGATCGAGAAGAAGGTGTTCCGTGCGGATCAAGAAAAGGTTAAAGGAGCTTACACGTAGCATGAATAACAAGTAAGTAACCCTAAACACCCTTTTTATGTGCTAGATTAGGTTATATCCCTGATTAGAAGATCTGACTATTAGGGTTTTGGTCTATACAACTTTGTGTGTTTATTTTTTGTTGTACATGATTTATAGCCTTGCCAGTGACCACCAGAATCCTACAACCACCACGTGCATAGCATTTAGGTCATGTTGGGGGGGGACATTTGAACAATAGAGTTTTATACCTTTCCCACGCCTTGTAAAGAGTTTCATTAACTTCTTGTTTGAAGTTGTGAATTTATTCAATTTGCCAGGCAGTCTTTGAAAGTGGGTAGTATTTAGCAAGGAATTTGTTCTTCATTGCTACCCATGTGGTGATAGCACCCATGGGTTCACTAGTGATCCACCTCTTAGTTGCCCAAAAGGGTCTTTGGTAAGATACATAACATAACATGATCTTGATCACCTTAGGTCCATGGAACATGTCACGATTTCATGTTCCTTCTCGATGTGTTATTGGCGTTGATAACATCAAATAATATGAATATTTTAGAATCCGTGTCCCTTGTAAATGCTCATGATTATAGTATTTTTACATAAATATGCACTCTTAATGATTCATATTTCGTTGTAAGTGATATTTGAGCTAAGGAACGAAAAGATGCGGAATTGAAAAGGAAACGTGAAAAAATACACACAACTTGCTAGAACAGAGGAAACCTACGGCGTAGTTGGATCGATTAACTTATGCCGTAATCCTTATTTCTATTGATCAAGACCAAGTCAACTCATCACATAGTTACCGTGTAATCAAAGCGACCAAGCTACGCCATAAAGCTTCATTAAAGATTTGGAATGTTGCTGACATAAGAGTTGCGTCGTGACCACATCATCAAGGTTACGATGCAACTAAAGAGCCAAAATTTAACGAGACGAATACGGCCTAACTCATTCTCCTTAGTTACGCCGTAACTATTCTACAACTGGAAGAGCAACATGCATAAAAGAGATTACAGTGTAACCCTTTACTTATGGTTAGATCGTAGTTATGTCGAGCCTATCTAAACATCCCTAAATCGCATTTTACACATATCCACTTCACACAACAACTGTGACGACGATTAGGGTTCCACTTAAAGGCAATTTCAAAGTAGCCCAAACCGGTTTCAAGGGAGAATTCACTTTAATTCATTCATAGCTTTATCAATTTATCGAGTATTTGTATCGAGCTCAATGTTTAATTTATCCATGATTACTTTTAGCGTGTTTGTACTTTACAGCATGAGAGGCTAAACATTTTATGTGTTAGCCTAGTTATGAAATTATTTATGCTTTCATCTTAATTCTTCGTCTATTTATCATTTTGTATGGATATCTTATATACCTATTGATTGATCCCCGCTTTAGTAGTACTAAGGCTAATGTAGAGTCTATTAGCTAGTTATTAGGTGTAAACATTGAACACTAGACTTGTAGGAGTTGCAACCGATTATTGCCTACACTTGATTAGATACTTATAAAGCGCATGTAAACCCTTGTTAGTACACATATAATGGGGTTTGAATGTTGAGAAGTGGGATTGTCGACATTAGATAGGTCTTTAAGATAGTTGGGGTGTGGAAAACTAGAATGGGGGGTTGAATAGTTTTGCCGATTTTATGTTAGTTTCAAAAACTTTAGATTCGTTAATATGTGAGATCTTATGGATGTAGAGAAAGTATAGATCTAATGATAAAGCAAGTAAATAAAGTAAAGTTAAGGGATAGAAATAACACAACCAATTTATAGTGGTTCGCCACAAGGACACCTTCCTTGCCCTACTCCACTCCCCGAGTCACCTACTCGAGAGTTCAAGCACTATGTCAACAAACTCTTTCACTTGGCGGAGAAGCCTTCACAACGTTGCTTACACCTTTTTCCGGTACAAAGCTAAATACCGAGTCCGTAACACGGTGGACCAAACCAACACGACTATTACACAACAAATATGTGAAATATCAAATACAAGATCTTCGCTACAGAAATCTTGCGGAGGAACAAATCAATCAAGGACCCCTTGCTCGGATGACTTGTAGAATGCTCGTGATCTCGCCTTAAAGAAGGACCTATATGAGAATCACTAAAGAAAGAAAGAAGAACAACTCTCTAGATTAAGTAATCTATATGTTAGAAGAGAATGAGAGTGTTTGAGAGATTTAGTAAGAAGAGGGTGAGTTAGAATGAAGAAATGACTCTCTATTTATAGGAAAAATCTTCCACTGTTCCCGGATCCCATGGACCCTCCCACTGGGATCCGCTCTAGTGTAATCCTAGGGATCCGTGGACGCCCACTTTGCCCATGGGTTTTGGTTATGGGTCATGGGTTATAGGTTGGTCCATGGGTTTTCCTTAGATTCAATGTATCTAAAGTATACATTGTATCTAGCCAACTTGGGTATGGGTTATGATCCATGGGTTATGGTCTATGGGTTGTGGTTTTTACCCATCCTAATAAACTATTACAACAAATAATTAATTACAACATTTTTGTATTTAATTGGCTATATGTAAATGCTTTACAAAAATAACAGGTATCCTTATATCGTACTTAAGATAACATTATATTTGTTATCAACAAAACACAAAGAGATTGCAAAATATTAATAAACATTTTTACGATTTATTTGTATTAACAATCTCCCATTTTTGTTGATGACAAAACATAATATTATGATGAGTAAAACTTAAGAATAGTCAGATGTTATGAAAGCCCTAAGTTTTACTTCTTCTCCCTTTTTGTCGAAACAAAAGTTAACCCTTCGAAGAAATAAAAGTGTGGAAAAATTAGTCCACGTATCGCTTACTCCCCTTGACGGTAGCTCCCCCTAGTTTGGGGCGTCAAGTGAAGAAAAATAAAAAAATCCTACAAAGAGAAAGGTTAGTAACATGCTTAAATAATCTTGTGATTGACGAGAATCAAGATTGGGAGCCAAGGTATGTAAACAAGGCCTTGTAATAAAACAACAAAGTGTAGTGGTATTTATGCCACCTACAAGCATGTAAAAATAAGAACAAGACTTGTTCTTGAAAATGACTCCAAAAGAAAAAGTACTAAAAATAGAAAATAGTAATAATGATTCCTTCCATGCTTGCATAAGGTTATGGATGGAGGTTTGGATGAGTAATGGTATTGATGCGATCAAGGATGAGGTTGAGTATGAATCGCATTTCTTCCCTAACTTCTATTGCAATTTCCTAGTGGATTGGCAATGTTCACAATGTAAGTGATGTGGGTAATGAGTACGGAAATCTTCCGGTTGTTTTGATTTGTGAGTCATGGAAGTTGTGGTGGAAAAATAGGAAAATACGGATCAAAGTCCGAATGATTGGAAGTGGTGGTGGAAAAGAACCTAGATGTTCTTGTAGTTTAATGGGAGCTAAAGGTGGTGATGTTCAAGATCATTGAATATTGTGTTTGGAGAAGTTGGAGGTGTCAAAAGGCTATTTCTTTTTGCTTTGGTTGTTGAGATCTTGTTGGAGTCGTAAGGAGTTCCAAAAGAGTGATTTTAGGTGGTGAGTGATTTGGTGATAAAGTTTTTGTACTCGTTGGTGATGAAGGAGGTGCTATAATGGAAGCATCTTGTGGTGAGTTAGTTGATGGTGATGAGCCATATGATGATGGTTTTACTAAGCAACAAGATCGGATGTTAATCCGTGCGGATATCCTAGAGTTTGATTTTGGTATTTTGGAAGGTGGAAGTACAAAGGTTTGGGTTTCATGAAGATGATTGTTTGTACTAGGTGATTCATCTAAAGAGTTTGTGGATGACATGGTGTAGTTTGTTTGTGAAGATGAGATGGGTTATGCAAGCATTTTGGGAGTTCTATATATAGAAAACAAGGCATTGTAATGAATGCTTGACCCAAAATGTGGATTAAAATCTAATGATTAGATATGAATTTAAGGCATGTGATCATGAGAACACAAGCATTAAAGAACATACTCCAAAAATAAAACAAATGTGGATTTTTCATCCAAAGTGAGAAAATAGAAGATAAAAACGACACGGATCCCACGGATCCTTCCTCGAGGGATCCGTCCAAAGATAAAGGCTAGGATCCGTGGATCCGGTGATCCAGCGAAGACAAAATTTTCCTTTTGGAAACATTTTTGCCTAGTGTGTGCCTATATGCAAACTATTTGGAGTTGCGGTTATCTCGACTCCTAAGAAGAAAAGAAAATAAACTAGAAATGAAAAAGCATACTATTATGTGAGATAACCCGAAAACACATACTTAGTACTTTGAGTACGTAATTCAGTGTTACCAATGCTCCTAATTCATTTTGGCTTAAATGAATGTACCCGAAAACACATATTAGTTATGTGTCCCCTTTAGCATTCAAAAGACATGAGATGCAATGAAAACGGGTTTTTACGTTGTATTAACAGTGAAAAAGCGATTTTTCCTAGACATGAGAAATTGCTTTTGTGAAATTGATACGGGAAGGAGTATCATTTTAGAAAGAATTTTGAAATACAAACTTTTTATCCTTTTGAAAGAAGGATGTGTAAGTAACTTGTACTTATCACTAGAACAAAAGAGGATTTGGCCACCCGAATATGTGTGACAATATACATATAGTCACACATGATTTTTCTACCGTGTGACTAAAGGTCGTAGCGACCATAGGTACCCTATGGTCACGTGTTTGACTTTTTTAGTCTCTATTGCAAAAGAGTAACCAAAACCGTAACATGTGTGACTAATTAGGTACAAATTTTGTTGGATTAATCCGTATTAGTGACCATAAACACTGTATAGCCACACAAAGCATGTTTGTTTTGGGTATTTAGTCATATACAATTAAGCATAAAGTGGCAAAAAGTGTTAATAAGTGTGACCATATGTTGTTTAAGGTGAAGAAATATGTCTTTTTTGTGACTATTGATCATCCAATGGACACTTGAATTTTATGTTTGTGTGGCCTTTTCTAACATTTAGTCACACAAAGCATGTTTGTTTTGGGTATTTAGTCAAATACAATTAAGCATAAACTGGCTAAAAGTGTTAATAAGTGTGACCATATGGTGTTTAAAGTGAAGAAAGGTGTCTTTTGTGTGACTATTGATCATCCAATGGCCACATGAATTTTATGTTTATGTGGCCTTTTCTAACATTTAGTCACACAAATCATGTTTGTTTTGGGTATTTAATCACATACAATTAACCATAAAGTGGCTAAAAGTGTTAATAAGTGTGACCATATGGTGTTTAAAGTGAAGAAATGTTTGTTTTGTGTGACTATTGATCATCCAATGGCCACTTGAATTTTATGTTTGTGTGGCCTTTTCTAACATTTAGTCACACAAAGCACGTTTCTTTTGGGTATTTAGTCACATCCAATTAATCATAAAGTGGCCAAAAGTGTTAATAAGTGTGACCATATGGTGTTTTAAGTGAAGAAATGTGTGTTTTGTGTGACTATTGCTCATCCAATGGCCACATGAATTTTATGTTTGTGTGGCCTTTTCTAACATTTAGTCACACAAAGCATGTTTGTTTGGGTATTTAGTCACATGCAATTAACCATAAAGTGGCTAAAAGTGTTAATAAGTGTGACCATATGGTGTTTAAAGTGAAGAAATGTGTGTTTTGTGTGACTATTGCTCATCCAATGGCCACTTGAATTTTATGTTTGTGTGGCCTTTTCTAACATTTAGTCACACAAAGCACGCTTTCTTTTGGGTATTTAGTCACATCCAATTAATCATAAAGTGGCCAAAATGTTAATAAGTGTGACCATATGGTGTTTTAAGTGAAGAAATGTGTGTTTTGTGTGACTATTGCTCATCCAATGGCCACATGAATTTTATGTTTGTGTGGCCTTTTCTAACATTTAGTCACACAAAGCATGTTTCTTTTGGGTATTTAGTCACATGCAATTAACCATAAAGTGGCTAAAAGTGTTAATAAGTGTGACCATATGGTGTTTAAGGTGAAGAAATGTGTGTTTTGTGTGACTATTGATCATCCAATGGCCACTTGAATTTTATGTTTGTGTGGCATTTTCTAACATTTAGTCACACAAAGCATGTTTTTTTTGGGTATTTAGTCACATACAATTAAGTATAAAGTGGCCAAAAGTGTTAGTGTGACCATATGGTGTTTGAAGTGAAGAAATGTGTGTTTTGTGTGACTATTGATCATCAAATGGCCACATTAATTTTATGTTTGTGTGGCCTTTTCTAACATTTAGTCACACAAAGCATGTTTGTTTTGGGTATTTAGTCACATACAAATTAAGCATAAAGTGGCCAAAAGTGTTAATAAGTGTGACCATATGGTGTTTTAAGTGAAGAAATGTGTGTTTTGTGTGACTATTGATCATCCAATGGCCACATGAATTTTATGTTTGTGTGGCCTTTTCTAACATTTAGTCACACAAAGCATGTTTCTTTTGGTATTTAGTCACATACAAATTAAGCATAAAGTGGCCAAAAGTGTTAATAAGTGTGACCATATTGTGTTTTAAGTGAAGAAATGTGTGTTTTGTGTGACTATTGCTCATCCAATGGCCAAATTAATTTTATGTTTGTGTGGCCCTTTCTAACATTTAGTCACGCATCGAATTAAGCAAACTGTGACCAAAAGTGTTAATAATTGTGACTATATGAATCTTTTAGTCACATATAAGAAATCAATATATATCAAAACAAATTAATATATAAAAATATATTCAAAATATATTCAAATACAATAAAATTGGAATGTATATAAAATTGTAATGTCGTATATAATAAAATTCTCAATAATTTAACGACTTGACACTTGATCTTCTTAGCTTCCTTTTGCATGGCATGACTAGAGACGTAGCGCTTCGCTTTGTAATTTAGGTGCGCTTGTTCTCACCAACTGCTTTTATGGTACTTGGTGGTGTTACCAGAGGAAACAAAAGCCGGGTGTATCAAACATTGAATTAAATATGAAGAATGATATATGTAGGTTTATAAAACACATGCATCTATGTACCTTTTCATCGAAACCACTTGATCCTTTGGCCATGCATAAAACCACCTCTCGCATCCTTAACTGCTTTTGAAACCGTTACTTCCTACATCCGGTATGCATGTTGCATCCACTAAAGATTTTTCAATAGACACTCTGTAGCAATCCTTTGGGAGTGGTTTGTTATGAAACATTTGTTTTCCATCGCTTTGTACATGCTACCCTCCGTAATAATAGTTGATTTCTTTATGCCACACCGCACTTAATTACCTAAAAAATAATTTGTTGCATGTATATATGTATCAAGAATTAATTAAACTAAAGAACATATGAAAATGTTTAAATACATACTTGTGGTAGTAATGTTAATGGAGACTCATTTTCTTGTGATTCGGAAAGTTGACGTGAAGAATCCTTTCGCTTTTGATCTAGTCGATTTCTTAGATGCACAGATTTAATAGCTTCCTATATATATAATACATGGTAAATAATACATGTATGTAGAATTCAAAATACCGGGGGATGATTTATTACTTACACTTATTTCCATTTCCTTTTCCAAAGTTGCAAGTCCATTAGACTTCTCAATGCTCGCAACTTTCTCACGCCCAAAGAACACGTGTTCCATCCTCATCAAGACTGCTATTTAAAAGATTAATGTTCACCGGAGACACCGAAATATAAATTGTTTAAGAAGACCGCAGCAGATTTAAAAGGGTAAAAAAGATGGAATGTTACTTTCTTATGTCTTACTCCGCTTATGTCAATGGAGTTGAAGTTGATCGCAATCGCCCCTTTGCGCAGCCAATTGTTTCATCAAACTCAGACACGCCTCTTTTTCTTGACGTTGGCGCCTCTCATTATCAAGTTCACTTTGAAGTAACACCACTCTTTCATCGATGCTTGTCGATTCGAGGCGATCAAAATACCTCTTGTAGGTTACTCCACCTCCCACCCTCTCGCATATCCTCCCTTTTCCTTACCTAATACAATGTCATGGCATCGCCCATGATCAAGCTTCAAGATTCCTTGTTTGATCTTGTCGTCCGCTTTTCTCGCACACACAATATGGGAAATAGGTTATTTAATTCTACCAAGATTAACTTGTAGCTAAAAGTATTAACTAAAACACTACATGTATTAACTTATAACTACGCTTTAAGTAATACAAGAGCAATATTAACTAAAAGTATTAACTAAAACACTACCGTATTAACTTATAACTAACGCTTTAAGTAATACAAGAGCAATATTAACTTATAACTAAACAAACATAATAATAAAATTTGCAACAAACTTACAAATTTTTCTCCCACCGATCCGATATCATCATCGTGATATTCTCCGCCTTTTTCACCCTTCCTTTCAACCACGCAGCACCACGCGGTGGTTCTTCATCCGTTCAATTTCTTTACTCTCGATCTTATAAACATCAAATACATACAAATGTAAGATAAACGAATATAAACGAAAGTATGATGCTATTAAATGCAAATGTGCAAATGTTTATCGTTACCATTTTTTCTATCACACGGGCGTATCCACCTCGTCCCATTGTATGATCATAAACAAACTTGGAACGCGACACTTTAGCTTTTGTCGATCTCACCTTGCAACACAAAATCATACGGCGCTTAGATGTAGTAATGTCGATAGTATACAACTAATACATATGGAAACATATGAAAAGGTGAAAGATATTTGAACTTGAATAAAAATGAATAATTAACACCTTGTATTCCTCATTGGTCGTGTAGTTTACAAAATTAACCCAATCTTTGGCTTTTATAATTGCACTATACTTTGCCGGACTTCATTTAGTTTTGAAAGGGTATTTTGGTTGGGCAATATGTAGTTTTGTATCAATTTCATTCGAAATTCCTTAGAAGTTGACCAAGACGATTCATTATCGCCTTTCGACCGTCAAGTCAACATCAAAATATCATTGCAAAGATTAACAAATTGTTGTTAATTAGTTGCACATACCGTAAATGCAGAGATAAACTTATTAACACCTTGTATCTACGATGACCAACCCACTACTAGTTAAAAAAAGTATATGTGTACCGTGATTTCGTCCCACATTTTATCTCTTGCTTCGAATCAACCTTCCTCCGTGTTAGAATCCCGACACCTATATGCTCACGAACCAAATCACCCAAAAACTCGAAAACAATGTTCTGCTTTTCCTCGATAACCTATCCAAAGGCATCAAGGTTACATCGACCTTTATTCCGTCTGTTTTCCATATTCCCGCAAAACTTAGCTAACCTAGTTATGCCCTCTTAACAACATTCACATTTGAATGGTTGTTTCCAAGATCCTTACCCTCATCCGAATACGCCTCGATTCATATTCTAAAGTGTTTTCATTTTCACGATCGTAATAAACCAAATCATCCGGATAATTGATTTGCGTTGACATGATTCGTCAAGTAACGTGTTAAAAAAATTAGTAAACTTATTGGTAAATAATGGTGTAAAATTGAAGTTCGTTGTTTTGCTTGAATCCCGATTTATTGGAGTAAAAATAGGGCTAATGATGGGGCAATTTTTCAATTAAGGAAACCATAATTTCCAAAGTAATTTTAAAATTTTGGCTCCAAATTTGATAATTTTAAATGTGGCTCAAAATCAAACAATTTTGAAACCAAAACACCTCGACGTAAATGGTGCTTACCCACATCCCAAACACCCATATTACTAAACCAACAAGTCAAAGACACATATAATCATAGATACACTAAAATCACCACATGGCGCATACAAATGAACAATCAAAAGCTAAAATGGACTTAAAGCAACTAATTAAGCAACTATAACTAATAAGCAGCCCAGATAAACAATTAAGCACAAAATAGGCAATCAAACCAAGAACTGGCGATACATCAATCAAACCCTAAGACCTTACTTTAAGCCTATAAATAAGCTATTTATAAGCAATTAGATAAGCTCTAACATCCTCAAGCAAAGAAAAAATCAAGAAAACATGTAAATGCAATTAACTTAAAGCAAAACAACAACAAAAAACACCCTAAATCTAGTGGTTCAATCAAAATAATTGTCATGAACAAACGCCTCAGCTTCTAAACTTCATAATCACCATAAAAATTGACAACAATCTAAAATTGAACATCCTAATCCTACAATAATACATTATACTAGTGCGAATATGAACTTAAACACCACAACCAATTCCTAAATTCAAAACAACATGAAAAAAAAGATGAAACAAACTAGCGAACACATTACTTATATTAACAAACATAATTAGCATTCATATGGATAAACCATCAAAAGATCCATACATATTCCATTGTTAATATATCTACATACCATCCCATTAAACCAAGACATTAGACATTAGACATAAACAGATGACACTAGAGGAAAAGAAAACATCCCATTCTATAGCGAGAAACCCTTCAACCAATCATCGCCTGAATTTGTTCTTCCTTGGTATCGATTTTCTCCTAAGATTGAGTAATGAGATCATTCAACCCTTGCAGCTTAGACCTCGCAGCCTCTCTGTCATCCCTAAGATCCACCAATCTCTAAGGACCTAATGTTTAAAAAATGGCAAACTAAGTCCTCCTTCTTTTAAACTATGACTATAAATTAGGGGTGTTGATCCGTTCGGTTATCGAGTTTTGTTTCGTTAAATCGGTTATATTTTTATTTTGGTCAACACGAAACCGAAACGAACCGAACTATAATTAAACCAAAGCGAACCGAAACCGATTATGAATTAAGTTTGCTTTTGGGTTGACCAAATTAAGCTTGATTCTTGGGTTGACACATATGGTTTTAAACCAAAATGGATAATTAAGTTCGCTTCTGAGTTGACACAAAATTATTTAGATTTTAAGCCATGGCTTCCATAATTAGCAACCTACAAACATAATGTTTGAGTAAATGGGACGAAAACATGCAAAACAAATTGAAACGCCGAATGTGTGTAAAAGTTATACAAACGGACTAAAAGATGAAAAACTAAAAAACGTGCAAACACGGACGAAAACCTATAAACAAAAACGGAACGATAAAACCGATTAAAAGGGACAAAGACGTAAGAAAACGGACCAAAACGTATTAAAATGTAAGAAAACGTATAAACGCATTTAATCTGTGTAAAGTGTAAGAAAACCTTTGAAAACGGTTGAAAAATTCTTAAAACATACGAAATGGGTAAAAGCGGATGAAAATGGGGTAAATGGGACTAAAACGCAAAACAAATTGAATCGGCCGAATGTGTAAAAAGTTATACAAACGGACTAAAAGATGAAAAACCAAATAAAACGTTCAAACACGGACGAAAACTCAGTAAACAAAAACGGAACGATATAAAACCGATTAAAAGGGACAAAGATTTAAGAAAATGCACCAAAACGTATTAAAATAGACAAAAACGTGTATAAACGCATTTAACTGTAAAAGTGTAAGAAAACCTATGAAAACGGTTGAAAAATTCTTAAAGCAAACGAAATGGGTAAAAGCGGATGAAAACAGGTAAATGGGACAAAACGCAAAACAATGAATCGGCCGAATGTATGTAAAAGTTATACAAACGGACTAAAAGATGAAAAACCAAATAAAATGTGCAAACACGGACGAAAACCAAGAAACATAAACTAAACGATAAAACCGATTAAAAGGGACAAAGACGTAAGAAAACGGACCAAAACGTATTAAAATGTAAGAAAACGTATAAACGCATTTAACTGTAAAAGTGTAAGAAAACCTTTGAAAACGGTTGAAAATTCTTAAAACATACGAAAATGGGTAAAAGCGGATGAAAACGGGTAAATGGGACAAAACGTGCAAAAAATTGAATCGGCCGAATGTGTGTAAAGTTATACAAACGGACTAAAAGATGAAAAACTAAATAAAACGTGCAAACACGGACGAAAAATCAGAAACAAAACGGAAACGATAAAACAGATTAAAGGGGACAAAGACGCACGAAAACGTATTAAAATGATAAAAACGTGTATAAACGCATTTAATGTGTATAAACGTATACACGGCGAAAAAGTCTTCAAAAGTAAACAACCCCTAACTCATATAGTATGGCTAAACATATGTGTCAAGATCCTATTGTGTCGAGAATTTACGAATATTGTATGCAAGTAGTTACATGTAAGGTATTGCAATTGATGTTATCATATGTGTCAAGATCCTATTGTGTCGCAATTCTTGTTGCGTAATGTTGTTGTAACCTTGTCGGTAATGTTTACGTGGTTTTGTTATGCAAATTTGCATGGTTCGCAAATTAATAACCACCGAATTCATTGTTTGCCAAAGTTGTAGTGTCTATAAAGCAAGATTAGTCTTCTTCGCCCATCAGATGACTACATAGTAATGATAACTAACTTTGATTTTGGTCAATGTGCTACATTGTAAAGATGACTAACTTTGATTTTGGTCGATGTATTGCAGTTGACATAAATTTTAAGAAGTTGAGCAAATCCGATAACCGCTAAAAACCGATAACCGAAGAAACTGAAACCGAGAAAATCCGAAACCGAAAAACCCGCTTATCACGGTTCGGTTTCGGTTTTTACTTTTAGTTATCCGTGGTTACCCGAAATGAACCGCGTATAATATACATGTAAGTTTTAACAAACCATTCATAAAAATTTACAAGTATTAACTATATTATTGCACTACATTTATCATATAATGCATTTTTACTTATCTAATTTGATCATTTACTAACGTCCATGGATTACATATGATTAATGTGATCGTAATCTATAAACGTCAAATAATTAGTATTAGTTATTTTGTTAGATATGGTAATTTGAATGTTGCTATTGCGACACAACAACATTACTATTATTCTAATATTTTTAGTGTTATTTAATTTTACTAAAATGACATATTACGTTCTAATTTATGTTATTGTTCGCCCGATTCGATTCGATTAATTTTTTTGAATGGTTAACCGTGACCCGAACCGCGGGTAACCGCTCATTTCGGATACCCGCATGTCCGGTTACCCACCTAGTACGGTTCGGTTTTGGATAGTAGAATGAACTACCCGTCCCGTGATGGATAGTTAAAATCTCTAACCGAACCTAGCCGAACCGCTTCGTGAACACCCCTAGTATATAAAATGGTTTAGATCCAATGAAAAATGAAGGGTTTAAATTGCAATATTAGATATCTTCCTAAATACTCCTCCTGCATATCACTTTTTTTTGAACTATTGCATATCACATTTATGCATGGAAGAATATGAAGGGGCTACAGTAACACCCAAAATAAATTTTCCGATGCCTCTTAAGTGTTTTTTTTTTTGATTATTTGTGCAAATTGTGAGGTACATTGTAATTATGTATACTTACCTAACCATAAAATCAACACACAAGTATCAATCATTTTAACCCTAAACACACAACTATCAATAATTTTACCCCTAAACACACAAAATGTCTTCCACACCTAATATCGATGAAATGAAAGCCGCCATCGAATCCGCAAGCTCGCCGATGCTTTCAGTTATTGATATTGCAAGACATAGCAGAGGAGAAAAGTTGATTGAGCGGATGGGAGAAGAGAGCAAGATTCGAGGGAAATGCTAAAAAAGAATGTATAATCGATGAGGCCGGTAGATTGTTTACTTGTTTCAATGTCATTGCAAGAATCGGTGAGTTTGCCCTTCGTGAGATACAACAAGGATCAAGGAAGATTGATTTGTTGGCTCGACTTTTGGTGCTATGTCGTCGAGTCCGCTTCGGAGAAGGAGTAGTTCTTGGAAGATTTGGATGAAGTTGATGAGTCCAAGATGGAGAATAGGAAGCTTTGGAAGTTATTTTTGTGTTTTGATGATGTATAGTTGATGGTTGTATGGATGCTTGCTATTAATCGCTACTTTGTTTATATAAGTAATTATATGTAAATGATCAATGATCAATGATCGAGACAATGGTTAATTTTAGGTTTTAATGCTTTATTAACTTGAAGAAATAAGTTAGTTTTATTTATTTATTTACTTTTATTAGAAAATGGTCAAGTAGTGTGTGTTTTACTTTCAGTATTTCACACATTTATCTCTCTTACACTCGGTCAAAACACACAGTTAGATTCTAATTAATAGCAGATTTAGGGTTTTCAATCAAATGCAAAATCAATCAAAATAAATGTTAGTCAATGAAATACTCTTGAGGGATATTATAAAGGGCTTGATTCTCTTCCTATTGAGCCTAATATCTCAGGTAGAAATGTTATAATTTACTGCTAGTTTGTTAGTCTAGGATGTTTATTGATTTATAGATGATATTGTGTTATGTTAGTTTAGGATGTTAGTCAGGGTATTAGTCATTTGCATAGGAAAAGTAGTTGTTTGATGATTTATGGATCATTAGTTGAGGTAATAACGATTACGTGTTATACATGCAGATGGGTACGTGAAGAATGAGACGCCAAGAATGAGATTAGTAGACGCCAAGAATGAGATTATTCGTCAATGAGGCAATGGAGCAAATTTCGTGGAGGATAGACTTAAGCTTGACATGATGGAGCTTTGTTTGACCGAGGACATGATCTCGAATAGGAAGGGGTGGAGGGATGGAATTAGGATTTGCGGGTAGTGGTGCTAGGTTGGCTTTTAGGTGTCCCTTTGCCTCCTTGCGTGTTTTATTTTGTGGCCTCTTTTTGCTTTGCCGTAGTCTTAGGCCCCGCGTGGTTTGCGTTGCTTCGTTGTTGCTCCCTTAGGTTTGCTCGCTTTGTCTTGATCCCCGCGTTCGGTCTTTTGGTGCTTCGTGTATTTTTGCCTTAGCTTTATGCCTCGTGTGCTACTTTGATTTGCTCTGTGTTGCCCTCTTTTGTTGGCAAGCTTTTGGTGTGCCTGGGCTTTTTGGTTTTTTCAACAATCTAGCAAATCGCCTGGTGCAGGCCTTTGCTCAAAGGGAGTTGGTTTATTTTGGGCCACATGTGTTTATTTGTGATATGCAAGAGGCTGTGACGACGATTATCTTATTTGATATGCAAATGATGTGATTTACCGTATGTTGGCATGGCAATTTTATTACATTATTTTGCGACCATGGCGGTTATATCCTCGATGTTCCGTGTTTATCCAACCTTTACGATCTCGAGCCTTGCTAATGCATATCACACCGCACACTCGCTTTGGAAGTTTATATGAGTCGATATACTTGTTATAGACTTTTGCTAGATTGTTAAAAAGTTAAGATCAATATGATATAGTTGCGATTCAAAGGGAAGTTGAGCGTACCAGGGTGGCACGTTACTTTGTAGATGAGTAGGAATTTCAAGATAGTTACCCATTCTAAATTCCCAAACGGTGCCTTTTGTTTTTCAACAATCTAGCAAATCGCCTGTGCAGTGCCTTTGCTCAAAGGGAGTTGAAACGACAAAAGGTACCGTAGGGGATTCGTAAGGGTTCACTAAGTTGAAATTCCATACACATCTACAAAGTAACGCGACCACATTGGTATGTTCAACTTCCGCTTGAATCCGCAACTATATCATATTGTTCCTTAACTTTTTTTTAACAATCTAGCAAAACTATAATTATGAGGTGTGAGTGTGTATGAGGCTGTGATGACAAGTATCTTATTAAATCATGCAAATGATGTGATAGTCCGTGTCTTGGCGTGGCAATTCTATATTTTATACTATTGCAGCCATGGCGGTTATATCCTGATGTTTTTGAAACTATTGATTTATACAGATCTGAGCCTCACTATTATGTGCAAAAAATGAGTCAATTTTTTTTGACTATATGGTAGATGGGTTGCATGTATACAAGATCTTATTCCGTAGTTTCAACATTAAAATTTTAACCATTGCACTTAAAAGTCTTTTCATCGCTGGATAGGCTTTTTGTCTTTTCATCTCTGTAAAATTAACTTTTTAGAATCGATAATTATTTATTCTAAGACACTTTGGTACTTTAAGCTTCCTCGAAAACCCATTCCTATGTCACCGCCATAGCAATAGGTTTGGTGCAAATCTTTGCGCCATTTCATAGACATGGCAATGGGATTTCGAGTGGACGCCAAAGTACTAAGTCGCTCCACTTGCTTGCTTATAACATAGGTGTCTTACTTTGATAGAGGTCGTGTTGTTTACCATGACCATCAATGCTTTGATCAATTATGACGGGTAGTTTTAAACTTGAGATTGCCCATATCTTGACCCGGTTTATAGCAATGTATAGACGATTATGTCGCATGTTTGTGATCGCTTTATTTTATATGCATAATATTATCACAACCTTGTACTTTAATGAAGTTGGTAAATTTCTTCGTGTCAATCATGTTTCATTGTGGTGGCGTCCGTTGGCATCACGTGTATATATAGTTTCAAGAAGCTATATATAATCATTGGTCCCTATCATACACCCGTCCCAATGAATCATGATTGGCTCAAGATGTTAAGCATCCGTGTATATAGTCGTAGTAGAATGGGCTGGAATTTGACATCGAATAAGAATGGGTGGAAGAAGTTAATACCGGCAATTGCTAAGTTAATACCGCTGCTAAGTTAATACTTGGTAGTGCTAAGTTATTGAATAGTATGTTTCTTATTTAAAAGTACCTACAATTATATACTTTATTACAACGTTTAACTTTTTTGTTACTTGGATTCCACAAGTTTTTATCATCACGGGAACGTGACATTCAAGGACGGAAACATCGTACAAAAACATTGCAAACGTTGATGCACCGGCGTGATTCAATAGCTACATTGCATATTCGATTAACCAATATTGTATTCGACATATGTATTTATTTGCGAGAGTTACGATATCGCGTATGTTAATGTAATATTATTTATTTGTATGTTAAGGTACTTAATTTTTAAGGTGATTCTACCAAATATTTTGTATGTATATAATCAAGGGTTTAGGTCATAAAATAGTTATGTATTTTTCAAATGTACCGCTTTTAGTACGTAATTGTTGTGTAAAATTTACATATTTGCATATATACCCAAAACATGCTTAAGTTGCATTGTACATCATGCATTAAAAACTTGTATTATGGAGAAATATGCAACTTTTGAGTTTTAGTGGGTATATATGCAATGCTCCCATAATACAAGCTAAAAAATAAAACAAAAATCCTTCCCTTAATTAATAGTAATCATTGCGCTTTGAGAACCGTGACATATTACGGCTACACTTAATCACATAGTCAAAGCAAAATATTCAAGTCTATCTTCTTCAACACAACAACCGATCATCGTGTAATGTTACACATTGTTTTTTTTTTTGTTTTTTTTAACCATGAACCGCAAATGTAAAGTGATTGATATGCATGTTTCGATATGTTGATGGATACAAATGCATGTTTGGTAATTTTTGCAATGTTTAACATATCCTAAAGAATATAGTATCCTTTGATCATAATGTAACAGTAGCTTTATTAGAACTATATGCGATTTGATTCTTTAGAATATTGTGTGACATGTAAATATAGGATGATTTGAATAAAAAAAATAATGGATATATGTGATTGTGGAAAACGTAGCACTATTTGTTAAATAGCTAATTAGACAACTTGTAAACATATGTTTAATCTAGGTTAGTATAGCTTTTATATGATTTGGTAAAGCACTAGACCTTATGTAATTAATTATCTGAGCTTAGGTTTAAACATTGGATGAAGCAATGGCGTATGGTATGTTGGGTAGATTATGGATTCCTTACTAGATTTTAACAAACGTATGGGGTAAGATGAATAAACGTAAAAAATAAAGATTTTACTCTAAAAGGACTATATGATTATTGGTTTTTGAAACATAGTTAAATATGTAGTAGTACATCTTCAATCATTTTTTGTTTGACACCTTAATGATAAAGATGTATTGATCATCTAAGACTTGTATTAGTTGAATGTTATGCATATGTGATAACCTTATTGACCATTAAGACGATTGTGGTTTTAAATAGAATGAGCATCCAATTGTTGGTGGAGGCAAACCGCACAAACATTAGGACATTGCGGTAAGTTGTACTTAAAATGCTTACTTAAGGTTATAAATTTATCAATGTAACCATCAAATTGATATACGTGCTTACTTTTTAAATTTAAGATGCTTCCCGCTTTGTTTATCAAACATCTGTACCCCAAGAAGAGTGGATATACCTAATCCACAATAGGGAACCAAACGTAAGGTTTATCGAAATTGGTTCGTGGTCGCATTACTTTGCAAGGGTCCGAGTGGCAAGCTTTTATTAATCAAAGCCAATACATCAATGTGGCCACATTCCATTTCATTCGTCAAGAAGATCATTATTATATAACAGTAGGTACAACGATGCAGCCACGAATGCCCCGGATACAATCTGCTCTTCTAGGTTACGACAACGAGGGTGCTCGTTACGTTGGATGAATATCCCGCACAACCTCCGTAAGAAAAAATGTTAATCAATACATTGTATAAGTTTGTTGAAAATGGGGATTATTTTAATTATTTGACCCGCTAATGTTTTCTTTAAACTAAACTGCTACGTAGGTCATTCCTTGCAATTTCCGGACAATACCGACAATAACCAATTTGACGTTTTGTTCTTTGGCGTGCCCGTAGCAACTATCACTCACCGTCAAATTGAAATACTGGAGGAAAACAGACACGTGCATGAGTTTGGTGGGCACGGATGGAATGTATTGGTTCACGATGAAAACTCGTTTGTCGGCACAAGAGTTGTTTTCACAAATCTCCTAAACAATACTCTTTCCCCGATGCCATTTGTTGAAAATGGATTGATGATGCATTCGAACTTGTGCAACGATGGAGTCAATCGCATAAGACCGCTTCATGAGAAACCCCGTAGATGAAGGTATGTTAATCAAAGTGTAGACATAATCTATGACTTTATTTTAAAAATAAACCTTTCCATATAATAGCTTTTAAATTATTAATTACCATTTTATTAAATTCCAATTGCGGATGAGTGTATGAAACACATATGTGCATGGAACGAATGTACGAGCATGAAAGTGAAAGGGATTGTTTTACGCCCATCCTTGCATATGTCACGGACAGAGTCGTTTGGTAAGTAATGATACAAATCGGACCATTTCAGTCATTATTCGCTTCAAAAACTAATATATGCTTCAACACATGGACATACTTTTGATTAGCATACTACATTGTTCTTTTAATGCGAACATACCACATAAGTTTACGGGCGAAATCACATGTGGAAGTACCATAACGCATTGTCGAGATACCGGAACACATGGAGTTTTATGTGAACGTGAATCGCAACACCACAAATGATAGGCCTAGAAGCAAGAACCACATTACCATAAACGCCATATGGAGAGAGATTGTTGAGGAGTGTCGGTGGGAACGAAACAAAATGGTCGATTCAATCTTGTTGACTTTGTCATCGATGACCAAGCTTCGTGTCTTCCGTAATCCAGCTTATAATTCCAAGATTTAGCATGTGCTAAAACGTAATTCCGTGCGTTATCGCTTGTTATTGGTAGACACGCTTATAAACAAATTTTAGGATTGTGTAGGATTTGGTTGGCTTCATTTAGGTAGTGTGTTCCCAAGTAGTTGAAGCCATTCATTAGATGGAATGTAAACTACTTGGTATAGCCCATATCTAGAAGTGTATGGTTCATACTTGGTGCATTAAAAGGTGTTCTTTGTGATGGTTTTGTGTTGGTTGTCATCTCGTCCATGGTTGTATGATATGGGCGCTTTGTTTTTGTTATCGGACTTATAAGAACGGATATATCGATATTGAATAGAGTTTCCTAGTATGCAACTTGATATGGGACTTGTCCATATCGATTGTGTTGATTTTTCATTTTACAAAGTTTCCTTGATTAATACAAGTTCATCTTTGCACCAAAAAATATATTTTGTGTTGTTGTCTAATTATAAATGTAAAACTTTAGTGGTTAAAGTCGCCAAGACAAAGTTAAGTCCGGTAGGTTAGTTTTAGTGGTTAAGGCTGCCAAGACAAGGTTAAGTCCGCGTAAATAAGATAAGTCTGCTTAGTATTCGTAGTTAGTTCTGCTTTATGAAAAACATAATAGTTTTTGTGTGACTATTGATAATCCAATGGCCACATCAAATTTCTTTTGTGTGGCCATTTCTAACATTTAGTCACACAAAGCATGTTTCTTTTGGTTATTTAGTCACATACAATTAAGCATAAAGTGGCCAAAAGTGTTAATAAGTGTGACCATATGGTGTTTAAGGTGAAGAAATATGTCTTTTGTGTGACTATTGATCATCCAATGGCCACTTGGATTTTATGTTTGTGTGGCCTTTTGTAACATTTAGTCACACAAAGCATGTTTGTTTTGGGTATTTAGTCACATACAATTAATCATAAAGTGGCTAAAAGTGTTAATAAGTGTGACCATATCGTGTTTCAAGTGAAGAAAGGTGTCTTTTGTGTGACTATTGATCATCCAATGGCCACATGAATTTTATGTTTGTGTGGCCTTTTCTAACATTTAGTCACACAAAGCATGTTTGTTTTGGGTATTTAGTCACATACAATTAACCATAAAGTGGCTAAAAGTGTTAATAAGTGTGACCATATGGTGTTTAAAGTGACGAAACGTGTATTTTGAGTGACTATTCATCATCCAATGGCCACATATTAAGTTACGTGACCATATGTACTGGATTTTGGCTACACTTGAATAATATGTGTGACAAAACGTTTAGCGTGACCATATATGGCATTTGGACATGGTGTTAGTAGCAAATGTGACTTTATAGATTAGCTTTCGGCAAGCTAACTGATAACGCTACACGCGTCGTTCGGGGTCAAAGGAACTTCCTTTTCTTCGAGCAAGTTCTATAACACCCTAGGCGGAACCTAATCGTTGTAGTGTAGTAATTAGGGTAAGCCACGGGTATTGATATCGTTCTCTGGGAATAGGAATGCTAGTAGGGAGTTACTACGCTAAGGTTAAGGTTGAGGAAGATTATTTTTATCTTTTATATTTTATGAAAATGGAAAGGTACTAATCTCGGTATTGGATTTGGGGGTTGGTATTTCTACGATTACTCTACTATTATCTAATTATCTAAACTAAGGTTGTGGGAGTCTATGTCTAATTAATGTGTGCTCGTATGATAGTTTAAAGATGTGTTTACTTAGTTTGTATTACTCCTTAATTATCTCCTATTGATGGTTGAGTGTTACGCCTTATTCCTAGTTGCGTTGTGTTTCTAAAGTTGTAGGGTGTCGTTTCTCCCTAACTCTTTGAAATTACCCAAGGGTCTTGTCTACAAATCCACTTAGAGATTATAGACTCCTACTCTAAGGCGCTCTTCGGATGGTTTAGCCTACAATCACTCGTGTAATCATACTCTAAGGTTCACAAAGATGAATCAAGCATTAAGTACACAACGAATGACCTATCGCATTACTAGATCATTAATCAACTAAGATAAGAAACAACCAATCAATATTTAATAATTAAGTTTCATACTTCCTAAGCAAACACACAAATAAATTAGCTTGACATGGAGAACATGCAAGCATACACACAAATAATCAAAGACATAATTGAATTAATGAAGCAAAGACTTATCTTGGTGTAAGATAGGGTTAAAACCCTAAAATATCGTACAAGACACCTTAGGTTCGGTTTTAGGTTTTACTCCAAAGACTCTCCACATAAAGACCGAAAAATTCGGATTCTATATATAAGATTACAATTGCGACGCGCCACCTTATGTTTAGTGACGCCGCCGTGTCGCCGCCATTAGGGTTTCGTCTTGGCCACGTTAACCTTGCGACGGCGTCACCTTATGTCCGTGACGCCGTCCTCTTCGCCTTCGGCGTCGTCTGGATCGCATCTAGGCCGTCGAGTAGCGACGGCCTACTCTTTCACACTAGACGCCGCCTCTTGAAAACACGAGTTTTGAGTTCGACCGTCACAACAATTCTCCGACGGCGTCGCAAATAGCTCCCGACGTCGCCTTCTACATTCAGCGATCGTGAGTGTCTCGATTTCGACTTTGGCCATTTTCTTCATATATTCGCGCCTTTCCGTCCAAATAAGTGTCATTTCAACATTTTGCCTTCACGAGACCTAAAAAGTGAAAAGGAACGATATTAAGCAATAACGGATACAAAAGTGATCAAATAAGGACTTAAACGACCCTCAAAATGGTACCTTTTAAAACTTTATCAAATATCCCTACACTTGTTATTTGCTTGTCCTCAAGCAAATGTGCTTTTAGCCAATTAATTTATAAGTTAGGGTCATTCAAAGATTAATTCAAAACGGTCCACAACACATATAAGCCCCAAAAAGTCATAACAAGCACGAAATTACATACTAGCACCTCACATGGGGTGTTTGGATACTCACATCTCTCTCAGGTGTATAAATGAAATATAACAATATAGGAAATGGAAGATAAACACTCATTAACCGGTCCTAGTACATAGATTACCATAGGCTTGAGAATAGATCAAACCTCCATCGCTTTGGCGTAAGCACCTAGGAAAGACTATCAAAGAGGTCTTTAAAGGGTTGTAACGTTAGGCTTACGGTAGGGAAATAAGGGTTTGGTGGGATAGGCTATTTAGTGGTGGTAAGTCAAAATCTTTATGTTAATCGCATATGAAGAATGGCGTTGCTAAGCCAAGACTCGACACTCTAAACTCTAGATAACCTGAAATAAACAAACATAAATTTAAAGGATAGATGTAGGATGGTAGCCCGTATGTTTTTTTTTTTTTTTTTTTTTTTTTTTTTTTCACTCTATTTTTTTTCTTTTCTCTTTTCTATTTTTTTTTTTTTTTTTTTTTTTTTTTTTCATACACTTTTACTCTACCATCCTCTAAGATAACATCAAAATACTAGGGATTTATAAGCATATCCCTACACTTGAGTTTTATTACTCTAACACTAATTTGACCCGAATCGAAAAGATCAAAACACTTGGGGTACATTATTACGTAAACAAAGGGAATTTGAATTTAACGCCCTTCCCGTCATTTCATAAACTTTAACTTTTCCCATGAATCCCAATCATCCCAAAATCGTATACAAAGGATATGACTCGACTTAGCAACTTATGCAAGCAACTAGATAATTGAACTAAGGGTTTGGGGTGATAACAAATAATTGCACTAAAAGTGAGTGCATAAGGGGTAGGCTAAGGCGATTTGGGTGTATATTCAAAGGGGTGTAAACAATGCTCTTCATTGATATTCGGAAAACCGAAACATCACGAGAACCGCGAAAAGGATAGGCTCGAGGGGTTAACTAGGGTATCGTGTACTAAAGATGAGTACAACGCAAAGGGTGTGGGGGAATTACTCAACCGATGTGGAAGAAGTAATTATATTACGGGTATCAAACAAGGGTTTTCCTAATGCCTCTTATCATTTAGTTATTCCTAACTACACAAGTGTAGTCTCACTAGCGATCTCGGAATGCATCACAAAACAAGTTCTAGAATCTATTATACTACCGGTTCACACTCTAAGCATTAAAGATGAATGCTTTTATTCCTACTAATCTAAGGGCGATCCTCACATTTTGGGTGGAATTTGGGTGGTAAAGGGTTTTGTGCTAGTCATATAACTTCCTATCCATGAGACGCTTTTGTTAAGACTAATGGCCCACTCTTATATGTCATGAAAAATTTTAAATTTAGTGCCAAAATTACCCTAACCGACATTTCTCATGGTTTATTACACAATCACATTTGGACAAAGCAAATAGTCAAGGATAAGCATAGTTTCAAAGTTCCGTTTTATTTTCCTCCCTACACTTAAACCGAACATTGTCCCCAATGTTCCCGAAAGTATCAAAGTTATGATAAAAGAAGGTAATCAAAACGAAAGAAACTAATACTCCCCTGATTAGTTCGGTAGGATCCGTGTAAAGTGGTGGTTAAATTCTTTTCAAGAAGAATTTATGCGTGAAAAGCTTCTTCCAATCTTATGTAACTTCTTCTTGACAAACTAAACCTGCACACTTGAAGAAAACAAACGAAACCTTCGCGTAAAATCGGCGGTAATAATATATATAAGACTCGATTTAAACTAGGATATAATGCTTGTGGAATGGATGTTTACATAATTTCTAAGAAAATTAAGACCGAAAATTCCAAAATTTATAAGTAGCTCGAAAACGAGAAAAAGTAATCGATGTTTTACTCCTTCTCGACGCCAGTCAGTTGCAATCTGACGCCGTCAAAGTTATCCCGACAAAAAGCGGTGCGATTTTCCGGAAAAATTTCGGAAAATTTACATCTTTAGAATCTGGAAAAATTTCTGCAAAAACATCCATTATGACTCGATACAAGCATTTGACTCGAACAAACAAACATATATATCTTTTAGTTAATTGTTATTCTCATGTTTACGTTTCTTTTGAAAACGTGTGTAATCCTCCCTACACTTATCCCTTATGTAAAATACCTTTATATGTAATTAAGACGAAGTTAAAAACAAAATAAAGCATTTTTACAAATTTAAACATGAGGATAAACAATTAATAAAAGATATATGACACTAACAAGCAAACAATTAAGCATGGGTTGCCTCCCACGAAGCGCTTTTCTTTATTAAAGAGTCTTGTAGCTAGACTCATAGTCGTGCTCCTACGTTTTCTCACCACCGCCCTCTTCATGGCCTCTAATGGGGGATTCCATGTTGTAGAAGTGCCCTAAAATGCGCTTCTAAGAGTTCATCTTCTCCCATTCGGTCTGTATTCGGTCCTAGGCTCAAACAATCCTTATAGAATCCGAAAATCTTAGCCATAACATAATCAACACCTTTCTCCCTATCCTCATTATTCCTATAATAGACCGATAGTTTAAGTTCCTTTTCATCATTAGAGTGATGAAAACTTCTCAATCTTAAACGGCATTTGGTAAGCTATGTCATCGGTCTTATTCTTGAATCGCACTACTCCTAATGAGGGGTCATAGGTCATTCCGGTGCTTTCTATGAAAGGTTTTCCTAGAATAACATGGGACAAGCTAGGGTCTATGGCCATGCTAATATCATCCACAATTATGAAATCCGTAGGAAACGTGAAACTACCTACATGAACGGGCAATCCTTTAACTCTACCAAGAAAATTGCAACTAACATTAGGATCATTGGGGTCTTGCCTAGTTGGAATAGGCTTCTTCAATATCCAATTGTAGTAGGTGCTAGTCATTATGTTGATTGGGGACTTATGATCAATGTAAGCTTTGCCACAAAAAGGTGTCCTATGACACATGGTATGTTAAGATTCCAAGGGTTCCCAAACTTAATTCGAGGACTTTTCCTAACATACATGTGACGGAGGTCACGCACTAAGTGAGGGTGGCGAGATAGTTCTTCTTCCGTAGGAAATTTGTCGAAATAGTTAATGTCTACTTCATTTACTTCCTCGGTATTTCCTCATCCACTAGTGTATAGTCCTCTTCGTCATTTGTTTCATCAGTTCAACTAAGGCGATGGTATTGACGAATTGGACATACTTTAGCTTGCTTGGATCCTTAATCTCTATGCACAAGGCTCGGGAGTTGAGATAGCACTAACCTTCTTATCACTATTAGCTATGGCTTTCAAAAGGTTGTCTATTTTCCTATCCATCTCGGCTTGTTGATTATTAAAGCGGTCCGAGAGCTTAGCTATTTGGGTTTCTTGGGATGTAACTAGGTTTTGCAACATCCCTTCGATGTTTTGTTGGTTAGGACCGTTAGGTGGGGGCCATGAGAAATCATTAGAAGTGAATTCTTTGGTTTGTCCCCAATAAAAGTCGGGCTTGTTTTTCCATGCTTCACGGGTTTCATTGAAATTCCTAGGTTCGGGTGTTGTAGGGAATCTTCCTCCCACTCCATTAATACGCGAGGATGCGTAGTCAACAGAAGCGTGCTCGGGGGATCGGGTGCTATTACGCGTGTTATGAGGATCACAAAACGGCTCACATGAAGAGGAAGCTTTGTTCACATGGTGTGAAGACTTAGGATTTTCGTAGGAACTCATGAGGAATTTAACCTGATCTTCAAGTTCGATCATCCTACGGTCGGGAGGAGGCAAGGAGATTGCCTTGACGGTTTTGGGCAGCTCACGGGGTCATCCTAACTTTCGTTGTCATAGAGGGCAAGGTCCTCTATTATTTCCCATGATTCTTCTGCGGTGAGATCACTAAGTTTTCCACCGACCGCTTGGTCAATGGATCGCTTAGTGGGAAAGTTGACATGATCATAAAAGATTTGGACTTGGAGCCAAAGATCAATGCCGTGATGAGGGACTTTATGAAGTAAGTCCTTGAATCGGGTCCATGCTTCAGAGAGATTCACCTTGACGTTGTTGGAACATCAAGATGTCATTCCTAAGCTTAGTGGTTCTCCCGGTGGGAAAAATTGAGCAAGGAAGCGAGAAGTAAGATCATCCCAACTTGAGATGGAGCCGGCGGAAGTCGCTCAAGCCAATTACTAGCTTGGTCCCGTGAGAGAATTGGAAGAGACGCAGCGTGGTCTCCCGAGTAGTAGCATCAAGGTCGATGGAATCGATGATTTTGAGGAAATCCTCGATGTCGATTTGGATCTTCCGAACGAAGTCCATGGAATGCACATCCGCTTTGCACCAACCGGATGGTGTCGGATCGCAGGCCGTAGTTTGGGCTTGGTCGGGAAGCTCAATGGTGTTCCTATAGCCTAAGTGGCTTGGTCTTGAGTATTCACCAAGAGTACGGGCTCTTGGCGGTCATTTGGTGGTATGTTGATGAATGGTAGTGGGTTATCACCTTCCATGATGAAAAGTGATGAGGTTACGAACAAAGGTTACGAAGAAGGGGATAGACTAAGAAATCTAAAATGAAAAAAGTTTACTTGATAGGAATCAAGCAAAGAAACCTAAACGAGGTGGACTACTAACTAGCTATTCTATTCCCGTGCCGCGCCAAAACTTGATAACGCTACACGCGTCGTTCGGGTCAAAGGAACTTCCTTTTCTTCGAGCAAGTTTTATAACACCCTAGGCGGTGAACCTAATCGTTGTAGTGTAGTAATTAGGGTAAGACACGGTATTGATATCGTTCTCTGGGAATAGGAATGCTAGTAGGGAGTTACTACGCTAAGGTTAAGGTTGAGGAAGATTATTTTTATCTTTTATATTTTATGAAAATGGAAAGGTACGAATCTCGGTATTGGATTTGGGGGTTGGTATTTCACCGATTACTCTACTATTATCTAATTATCTAAACTAAGGTTGTGGGAGTCTATGTCTAATTAATGTGTGCTCGTATGATAGTTTAAAGATGTGTTTACTTAGTTTGTATTACTCCTTAATTATCTCCTATTGATGGTTGAGTGTCACGCCTTATTCCTAGTTGCGTTGTGTTTCTAAAGTTGTAGGGTATGCGTTTCTCCCAACTCTTTGAAATTACCAAAGGGTCTTGTCTACAAATCCACTTAGAGATTATAGACTCCTACTCTAAGGCGCTCTTCGGATGGTTTAGCCTACAATCACTCAGGTAATCATACTCTAAGGTTCACAAAGATGAATCAAGCATTAAGTACACAACGAATGACCTATCGCATTACTAGATCATTAATCAACTAAGATAAGAAACAACCAATCAATATTTAATAATTAAGTTTCATACTTCCTAAGCAAACACACAAATAAATTAGCTGGACATGGAGAACATGCAAGCATACACACAAATAATCAAAGACATAATTGAATTAATGAAGCAAAGACTTATCTTGGTGTAAGATAGGGTTAAAAACCCTAAAATACTGTACAAGACACCTTAGGTTCGGTTTTAGGTTTTTACTCCAAAGACTCTCCACATAAAGACCGAAAAATTCGGATTCTATATATAAGATTACAATTGCGACGGCGCACCTTATGTTTAGTGACGCCGTGTCGCCGCCATTGGGGTTTCGTCTTGGCCACGTTAACCTTGCGACGGCGCCACCTTATGTCCGTGATGCCGTCCTCTTGACTTCGGCGTCGTGCGGATCGCATCTAGGCCGTCCGAGTAGCGACGGCCTACTCTTTCACACTAGACGCCGCCTCTTGAAAACACGAGTTTTGAGTTCGACCGTCACAACAATTCTCCGACGGCGTCGCAAATAGCTCCCGACGCCGCCGCCTTCTACATTCAAATGACGTGAGTGTCTCGATTTCGACTTTGGCCATTTTCTTCATATATTTGCGCCTTCTCGTCCAAATAAGTGTCATTTCAAGATTTTGCCTTCACGAGACCTAAAAGTGAAAAGGAACGATATTAAGCAATAACGGATACAAAGTGATCAAATAAGGACTTAAACGACCCTCAAAATGGTACCTTTTAAAACCTTATCACTAACACAAACTAAACTTTAAACACACATATTAACTTACGTGAACATATGTACTTGGATTTTGGCTACACTTAACGAATGTGTGACAAAACATTTAGTGTGACCATATATGGCTTTTGGTCACGGTGTTCAAGTGTGTGACATATATTTATTATCGTTTATATGTATATCGTGACTAATGCTTCAACCTTACTTTTCATTTGTCACTTGTTCCAATTTCGGATGTGGCTAAAGAGTTGGCAAAACATATTAGTCACCTTTAAATAATGTGTGACAAAACTTGACTCTATGATTTAGACACACAAAAATTACTTCATGTGACTAACGATCAAGGTTACTTGTATTTGTCACGCGTGCTCCAAATTCATATGTGGCTAAATGATCCAAACAAAATCACCAGATACCTTTAGCCACACAACGTTCAATTGTGTGGCGACATGTTCTAATGGTCACACAATCAAAATTTTCATGTGTGACTAATTAGTACATGTTGTCAATTTCAGTACCTTCACCACACAAATATGCGAATGTGTGGTCGTTCCATTTCGACCATGCGTGACCAAATCCGTTTTGTATTAGTGTATTTTGAAAGAAAATAAGAAAATATAAGTGAAAAACTTATCTTGGGTTTGAAAATTCCGTATTGTTTGTGATTTGTCGTGAAATAGAGATCCTAGACTCGTAAAGAAGAAGGCTAGTGTTTACATACCTTGTAGAGTCAAAAAGTAAGTTACGACGTTTGTTCCATGAGACCAAGACCAAGACGAAGTAGGTTGAATTGTTCCCGCTTTAACGGTTTGGTGAGTACGTCGGCTATGTTGTCTTCGGATGCTACCTTCTCAATAGAGATGTTCCCCTTTTGAACATTGTCTCTTAAGAAGTGATGACGAATCTCTATATGCTTTGTGCGAGAATGTAATACCGGATTCTTGCTGAGATCTATGGCACCCTTGTTGTCACATAGAATTGCTATGTCACTAAGATGAATGTCGTAGTCGACTAACACTTGTTTCATCCATAGTGCTTGTTGGCATGCTTTGCCGGCGGAGACGTATTCGGCTTCGGTTGTTGATATTGCTAGTGCCGTTTGTTTCTTAGAAAACCAAGATGTTAAACAACATCCCATGAAAGTACATACCCCACTTGTACTTTTTCTATCAACGTAATCACCTGCATGATCAGAATCTGCATATACAATTGTTTCTACTCCCGTGCCCTTAGGATACCATAATCCTAATTGTGTTGTACCCTTAATGTATCTAAATATCCTTTTTACGGCTTCTAGGTGTGATGTTTTAGGGTCTTCTTGAAACCTAGCACATAAGCAAACACTAAACATGATATCCGGCCTACTTGCGTGAGGTAGAAAGACTACCTATCATGCCACAATATTTAGTATTATCGACGGATTCACCGCCTTCATATTTTGAGAGTTTGGTGTCGGATGACATTGGTGTCCTAATTGGTTTCGACTCTTCTAGACCGAATTTCTTTAACATCTCCTTTATGTATTTAGATTGATTAAAGAAGATATCATCTTCTACTTGTTTGATTTGTAGACCAAGAAAGAAACTAAGTTCTCCCATCATACTCATCTCGAACTCGTCATGCATGATTTTAGAGAAATCATCACACATGTCTTGACAAGTGGATCCGAATATAATATCATCTACATATATTTGCACTATGATTATATGTGACTCTCTTTTCTTAGTAAAAAGTGTGTTGTCAACTAATCCCATAGTATAGTTGTGTTTAATTAAAAATGACTTGAGTCTATCATACCAAGCTTTTGGAGCTTGTTTAAGACCATAAAGGGCTTTGTTTAATTTATACACATGTTTAGGTTTTTCAAAATCGATGAAGCCCGGAGGTTGAGCTACATATACTTCTTCATTAATGAAACCATTTAGAAAAGCACTTTTGACATCCATTTGATAAAGCTTTAGATCATTAGCACAAGCATACGCAAGAAGTATTCTTATAGACTCTAATCTAGCCACGGGGGCATAGGTCTCATCAAATTCTATTCCTTCTTGTTGGTTATACCCTTGGGCAACGAGTCTAGCCTTGTTCCTAGACACTACTCCGTTTGCATCTAATTTGTTTTTATAAACCCATTTGGTTCCTATTATGGTTTGATTACTAGGTGGAGGGACAAGTGTCCAAACATCATTAGAAACAAATTGATTTAATTCTTCTTGCATAGCCATTACCCAACTCTCATCTTTTATGGCTTCTTGTGTATTCTTAGGTTCTATGGTCGAAACGAAACAAAACAAGCTACTTTGGTTTTGAACTTGAGATCTTAATGTTCTTCGCTTAGCTTTCCTATGACCTTATCTACGGGTGATCTTTGGACTCTTTAATGTTTATGACTTCATCATTTAAAGGTTCTTCTTCTTCATTTATCTTTTTCTTTATTACTATAGCTTCACTTTCTACAATCTCGTCATCGACAAGAGGTGGAGATGGTTTGGGTGGACTTTCATCAAATTTTATATTTAATGACTCTTCTACCTTCATTGTTTCTTTGTTTAATATGACTTAAGCTTTGCTATTTGGAGAGTAACCTAGAAAGATACCTTCGGTTGATTTAGGATCAAATTTTGTATGGTAATCTTTAGTGTTAAGAATAAAACATTTGCTTCCAAAGACTCTAAAGTGGTTTAACGTAGGCTTTTTGCCTCGGAGTAACTCATATGGAGTTTTACCTAAGATTGGTCTAATTAAGACTCGATTGAGTATGTACGTTGAAGTATCAATGGCATTACACCAAAACTTTTGAGGTATGGATTGTTCATTAAGCATGCTTCGACTCATTTCTTGTAGGGTTCTATTCTTTCTTTCTGCTACCCCATTCAATTGTGGAGTGCGTGGAGCCGAGAAGTTGTGAGTAATACTATTAGCGTCACAAAAGGCTCCAATTGCATTTTATTATCGAATTCCCTACCATGATCCGTCCTAATAGACACTATAGGACTTCCTAGTTGTCTTTGGATCTTTTTGCTTAATATTTCAAAATAATTAAAGGTTTCCGTTTTGTTCTTTAAGAATTTTGTCCATGTATACCTAGAATAATCGTCCACTATGACCAAAGTGTAGTAGTTGCCTCCATAACTTTGGATAGCGGATGGACCAAATAAATCCATATGTAGTAATTCTAGACACTTAGTTGTAGACACCATGTTTTTAGCTTTATGACTAGAATGAACTTGTTTTCCTACATTACAAGCATCACAAAAGTGATGTTCATATTTTAACTTAGGTAGATCTCTTACTAGATCTTTGGATGATAGCGATTGAATAAGTCGCATATTGGCATGACCCAATCTTCGATGCCATAAGGTCGAAGTATCATCCATAGAGGTAAGACAAAGTTTGTCTTTAGGTTCATTACTAATTTTAATGACATAGACTCCATGTTTCCTAATTCCTCTTCCTATGGTTATGCCATTTTTAATATCTTACTACGGTTTCGGTAAAAGTACATTGCACTTTTATCACATATTTGTCCTATACTTAAGAGGTTAAATTTTAGGTTTTCTCGTGACACACATCGTTAATGGTTAGAGATTTGTTAGAAATCGCACCTTTACCGATGATTCTACTTTGCTATTTCCAAACACCACATTACCTCCATTGAAGGATTCATGTGTGGAGAATAGATCTTTATTGCGGTCATGTGCCTCGTGCACCCGCTATCCTCGACCCATTCATCCGGGTCTAGGTCGACCTTTAAGCACACCTAAGAAAATAATAAACTCAAAAGTTTGGTCCCCATTTGTTTATGGGTCCATTAGTGTTAAACATTCCATTCATGTTAGACATGTATGGATAAGATGAGTATGCATTCCATGGAGCAAAGTTTTGAAAGGGAAAACCATTTTGCATATTTGGGTTCCATCCCATTTGATGGTTACTTCTCGGTTAAACATTATTAGGTCTCCTAGATGGATTAGGTTTTGAGAAAGATGGAGCTTTGTTTCTTTCAAAAGTAGGATTATATTTTGGAGGTGGTTGTCTAGTGGTGACATGAGTTGGTTTCTTCCTATTAACGATAACAAACTCGGTTCTAGATGAAGAAGCTACGTTATTACCATTTTGTTTGCTGTGAGACCCACGAATCCTCGGCTTAACACTAGCGGTTCCCTTTGATGGCATCCGGGGATCCGCCACAACAATGGTGTTTTTTCTAGTGCCTTAACAAATTGTGTTTCTTTGTTTTCACTAGTTGATGGATCAAGTTGTTGAATACCTAAACCTTTTTGGTTGTTGCCGGTTTTAACACTATCAAATATCATATCTAAAGTGTTCGTACTCATTCTAGCAATTTTAGAATCTAGTTGATCAACTAGTGTTTGAAGTTGAACGCAAAGTTCACATTCACCACTTGCTATTTTACCCTTTTCTAAACGTTTTAGTTTTGCTTTTAATTCTATGACTTCTTTATCTAAACATTGGTTTTGACTTTTTAAAATCTTATTTTTGTTAATTAGTTTTAAGCTAATATTGCATAGTTTGTCATATTCATTATGCAATGAGTCGTCATCAAGTGATGAGCTACTATAGTATTCGTGACATACCGTCATTTGCCATGAGCCAAATTTCTTCGCCCTCCTCGTCGCTCATTCCCCACGTGCCGCTTACTTAACGCCTTTTGATCATCCCGCTTGGGACACTTACTAATAAAGTGGTTTGGGTCCCCACACTTAAAGCAAGTATGATCATCTTTTGGCTTCTCGTCCTCTTTGCTTTTCCGAAAGCCTTTCTTATCGCCATACGGTTGTTTGACGATCTTCCTTCCTTCTAAAGAACTTTTAAAGTCCCTTACCGCATAGCGCACTCTCGCCGTCACTACTCAAGAGAGTTATCTTCATTGCTTGAAGCCTTTTTGGCTTTAAGGGCAAGAGATTTGTGTTTCTCTTTCACCTTTGAGGCTTTGAGTCTTTAGCAAGGACAAGCTCGTAGACTTTTAAGTTGCCTATGAGTTCATCAAGGGTGAGGATTGTCAAATCTTTTGACTCTTCGATCGCCGTCACCTTGGATCTCTACTTGATGGAAGTGCCCTTAGATATCTCCTAACATGGTTACGGCTAGAAAAGATTCATCAAGTGCTTGTAAAGATGTAATAATAGTATTAAAGTTAGCAAATGAATGATCTATAGTTTCCTCATCCGATATTGAAAATTGTTCATATTGTTGAACAAATAAATCAATTTTATTATTTTTAACTTGTTCATTACCTTTATGAGTTACAACTAAAGAATTCCAAATTTCTTTAGAGGTTTTAAGCATAGAAATTCTTTCGAATTCCTTTCTGGGTAAAGCATTATACAAAAGCATTTTAGCTTCACTATTTTTAGAAAGCTTTTTCTTCATTTCATCATTTAGTTTATCATGAGGTATGTTAACTAAATTTCCTTTATCATCTTTTGAGGTAGCCTCAAAATCGCCTTCAACAACAATGTACCAAAGATCAATACCTTTAGACTTCACATATGTTTCGAATCTATTTTTCCAATATATAAAACCATTAGTTTCAAGTAGTGGTGGTCGTTGCATAGATTGCCCTTCCTTGTAATTTTCAGAACCCATAGTGATCGAAAAGTTTTTAAAATACGGTTTACTTTAAAACTTTTATAAACTTAGCTCTTGATGCCAATTGTGGAAAACTAGAAGGGGGGTTGAATAGTTTTTCCAATTTTATGTTAGTTTCAAAAACTTTAGATTCGTTAATATGTGAGATCTTATGGATGTAGAGAAAGTATAGATCTAATGATAAAGCAAGTAAATAAAGTAAAGTTAAGGGATAGAAATGACACAACCGATTTATTGTGGTTCGGCTACAAGGAAACCTTCCTTGCCCTACTCCACTCCCCGAGTTACCTACTCGAGAGTTCAAGCACTATGTCAACAAACTCCTTCACTTGGCGGAGAAGCCTTCACAACGTTGCTTACACATTTTTCCGGTACAAAGCTAAATACCAAGTCCGTAACACAATGGACCAAACCAACACGACTATTACACAACAAATATGTGAAATATCAAATACAAGATCTTCGCATGTAAATCTTGCGGAGGAACAAATCAATCAAGGACCCCTTACTCGGATGACTTGTAGAATGCTCGTGATCTCTCCTTAGAGAAGAAACTATATGAGAATCACTAAAGAAAGAAAGAAGAACAACTCTCTAGATCAAGTGATCTATATGTTAGAAGAGAATGAGAGTGTTTGAGAGATTTAGTAAGAAGAGGGGTGAGTTAGAATGAAGAAATGGTTCTCTATTTATAGGCAAAATCTTCCACTCGTTCCCGGATCCCAGATCCCTCCCACTTGGGATCCGTCTAGTGTAATCCTAGGGATCCGTGGACGCCCTCTTGCCCATGGGTTTTTGGTTATGGGTCATGGGTTATGGGTTGGTCCATGGGTTTTCCTTAGATTCAATGTATCTAAAGTATACATTGTATCTAGCCAACTTGGGTATGGGTTATGATCCATGGGTTATGGTCCATGGGTTGTGGTTTTTACCCATCCTAATAAACTATTACAACAAATAATTAATTACAACATTTTTGTATTTAAATGGCCACATGTAAATGCTTTACAAAAATAACATGTATCCTTATAATTGTACTTAAGATAACATTATATTTTTATCAACAAAACACAAAGAGATCGCAAAATATTAATAAACGTTTTTACGGTTTATTTGTATTAACAGGGGGTTTAATGACTATGAACTAGATACATGACTTCGCGAACAACGGAGTTGAGATCATTGAAATTATAGGTTAGGTGTTGACTAAAAATCGGACCTAATGATATTAGAACCACCATATAAAATGAGACTAGACATTGCACTAAGAATGAGATCATTGCATGAATAATGTAGTAACTAGGTTAGCACATCTTTCTCTCTTTATTAATACAACACATTTTCATTTCTGTTATTTATTTCTTGAATTTAGTTAAGTCAATAAAATCAATCTCGAGACAGTTAAAACTTGGATTAGTAACTGGCCATTAGCTCTTGTGACAACCTTGGCTTTAATGAATACTACACTAAACACGATCGGGTTCTCTGCCCATTAGTGCATAAGTATATCATAGGTAGACGGGCATTTATAAATTAAAAATGTGATCTAAAATAAGCATCAAGTTTTTGGCGTCATTGTCGGGGAGCTAATTTGTTAGGAATTAGAAATTCCATGGTGAAGTGTCGGTCACCCCAACTATAGTCTAGCACAAGTTAGCTCGTAGACATACGTTATTTACTATTTATTAGCTTAGTGCAACACCATGGAGGAAGGACGGGTCTTTACCCACTGTATGCCTGATCCACAGTCCGATAGGAGGACGTATTGTTTGTAACTATAAATACCCTCTACCTCCCAAGGTAGAGGGTTGGACCTTTCACTCAATCTAACCTTCTATGTTTTCTTTCACTTTCTCTCTCTTGAAAGGCTCCCATCCTACTTTCTCTCTCTAAACTCATCATAGTATTCGAACCATATATTGTTTGTTATGTGTTTATGAAATCCAATATGTTACAAATGGTATCAAAAGCCATGGTTTGATCATCTCTCTTACATATCCTTAGATTTCTAGTGGTTTTAGATGGTTTTTGAGTTTGAAAAGGTTTAGTGGTTTTTGCATCATTTGGATCATTTCTTGTGTTAAAGTTTGAATTTTGAGTGTACTTTTGTGTTTATAATCATTGTAAGTGCTTGGGTTTTGATTTGGAAAGCTTGAATCACTGTGGTTGGGCTTGTTTTGGATTGAAAAGTGTGTTTTTGAAGTTTTCTTGCTAGTGACTTGACTCTCGTAGTGTTTTTCTTCGTAGCGACTTGCTTCAAGAATTGTTAGCGAGTTGTAGTGTTAATTGTTAGCGACTTGAGCCTAGCGACTTGTCTATTGAGACAAGTCGACAAACAAGACATGTTAGTGGATTCTATCACGCTAGCGACTTGGTTAGGTTAGCGACTTGCTTTCAATTTTGTTAGCGACTTGTACTTTGTATTCTCAATGACTTGGTGTTAGCGACTTGGATCTTAGCGAGTTGTTCTTTAGCAACTTGACTGTGTCTTAGCGACTTGGCATTATAGCGACTTGGTTCTTAGCGACTTGTGCTTAGCGACTTGATTCACAGCGACTTGAGGTTTAGCGAATTGTTACTTAGCGACTTGGTGACTTAGCGACTTGTTGTCTTTTCCCGACAAAACTTCAAACGACCATAACTTTTGAACCGTAACTCCGTTTTCAGCGTTCTACCCATCAAAACGACCGTGAGAATGAGGAGAATGGCACACCGAATGAACTAGGGGCCAACCTTCGAGGCCTAAATACGCTCCGAACAGAAGTTATTGAGGTTTTTATGTTTTTAGACCTAAATTTCTCCGTAAAAACGGGCATAAACCAATCCAAATCTCAACCAAATAACACTTCAGCTAATACTTCAAACAATCATCACTCCTAACACATAATCCTATATCATTGTGTGGGTCCATCAGTTATCTTAACACATTCTATTGGTCATTGTATCACGGTTTCTTCTTGATTTTGTAAAATCCCGCGAAAGAATCTATTTCTCGGTTTAAATCATAGACTTGTAAAATCCGTGTATACTAAAACATCATGTCTTACACTCTCGACCCAGTTGATTTCGGAAGTACTTAAACCGTATGATGCTATGGACAACAATGATAATGTATGCTACATCGAACGATTAAAGATGATTGAATCAATCAATGATGATTTGAGTTCTTCATGCTCGAGTCCAATGAGAAAGATTTGCACCGCTCATGCTACGTAATGCCATGCAAAAGGAATGTTGCATTGTGCCCTTTCAGCAACTTCACTCACACCTTATGTTACTCACATCGATTGGAATGGAACGAACATGCAATGCCCTTTTCCGTCAAGATTTATCCACATTAACGGGAACATTACTATTGAACTTAGAACAATTGGAACAATAACTTGATAAAGAAAAGGTTCAAAAGGATACTTCCAGTGCTGCACTTTAAGTGATCCACAACCAATTTCAGTCATTCTTCAGTAGAGAATTTATATTAGATTATGATCAAGACATGACTGAAATGTCTTTCAAGAGACACACTGGAGTGGAAATTAGCGTGTTCATAGAGACACTTATCCATCTTATGAATAATGTGGAGAAGTCTATTGCGGAAGTTACTCAGAAAGATGAAAAAGTGGATGAGAGTCTGGTGCAGTTGAGAGAAAGTTGTGATGAGTTGGGCAATGTATCAGTTGAAGAATCGGGTGTTGCTGAATGCAGAATATTAGAGACAACAAAGAATGATGTAACCAGCTGCTCAGTAACTCCTGGCACACAAGAAGTGGATGCTGAGATCAGAAAGGTGAATGAATGTCGGGTACAATCAATAAATCGTAGTGTTGAGACCAGTAAGACATCGGATGATGGATCAGTTGACACTGAATACAGAGGCTCAGAAATAGATAAGCTTGACACAGCCAGCGGTTCAGTGACTCTTGTTACACATGATGTGGATGCAGATATCAGACCAGAAATTGAACAGGTGTCATGTAATGAGGTACCCTTTATCGCTCAATATAGTGCATCCGCTAAAGTACTTAAACAAACCGATCATAATGTCGAACATGACTCGATAAATGTCCCAGAATCGAGGTCGAGTCGAGATTAAGTGTTTCAAAACAAACAATATGGTTGATAAAAAGGCTTTTGATGAACTTTCAAACAAATTCTCAAATCTTGAAAAACATTGCATTTCGCTTGAAATTGCGATACAAAGTAAAGAAGAAAGTTTCCAAATTAACAAACCATGTAAAAATCCGGAACTTCCTGAATTCCGTGAACTTTTTGAAATGAACACTTTGAAAGCTCAGCTTCAAGACAAAGACTCAACCACCAACAATTTGAAGAAACATATTACTGGTATGCAAGTGAAAAGTAATTTAGTTACAAGTAATTATGATGTTACTGCTATTAATGATATTCAAATAAGAAATGATGAATTAGCGGTTTGTGTGGCCAAATTACTAAAGGAAAATGAGTCTTTGAGAAAGCATCACATAGAACTAAGTGTGTCTATCAAAGAAGCTAGAACTACATCAATGGAACAAACAAACTCTTTGATAGCAAAATTGATGAACTCAAAGCTCATCTTCGTGAAAAGAGTTTCGCTATTGTTGCCTTAAAAATGAGCTTAGAAAACCGTAGTGAAAAGTGTGAATACTAAGTTTACAAAACCATCAACCTTGGGGAAACCAGCCATCCCATTAGCAACCGGTTCGTTGTTAGGCGACCTTCGCTTTATATCCGAAAGGCCAAAATTTTTAAAACACGGTTTGCCTCCCAAGTTGATGAGAAACAAGTTTTTCAAAACAATCACTTCACCGAAAGTTACCTAAGAGTTATGTTTCGGTTCCTCTAAACCTCAAAATACAACTACTTTTACTCCCAACACCTCTAGGATTAGTTCGAAAACAGTGTCAAAACCATGCATTAAAACCCAGAATTCATATGATATGAATGACTTGTGGAAGAACTATTATCTAGAAGAAGCTAGGAAAAAGGCACAGATTCGAAAAGACGGAATTTTAGGTGCAAGACCTAGGGTGATGCATTCCACGAGATTTCAAGGCACTGCTAGTAGTAGTAAACCATTACCTAGGAACTCTCAAAAGACTAGGGGTTGGCTTGCATCTAAGAGTAGTTATATGAAGAAGAATGCTAAGCATGTAGAAAATGAAACTAGAAATTCTGAGTCTTTTCCGAATAAGAAACATTTTTCTAATTCACTTGCTAAGGTACAATCCACTAAGGCTACTAACATGGCTAAGGTTCAACATGTTATGAAGCAAAACAAACCCAAAACTTTGCCTAGATGGATCCCAACTGCTAAATATTTGGAGTCTAGGAATAACGATAAGTCTTCCACTGTGCATAAGAATGTCACCAATCCTAGACCTTGCCATAAGTGGATTCCGTCTGGTAGAATATATAAGGATGTTGGACTTAGGTGGATACCTACCGGAAAGCTGTTTACCGATGACATAATCATGGTTGACCGTGAAACCCCAAAGGGCTTGGATACTAATGTTACTAACCAATATATATGCAAACAAGCTTGTAATGTTAGTGTTGGTAGTCCTTACTCTGTTGCAGATACTTCAATCCTTCAATACATGGACTGGATTAAAGTTTGGATAACACAAGGATTGATATCTCATAACTCACGGGTTCAAGTAACTCAACCTTGATATTCAATCGGCTATGACATATGAACACAACAGTTCATGCCTCGTTCTCTAAAGAAAAGAAATGTGTACGTTTCAGTGCGCTTTATCTTCTGAAGAAGAGAAATCTTCTTATTTATGACCATTCTCGTCAACATGCTTCATACTTTTTCCGTGCGCTTTTACTTATCAAGTGAACCGGGCTACCATTGATTGTTTTCTCATTCCACTTGCTCGATTATAATGAAGATGGCTACATCATGTGCTAATCTGCGGGGGAGAAGTGTGAATAGAACATTTGGATGATATTCACTTATTTAATCAAGAATGGCAACTCCGTATGCAATTCTTGAGGGGGAGAAGAAGTATGATAACCCTGCATGGTTAATTGATTTATGAGAATATATGGTCAAACGGCTCCAAACTCATGTAAGAACCGAGCTTCTTCTTATCGGGTCATCTTCACATGATGTTTCTTCTAAGAACCGTTGGTTGACATCTTCACATGGGCTGATATGATTAATTGACAAAGTGCTTCTAGTTGTTGGGCTGATTTCTTTGATGAATATCTTTCTGTTCTTGTTTGATTGGGAGGGATCTTAGTTAAGGAGATTTGCTTCATTTAAGTTAATTAGAACGCATTTGGTGAGATGAAGATGTTGACTTTCTATTCCCCAATTGGACAATCTTGAAGAAGGTCGAGTCTACAGTCGGTTCTACATTTTCTGCTACATGTTAGAAGACTAAAGATGAGTTGCATTTAATGATCTAAAGACTTCTTCTTAATTCAAGCATTCATCATAAAGATTGTCGGTATAGGGGAGAGCACTAATTGGGGGAGAGTGAAAAGCCAAAGTTAATTCCCAATTAGACTTGCTCACATTCTTCGGCAAGTTGATTCTCACAGATACATATGAGCTAATGATGTTCTTCTCAAATGATTTCTAGTATACGGGCTTACAATTAGTAGCTGATTCTGAAGTATCAAAACCAGCAAGGGGGAAGGAGACAAGCATCTAAACGCGAGTAAACTTGATGAACTTAATTCTTCTAAGCGATTGAAGATATCCCGGGAAGACGAATGTCATGACCGCAGAGAAACTCAAGGTTTTACTCATCAAGGCTTTTAGTGTTATTATTCCAACTACGTGGGGGAAGTGATGTAAGAGAAAGTTTCTGAAGATAAAAGAGGTACACAAGTGTGTGATGATTTTGATGTTATCACAATCATCGTGGGAGAGAGGATTGTGTACATTGGGGCGCCATTGTTTCACTTGAGTGCTTAATCAATGATTCAAAGATATAATCACTTATTCGAGTTGACGTCCACAGAGATAGTCATCCGAGAGATAATCGATGATTCGCCCGCTTCTTCAATGTTATCGGTTATTCTCTTTTGGGCATTCGGTACTTCGGGTTCTTGAGCTTCATACACTTTCTTCGAGGATATAAAAGTATACATCGGGTTATTCTTTGGCTATCGGACTTAACTGCTACTTGATGGTATAAGTTTCTTTGTCTTTTGGTATATGTGTATTCGGGTTCGTGAGCTCTAGTCTAAGAGACTGACTGCATCAATTCGTTTAATGGGGGAAGTGGTTTCTTGACAACTTTTGGGATGCATCGCTTCAGAATTCAGTGGTAATGAAATATGAGAAGAATTTTAAAGAGTGGGATGATACATTGCTGTTCTTGTTGATGATATAACCCTGAACGAAGATTCTCGATTATCGTTCTTAAAAGGAGCAACGGGATTTATGATAATGGTGTGTTTCTCCGCACCGGCTAAGGCAAGCTTGAAATAGAGCTTGAATCGCTCATCTAAGGGATCTTCGGTTTGGGGGAAGTCGCAAAGTCTCTTTTTCTCAAAGGCTCATGTTCTATCTTCTATTCGAGCCTCGGAAGCTTTGGTGGTGGAAGTTTAAGAGATGACGAATTCTATCTTCTACGACGTGCGCTTCGATATCCTTATCTCTGCACTCGATCATCATCTTCTTAAACTATATCATCTTCTATCTTTGTATATATTTATTAGAAAAACCAAATACAAAAATATAAAACTAGAAAAACAAAATAGAAAATTATAAAATCAACAAAAATCCATAAAAATTTGAAAAATCAGAAAATACCAAAAATATGTTTTCTCATGACATGTCTTCTGGTATCGATAACATCTGCGATCTTAGAAATGTCATTCAATAATGGCACGGGACCATATATGAAGTTCGAGCAGAAGGTGTAAATATTTCTTTTTCAAAACATGTCTCTAAATATGGCTTACAGTTATTTCAGACTGTAACCCGCTCTTCAAAATTATGGCTTGCTATTATTTCCGATAGCAACCCGTTCTTCAAGAAAGAAAAGTGCTGCGCTAAACCAATTTTCAAATATTTTGTGCACTTATCCTAAAAACTATTTGAGGAAAGTATGTCGAAGGACTGCTGTTCCTACACAAATGTTTTTCCGTCTAAAATTCTTCAGAAAAATATTTGGTGTATTAAAAAATTGGTGGTAAATGAGTTGCTTAAAAATCTATCAGATTCAGTGTTTTCGTAAAAATTGAAAACTCAATCAATGACTTCAGCGCTCTTAAACTTTTTATAAAATGAGTCATTGATTGAGGAGGAGAATGTTCTTCAAATTTACATCATCTAACGAGCTTTCTTAATTATCCTATATGCTTAATTAAAAATCATGTTAACCTATGTTGAAGGACTAGGTGCCTAGGATATGATTGTCATGATTAGATGATTAGAGTTTGATGAACACATTATTCCCATGCCTTTACATGATCTGATTGATATGTTGAATTGACTGTTAATAATCGATTGCTGTTTGGGTGATGTCGACCACCATATATCTGTATGTGTGTTCACTAACGTATGCAGGTATATTGGTATATAAGAATGTTCCCGATCCGAATCCCACAATTGATGATTGGATGCCGAAAGGAAAGGGTAACTATATCTTGGGTTGACAAATGAAGAAACGAGCTTAATTGGACTTCATTGGAGAGTTGGCATGGAAAAATGCAACGTAAGAGGTCTCATCGCATCGTGGATGGTTTTCTTCATCGAAATGAAGAAACGAAGCTTAATTTGACCTCGCTTGGCATTAAAATGCAACGTAAGAAGTCTCATCGCATCTGCAGACGGTTTTCTTCCAAGCCCTACAGCAACAACATAAGCTTCTCAACCACCTAACGTATCTTTGTGCAAGACAAATAGTGAACAATACCATTTTTCAAAATATTTGATAAAATTGTTTTGAAAATGGAAAAATATTGTTTTGAAAATAAATTGGTCTAAATTTTGAAAATCACCGGATTTCATTTTATCAAAACTTAAGTCACTCAATCATCGACTACTGTCATCGATTGAGGGGGAGAGTGATTTAGAATAAAATATTTTCAAACGATATTTCTTCACAAAAGTTCCGGTTTATAATGAAATTAAGTGGTGATCTAAAGATTTAATGTTATGTCATGGTATGATTTTCTTTAGAATCAAGATCTTTCAAATGAATTTTTTCTCGTTATTGTTTGATTGTGAAATTGTTTTATTTTACTTAAAGGTATCTTAAAACAATCATACCTGACACTAACAATCTTTAATGTCTAAATTTGTTCCTTATATATCATTTTTCAAAATCAAATCTTGCCACGTCTTTCCCCAAAATTTTCTAAATGATTTAAATCAATCGGGATCCAAAATCTCAATTGGTTTGAAATTTTTGATCGGGGGAAAGATCGTGATTTAAATCTCAAATCGGTTTTAAAAGGGTGATTGTTTCTAAAGCACTCCTTCCTTCATGTGCCAAACGATTTTGAAATACTTAATGCACATGATTGTGGAGGAGCATTTAACCATAAACGAGAAGAGCTTTTAAATCAGGCACATATTCTCCCATGTTTTCTAAACCTTATCAAACCCTTTGATCGGGGGAGAATTTGTGATTTAATAATGAAATTTGATAAATGATGATCAATTTGATTCAAAAGTGCAGGCTGCTCTCCCATATGTGCTAAACTCTTTCGAATCTCGAAGCATATATTGAGGGGGAGCATTTCAAAAAGAAAATAAACTTTCAAGGTACAATGATTTCTATGTTTCTACATAAAGTACCTTGATTGATTTTCTAATGGTTTCTTAATGGCTTTTGTGATCGTGGTTGTGCTTCAAAAGAACTCTTTCCTCTATGTGATAAAAATGATTTCAAAAATCTTATGCACATATTGAGGGGGAGAATTTACCAAAGAAAATCAAATGGCTTTTTCCATGGAAACTGTGATCAAGAAAAGATTTCAAAGTCCTCTTGCCTCCATGTGCTAAACAATTTCAAGATCATGTGCACATGTTGAGGGGGAGTATTTCTAAATGATCAAAACTATTAAGGTACAAAATGCTTTGATTTTATATCACAAGTACCTTGATTGATTTTCCAAATGATTTTTCAATTGGTTTTAAGGAAGAATGAACTGTACCAAAAGACCGACCATTTTACTTTATGCATGGAGTTTATAAGGATGGTGAGGTTAGGTATTCGTTCCCACGATCCCGCCAGAGCCGGAGGGATCTACCCAGGCACAATCCACTAGATAGTGTAGAAGTCCTTAGGTATGATGAAAAAGGAAAAAGTGAGATATGGGAAGATGCGGATCGAGATAGAGCTAGAACTGGAATAAACCCAACAAGGTTCTAGTTATGAAATCTCGGTAAGCCGATCAAGGGTTGAAGAATGAAAAAGAATTGAATGTGAAAAGGGTGAAAAGAAATAGCCCTCCATTAATTCAACCTTAGGGCGTAAACCGGTTCAATACATATACTCGGGTGGTTACCAAGGTAACGCCAGTATTGAAGACAAGACGTCATGGAACCAAAGGACGACCGCACTAAACTTCCCAAGCTACTCAAGTTCCTCTTAAAAGGGCTTGTTTCATTCTCATGGGGAACCTACATTATCTATCGACTTTCTCTTAGAGATTGTTGATATTGAAGAAGGAGACCCTCTCCATAGTCTCCGACATAGGAAACCAAATGTGCACTATTGAGTCTAGAGCCAAGAGATCATCCACAATATCTCATTAGGACACAGAATTAATGAAAACTTGCTGTTTCACACAATGTGGAAAGTAAATATATATTAAGAGTCCTACGCTTTATCCTTGTGGTATTGTCAGAACATCCGAGTGATATGAAAATATTCACGATGAAGATGGAAATCCTTCTAGAGCCAACATCAAACAAGCTCTTGGTGGGTGACATGTGAGATCTTGCAAAAGATCAAGCTTGTGACAACTGGATAGAAACAATGGGGCGATTCACTCTTGAATCAACCTTGGTCCAGGAAATGGATTGACGGATACCTTTGAAAAACCGGTCATTGTGCTCAACAATTCTTTTCTCTAGCACATCGACTGTGTATTAATCTTTCAAAATTAAAAGGGTATTTATGATTGAAAATTCATTTTCTTATAAAACCTTCGTCGCATCGCAAAACTCTTTCTTCAAGCAATACGCTTTGTTTTCAAATCATTTTGAATCAATCAAGAAATCTCAATTTCTCGGTTCACTCACTCGTGTTGTCTTCTTTGAGACGTTCCGGTTTGAGAATGGCTAGAACACATGCGAAACCCATCCAAGGAGATTCTTGAATTATACCGATCACGTGCACTACTTGTCTTGATCAACGGGAACCGTGGGCGTGTACCTCAATTCAACGAAGTGATTAAAGACACTTTTGTGTATTTTATTGCTAATCGTTGTTTGCGGTACATTTGACGGTTGCGGTGATCGAATTGAGAAGTCAATCCAAAGCCGCATGCTCACAAAGATCCACACTTAATTGAAGAAATCATGACTAGTGCATATCTACATAACTGAATCGATATTTTTATACTATGCTTCGCTACGCGCGCAAATATCATGAACCAAGAAAGCTTCCGCTACTCGATGGAAAGATGTCATGATCTTGAAAGTGTGAGCATGTCACCAAAAGTCACAACATCACATGATGGCAACACAATAAAGGGTGATCCGTAGATTTATTGTGGTGATAATCTCAAAGAAAGCTCAAGATCATCAAAGATGTGGATCGCTCAAAGACCTCCACTAAAAGTAAAAAATATGTCGACTATGAAGAGTCATCGCTAAAGCACAAAGATTGCGGAAGTGAAGAATTAATGTCTGAGCCCAGCACTAATGATAAAATAGTATGCTAGGATTCAAAATGTAAATCATGGGGTGACCTCCTTGGGGAGATTGTTAGGAATTAGAAATTCCATGGTGAAGTGTCGGTCACCCCAACTATAGTCTAGCACAAGTTAGCTCGTAGACATATCGTTATTTACCGCTTATTAGCTTAGTTATTAGCTTAGTGCAACACCGTGGAGGAAGGACGGGTCTTTACCCATCAGATACCGATCCACAGTCCGATAGGAGGACGTATTGTTTGTAACTATAAATACCCTCTACCTCCCAAGGTAGAGGGTTGGACCTTTCACTCAATCTAACCTTCTATGTTTTCTTTCACTTTCTCTCTCTTGAAAGGCTCCCATCCTACTTTCTCTCTCTAAGCTCATCATAGTATTCGAACCATATATTGTTTGTTATGTGTTTATGAAATCCAATATGTTACATAATTTGGTTTTGAAATTTAAGTTTCTGTAATTTCTTTTTTATATTTTCATCATTACTAGTTTAGTTATTTTATTCTTTAAATTTTATTTCTTGTACTTTAGCTCATTTAGTCTTATATTAATATTCCGGAAAAGCAATGGGAGACATTGACATTGATACGCTCACACTCGAGCAGTACCTTGCTCTGACTCGCGAAAATCATGGACTGGTGTGGTTAAACCTGAAATTGGCAATAATGTTCACTTTGAAATCAAGAGCTAATTTATGTGGGAGTTGAGGGATAATACTTTTTTCGAAAACAAGGATGATGATGCTCATAAACATGTGGAAAAAGTGTTGGATATTTCTAGTCTTTTCAGTACACTAGGGGTTTCTCATGATGCTGTAATACTAAGAGTGTTTCCTATAACACTGACTGGAGCTGCAAAGACATGGATGGATAGGTTGCCTACTGGTACTATTGACACATGGTACCTTCTTAAGGAAGCATTCATTTAAAGGTATTGCCCTACTTCTAAGACAGCTAAACAACTTGAGGAGATTCATAACTTTAAATAGGAAGGGGACGAGACATTGTACCGTGCTTGGGAAAGATACAATGACCTTCTTTATAGGTGTCCAACACATGATATTAACAGTCAGCAGAAATTTAACATCCTCTACAAAGGTCTGAATATTCCGACCCGTCAAATGCTAGATTTCCAGGGGCCGATCCTTGGAATGACACATGTGAGGGCTTTTGAGTCGATTCAAGAGATGGCTTACCATTCACAAAAATGGCATGACGGTGCTAGTGTTAGAAACATGGGAAGTAATTTGGACAGAATTTCGGCAATCACAAGCATGCTTGATAGTCTGGGAAGGGATATAAAGAAGTTGAAAAAGAATGTTCATGCTATTCAAGTATGATGTGAGACTTGTGATGGATCACACCTTAGAAAAGATTGCCCCTTGAATGAAGAAGTAAAGGTTGTTGATAAAGTAAAATATGGTAAAGTTGGAAAACCGTTCAATAGTGGTAATGGAGTTAGATATCATGTGGGACCACCGGGATACTGTACAAGAGCTGAAAACCATTTTTATTCAGGTGAAAGAAGACCGAGCTTAAAGGATACTATAAACAAATATTTAGAGGAGACAACTATGAAATAGACTGAACGTGACGAATGGTTGAAAATTTTTCAATAAAGCACAAACATGAACCTTAAAAATCATGATGAAACCCTTAGGAGTTTAGATGCGAAGATTGAGATGCTGAGTAATGCTTATCATCAACTATTATGTGGTATCGTATGTTCCGCCTATACCTTTTCCATGTTGCTTGGAGAAGAATGACGCAGAAGAATTGGTAAGTAAGACTCTCGAGAGCCTAAAGGGTGTAAAGATAAATCTACCCATCCTTAAGGAAATAATGAAAATAGATAACTATGACAAACACATAAAGGATTTGGTCAAGAACAAGAAAAAAACTGTGGATGGATAGGAAGTAAAGTTGAATGCCAGATGCTCAGCAGTTCTTCAAAACCAACTACCACCAAAGGAAAAGGACCTAGGAAGTTTTATTCTCCCTTGTTCAATCGGTGATTTGGCTGATTTAGGAGCTAGTATAAGTATTATGCCATATTCAATGTATAAAAGGCTAGGTTTAGGAAAACTTAAACCTGTTAGCATGACTGTAAAATGACAGATAGGAAAATAAGCATCCCTAAGGGCATAGTGGAAAACTTGCTAGTTAGGATTGATACGTTTATATTTTTCAAGTAGACTTTGTCATTCTAGATATGGTGGAAGATTTTAAAATGCCTATTATATTAGGGAGACCACTACTAGCTACTATACATGCTGAAATTGATGTTTTTAAAAAGCTAATTTCATTAAAGTTAGGAAGTGATAAAATTGTGTTTAATTTTAATCAAACGCTTGCTCCTATCGAATAAGTTTGTGCATTAATAGAAGTTGAGGAAAATTCATGTGATGAGTTGTTTAGGATCGATCCTGATGTATTGACTTATGACACTACTTCATGTATAAAGACCAAAGAATTCAACTGCTTGTTATCTATTGATACGTATGTCTTCACTTATTATGTTAATATGTAGGAAACTAATGAGGAAGTAATGTACAGGTGGGCTATGATGTAAGGGTATGGAGACCCATAGGGAGACACAAAGGAAAAAGCTAATGACAGGGACACTTTACGGCATAACCATAACGATAAGCTTATGCCGTATATGGATACTAGTGAAGGTGGTTTACCACCTAATGTTGAATGTGCATTATTGTATGACAAACTCGTAATCATAAGTTCATTAATGACTAAAATGGAAAAGAAGTCACTTTTGCAAGTTTTGACAAACATGAAAGGGCTTTGGTGGACACATCGTGCAAGGTAAAATGAAGAATGAATTGGTGCGAAGCAATCGCTATAGGGACATAAAATTTATACACAACATGGCCCTCGTGTAACCCTTATGATGAAGAATGTGATGGAGGAAATGACAAGTCTAGGAAGTGCAATAATAAGCACCTTTAGACGTCAATTAATGACAATGAGAGAATAAATCTCCCGTGGGAAAGCATGCTTAGTTTTAAAAATTAGTTGAAGATAAGCCATGGTAATGTGGATGAAAGGACAAAGCATAGAATTTGAGAAGATTATAACAGAAAACTTTGTTATGGTGAGAAGATTGAAGCAACGCAAACTATGGTGCATACTAAGGAGGAGGATGGTGATGCAGTTAGTGATGAGGAACCAAATAATTTTTTCGACCCCACAAATTTTGATGATGAAAAAAGGCACAAGATGTGTGAAATGATAAGGGATCATTTGTGCGATGATTGGTACACGGGAACACCTAAGGATGATGATGATTTGGAGTGCCTTGAATAACTTTTAGATCTACATTAATGGGATGGAATTGTTGGTACCGAACAAGAAGAGTATAGAGAAAGGATGTGCAAAATGCTAGGGATGCCATATGGAAAACCTCCTTGTATAACCATTGAAAAGTTTGAAATCACACGGTATATGATACGCGTACAAAGCGCGTTCGGGGTCAAAGGAACTTCCTTTTCGTCGAGCAAGTTTTTCAACACCCTAAGCAGTGAACCTAATCGTTGTAGTGTAGTATTAGGTAAGCCTCGAGTATTGATATCGTTCTCTAGAGGAATAGTGTCGTTAGGCTGAAGTGTATGTCGATTTAAGTCTAAAGGTGAGGGATGATTATTTTTTTATTTTTATATATTATGAATTACAATATCTCGGTTTTGAAGGGGAGGGTGGAATTAGTTGTTAGTCAACTATCCCAAAAGATACTAACTAAATTAGGGGTCTACCAGGAACGTGAAGCGTATCTACTTATGATGCATTACTCCTTGCTAGCTATCCAATTCTATCTACTGAATTGTCACATCCTTGTTTTAATTGGTGCATGTATGCCATGTTTTATTCATAGGGAGGTGCCAATGGTCCCTAATTCTATGAGCCTAAACTCACACAATAAATACAATGAAAGCCAACTAGTGCACTCTAGGGCTATAGATCACTATATAAGACGTTCAAGCTCACAACCCGACGATTGAAGCAAGTTTTCCTTAATCTAGTGCGACAACCAATTAAACAAGAGACAGTAGAATGCAAGAATTATAAACTAAACCAATTAGACTCATTGAAATTGTCACACCCCTAATGATGAAGATAGACACAAGAATCACTAAGAAATCAATAAGATCTAATTAATTATAAACAAGTTTCATACAACCATAAGCAAACACTAGGTGAATTAGCCAAGCATAATTAATGAAGAGCAAGCAACAATTATGATAATTGAAGACATAACATAGGATGGGATTAACAAACAAACCATTACACGATGTTTATAGAGTGTTTGAAACCCTCTAAGTTGCTGGAAAAACACCTACCTAAACTCTAAAATCGGACTTAGGGTTTGGGGCTTACAAAAAGTGAAGTTATAATGTTCTATTTATAGGCAGATTTTCTGTCGGCAAAGGGTGACGGTGTCACACCTAAAGAGTGACGGCTTCAGGTGCAAATTAGCAAAATCGCTACTAAGCCGTCGCAATTAGAGCGAAGGCATCGCATTTAAAGAGTGATGGCATCGCATTTAAAGAGTGACGGCGTCAGGTGCAAAATAGCAAAATCGCTACTGAGCCGTCGCAACTAGAGCGACGACATCGCCCTTTATCTGTGATGCCGTCGGGTTCACTTCAGCACTTGAGTGTCTTGATCTTGACTTTAGCCGCTTTCTTCATATATTCACGCCTTTTGTCCAAATAAGCTTCATTCCAAAGATTATGCCTTCAAGAGACCTAAAAGTGAAAAAGAACAAAATTAAGCAAGAACGGATATAAAAGTGGTCGATTAAGGGCTTAAATGACCCCTCAAAAGTGTACCTTTAAATCCTTATCAGTATACTATGGTCCAGAGGAAAGGTATGTGAAAGTCAAGGTAATAGGTAATGACGCATTACCCCGAACTATGTCGAATGTAGCACTGATTAGAGCGGGATTTATGGAAGAAATGGACGCAACTGGTCGTGTCCAAGGGGTAAAATAGACCCTCGTTTGAGTCTAACTTAAAGACTCGTTAATAAAGAAAAATGCTTGTCGGGAGACAACCCGTCTTTCATTCCTTTTGCATTATTTTTATTTTTCTTGTTTTGTTTGGTTTGGTATGTTTGTTCTTTATTTTTTACAGGTTTCTAAAGCTAGGAAATATAGACGAAGTGCTGGAAGGACCTCTTGATGCACGTATGAGGTCGGAAATTTGTGGAAATACATGAGTAAAAAGTTACAGCGTAGCTTAAACTCATTGCTACGCCGTACCTTTTCCCAGCACGTATTAATTGTCAGGTCAACTAAACTATGGTGTAACTTACTCGATTGAGTTGCGCTGTAACTTTCTCCTGTAGCTAAATCCTTTCAAAAATATTTACCAAACCTTGTGTCTTTTTAGTGTCAAATTTTATGGGTATATTCAGTGGAAACCCTCATGAGACTTCATTCGTCCACTCGGGCCACCAAGGGGGTTTAAAAGGCTTGTTACATATGCTAAATACAAACGTGATTCCTATGAAAGTGAGTTAGGTTTTTCATTTCATTTCTTTTTAGTACTTGTTGTCTTTCTAGAATTATGCTTTGGTTGTTCCAAGTGATTTCAGGGAAATAAAGTTTTACTCATAGCTTTCAAGACAAGACACGCTTTGACAAGCGCATCTTCTACCATGCCAAGCAAACTTTAGGGGAGTATTTCCTTCTAATTCTATTTGTTCTCTCTTAGTTTTCATTTTGTGTACAAAAGGGACTTTGTACAAACCAAGTGAGGAGACGGGAGTAGAATTATCACTTGACTTTACTTGTCTTCATTTTTCTAGTTTCTTTTGAAAAATTATGCCATTTTTGAAAAACAAATTAACATGTTTTTCCTTATCGAACTAGAATAGATCTATGTCGTGCACAACTACCCATTACTTGATTGGTAAGGATTTAACCTTATTTCCGTTTTCTCATATTATATAATCCACCAAATATTGTGTGTGTCGGTAGTATTGTGGACTTTAGAACATGGCCTGTATATCATTTCAAAACCATAGACTAGTATTGCATTGAGTTTTCTTGATGCAATTGGGATAATTAGTTCGAAAAGGAAATGTTTTAAGATTTCACCAAATCAGCCCATATGTGTTAATTGTGTTCGTTTATCGAATTTTCACCTCGACTTGTCGACCTAATGTGAAAAACCCTTTCTGCTGCACTCACTTTTAATGTAAGATACCCCTAGAAAAACCCTTGTGAGCCATTCTTTCATTTTCTAACCATTATATATATTGTTTCGTTACACCTACTTGTCTTAGCCTACCGTGTAGTCTTTTATCCATGGTTGGGAAGTTTCTAGTTGCTCAAGTTCATGGTTCAAGTAGAGGGATTCGGGGATTACACTTTCGTGAAAGACTAACCATTATGAGATCAATGAAAACCCCCCCCCCCCCAATTTCTTTATTTCCAATATGTTTCAACTCAAGTGGGGGAGATAATATTTACTATTATTAGACACATCATGTTACAAAAAAAATAAAAAGAAAAAGAAAAATAAGGTAGCATGATTGTGTAAGCCTTTGTGAATAGGACTAGTATACATCTCTTATGCCTCAATTAATGAAAGGCAAGCTTGAATGCTACAAACAATAGTCCAAGGTAATTGATGATGACTACCTCATGTATCGTACGAGGATGATGCAGAGTTGGTACATTTGTAAACCAACTATTTCGATTGAAGAATGAGTTAGTATTCACTTTATACTTACACCATAAACACTAGCTCATTATTGATGATGATCCAATTTTCACGTCTTAGTGCTTGAACTTTTGGATGGACGGTGTTTAGTGATGACGTGACTGTGGATTTATACTATTTGTTTGTTATTTTTCATGTTTAAACCAATTAAATGTGAATCCTATGTCTATTCCTTCCCTTTCACACCTTTAACCTTATTATCGTTCACCCAACATTGCCTTTGAGGATTATCTTGACCTTAGCTCTAGTGGTCGAGTTTTGTATACTAGCTAAGCCTATGATTGAATACATACTATGACTATGCGTTTGAGTGATCACCCCGAAAATGGAACACATTGAGTGTATGAATGTTTTTTATCCCTTTTTTGTGAGGTGTTCAACTTTGATGTTTCTAGCATAGATAGTTTTTAAATTCATACCTACCACGCTAAATTGGGAGTTACCTTTTTAAGAATGATTTAAAAGGTCTACTTGAGGGCAAGTAGAGTTCAAGTGGGTGGATATTTGATAACATCAAATAAACTAAATATTTTAGTATCTCATTATAAATGCTCACAATTATAGTAATTTTACATAAATATGTACTCTTAATAATTCATATTTCGTTGTAGGTGATATTTGAGAAAAAGAACGAAAAGATGTGGAATTGGAAAGGAAACGTGAAAAAATACACACAACTTGTTCGAACAGAGGAAACCTACGCGTAGTTGGATCAATCAACTTATGCCGTAATCCTTATTTCTATTGATCAAGACCAAGTCAACTCATCACATAGTTACGGCGTAATCAAATCGGCCAAGCTACGCGTAAAGCTTCATTAAAGACTTGGAATGTTGCTGACATAAGAGTTGCGTCATAACCAAATCACCATGGTTATGACGTAACTAAAGAGCCAAAATTCAACGAGACGGATACGGCATAACACATTCTCTATTGTTACGCCGTAACTATTCTATAACTGGAAGAGCAATGTGCACGAAGGAGATTACGACGTAACCATTTATTTACGGTTACGTCGTAGTTATGTCGAGCCTATATAAACAAGGCCTAAATATACATTTTACACATCTTCACTTCACACAACAACTGAAGGACGAGTAGGGTTCCACTCAAAGGCAATTTCCAGCAGTTCTAAACTACTCTCTAAAGAAGAATTCACTTTAATTCATTCATAGCTTTAGCAATTCATCGAGTATTTGTATCGAACTCAATGTTTAATTTATCCATGATTACTTTCAGTATGTTTTCTGTACTTTACAACATGAGAGGCTAAACACTTTATGTGTTAGCCTAGTTATGAAATTATTTATGCTTTGATCATAATTATTCGTCTATTTATCCTTTTGTATGGATATCTTATATACCTATTGATTGATCCTTGCATTTTGGTTGTACTACGTATAGTGTAGAGCCTATTAGCTAGTTAGTAGGTGTGAACAATTGAACATTAGACTAGTAGGTTACTTGAGATAGGATGACATCTATCTTGATTGTAGGAGTTGCACTGATTACAGCCTACACTTGATTAAATACTTAAAAAGCGCGGGTAAACCCTTGCTAGTGCACATATAATGGGGGTTTGAATGTTGTGAAGTGGGATTGTCGATATTAGATAGGTCTTTAAGATAGTTGGGGGTGTAATGACTATGAACTAGATACCCGACTTTGTGAACAACTGAGTTGAGATTATAGGAATTATAGTTTAGGTGTTGACTAAAAATCAGACCTAATGATATTAGAATCACTATATAAAATGAGACTAGACATTGAACTAGGAATAAGATCATTGCATGAATAATGTATTAACTGGTTAGCACGTCTTTCTCCCTTGATTAATCCATCACATTTTCATTTAAGTTATTTATTTATTGCAATTAGTTAATAAAACAAAATCAATCTTGTGATAATTAAAACTTGGATTAGAAACCGACATTAGCTCTTGGGACGACCTCGGCTTTACCGAATACTACACTACACACGACCGGGTTATCTGCCCGTTAGTGCATAAGTAGATCATAGATAGACGAAGATTTATAAATTTAAAATGTGATCTAAAATAAGCATTAGGCGTCTTCATCGTCACTATCATTGAAGGGAATGTCCCTCAGCTCTTTAAGAAATTGACCTTTGATTTCAAACACAGTGGCATTCTCAATACTTGATCTTACCACACCAGAACCAAAGGTAACCCAAATTCTTGCCATGTATTGATCCATTGTCATGTTCTCGATGTCTTTATCCATTGTTGATTACAATATGAGAACAATCAAGAGAGTATTAGTAGAACAAGTATCAAATAAACACTAGAAACAAAATACGAGACATACAAAAAAAAAAAAAAAAAATCCTAATGTAACTTTGGTACGGTGTTTGGACATATCAAGATGTATACGTTGTATACCGCTAAGGGAGTATACGCTGTATATGAACCCTAGATACGAAATTTAACTAACAAGTATTAAATACGCCGTATACTATGGTTTTAGTATAGCTCGTATATGCCTGCAGACAAAAAGTTCAGCAAAACGAGTTGTCAAACACAAAAATTAAAACCTAAAAAACGCAAATATAGAAATAAAACTATAATTAATCTACTTCAAAACACCTAAATAACACACAACACTCCCAACAGCGGCGCTAAAAACTTGATGTGTGAAATCTAGTTTTAATATTTATAAGCCGATTCTATTTAGACTTCACCAATACTCACAAGTATTATACCCGTTCGTGATAGTGTAGAGTCGGTAAGATCGAATCATTCACTGGAGCGAGGGTATCTAAATGTATCAAAGTAAACTATTCAAATGATAGTTCTGCTTTTAATCCACGTGATTATTTGATTAACTAAAATACTAAATTACTAAAAACACTAAATAAATTAAAGATAATTAAACTAGATAAACGAGAAACGATCAATAGATAAAGATGTGCTTCCCTTGCTATTCGTCTATTCAATTAACCACATAGTTGTGTGTGAAATGTTCATCTAGTTGTAACGCAGTGAGTCTTATGTAGTGCATGTGTGATACGGTCGGCACTCCCTAAAACTTCTTGTTATAAATTCCCAAGCTAATGGTCATGGTCGTGGGCTATCTATCATCCGAGAATTAAGTTTCTCCACTGATCTATATGACAATGTTCTATGTGTTTCCCAGGCACTTAATTACTATGTAAACTACCAGTTTACAATTCATTAAATTTTAAATCCTATTATCCACCACTTTTAACGCCACTAAGCCATTGTTCATGGTCCTATCAAGGACATTATACTTTTCAAGTATCTTATATGATTCAAGTAATTATATTTCAGATGGGCACCTACTAATAATTACTATCAACACATAGCCAAGGTCTATGCAAGGACATACACTACAAGAATACAATAGAATACCCATGGATTTTACCACGAATTTCTATTCGTGGTTATTTACCCATAAGTTTCCCACATGTTACCCACGACTAGGGGTCTAAAAGCCAATCATATTTAGTGATGAATTTCCCACGGACATACCAAAGAAATTACTCATGAAGTTAAAATTCATGGGTAATTTGTGGTTAAATAATTGGCGCTATAAAGATTCCTACGAAATACCCACAGGCTGGGTTATTGTGGGTAAACAACGTAGGTAATATCATGTGTAAATTTAACTGCCCGCGTGTTACACAAGTTTTTTATTTGTGGGCATCTTTTTGTGGGCATTTTGTGGCTAAATATGTAGTTATACCATTATTCACATTGTTTTTATGTGGGTAATTTCTCATGCGTAAATTTTTTAAGTGTAATTTATGGGTAAAACAAATACAGTTATTAATGAATGATGTATAATGCATTTAGAGTTATGATCAAATTAGAATAAATATTAAAATGAGAACGGCAAAAATAATTATAATTACAAACTAAAGATGCATTGACTGGATTTCGATGCATCTTTGTTAATTAAGAAGCATCATAATGTATTTTTATGCTAAAAATCATATCCATTTTATCAGATTAGATGAATCTTGTGTGTTTATCATATTCTACATATTAAATGTGTTATTAGTACTGCTTTTCATTATTTTTACTTTAAAATCATTTTTGCTACATATAAATGAAAAATGTGACAAGTTGAATACATGTATAAACGAAGGGTTTGTTTGTTAAAAGTAGCAGTAAGCGGTAGCCACAACTCACTACTCACAGCTTTTTAAAGAAACATTGAAAAAATGAGCATTACTAAAAAATAGCAAAGCTCACTGCTCATTTTTCAAAGGACTACTAAAAACTAAAATGCTCAATACTCACCGCTCCAAAAAGCTGCACACCCGCTCCATGCCAAACATACCGAAATATGTGAAAAGTTTGATACATATAAATGGAGAATGTGATAAGTTAAATACATATAAATTGAAAAATTGGCAAAAAAATAAATAATGATATGAATGGTAACTTGTTCCATTTGGTAAAATCGGTTGTTAAGGTAAAATAATACATCAAAATGACGAAATTTGAAAGTTTGGTATTTTAAATCGTAAAAGATTTATTCGCTGCATATAAATAGATGTGACAAGTTAGATAATTTTTTAAATGATTATCTATGTATTAACATAATTAAAATTGTTTAATTAATATTTCATTTAGTTATGAGAATATGCAACTTAGAGATTTTGATCATTTTGATAAGGAGGGAAACTTCCGGCTCTAGTAGTCCAAAATGAAAATTAAATAATTTTAAATTTGATTTCTATATCACTTTATCTTAAAATCCCAGTTGACTAACTGCTTCACATCTCTCGCCACAAAATTTCCGCTAACTATTGTTATTTTGAAAGGCAAAACAAATCCTCTTGGTTAATTTATAAGGGTTGTATTTTGTTTAATCTTTGTTTTATTTTGCTCCATCTAACATTCATGTTAATACAAATAAGCCGTAAAAACGTTTATTTATATTTTACGATCTTCTAATGTTTTGTTGATAACAAACGTAAAATCATTTTAACAAAACAAATAAAATACGTAAATAGTTTGAGCCAATAGTTTTCTAACACACTTACGTTTTCACATAAAACACTAAAACAAGTATAAGTGATTTATGATTTAGTAATACATATGTACAACTAGTGTTTACATATTGGGCAAAATATATACATAACTAGTATGTATTATAAAATGGGTAAAAACTATAACCCATGGAAAATATCCATAACCCATGGTATTGACCCATACCCATTTGACTAGGTGCATTGCACTCATGAGATGCATTGTATCTAATAAGAGACCATGGATCAACCCATAACCCATGACCCATAACCAAAATACTCATGGGCAAAGAGGAGCGTCCCACGGATCCCTATCTTTACGCTAGACGGATCCCTTGTGGGAGGGATCCGTGGGATCCGGGGAACACTAAGCATTTTTCCTCTATAAATAGTGAGCCATTTCTTCTTTTTGGCTTGCCACTCTTACACATACTTACCCCAAGTATTGTAACTCTCTAACCACTGATCCTAAGGGATCTTTCTATGTAGTTTGTCTTTTGTTTTTGTGTGATTCTCTAGGTTCCTCTTAAAGGCGAGATCACCAATTCTTGAAGTCGAGCAAGCTCAAGTCCATGAGTTGCCATGCTTCATCATCATCAAGACTACTGAGGTTCTCTTGTTGATAGTTCTTTCTTTCTCCATAGAAGTGTTGTGTCAAAGGCATTAGTGAAGAATGCCGAAAGAGTCAAGACGAAAGCATTAGTGAAAGGTGCTTAACGTCCATGTCAAGAGCATTAGTGAAGAATGCAAAAGGTGTCAAGACGAAGGCATTAGTGAAAGGTGCCAAGCGTTGTGTTAAAGGCATTAGTGAAGAATGCCTAGGAATCAAATCAAGTGGCATTAGTGAAGAATGCTCTAGGGTCGTATAATCGATGAGGTGCATCGTTATACATATAGTGATTGTCTATTTCCAAGGATGGTGATATCCTTGATGGTGTTGTAATAAGGAGTGAATCTCCTTTGGGATTAGGTGTTGTGTAGTGTTGGGTAGTAGTTCCTCCTTTGTAATGGAACTAGGTACTTAGCCTAGTACCTGATAAAGGGTATGCGACGTTGTGGTAGGTATGGTTTACCTTGGTGTAAAAGAACCCGGTGGTTAGCCTAGTGCCGTAAAAAGAGTAGGCGATGTTGTGAAGGCTTCTCTGCCATATGGAGTTGGTGTCGTGTAGTGATTACGAACTCTCGAGTAGGTGACTCGGGGAGTGGATTAGGGCAAGGAAGGTGACCTTGTAGCCGAACCACTATAAATACTCGTGTCGTGGTTATGTGCTTCTTACTCTTTATCTTTCATTATACTTTTATATATCTATCTATCAACGTCCAACATACACATCTAAATAGATTGACATAAGTTGATCTAAATGTTTTAAAACGAAGTTTTAATTGGTAAAACTATTCAACCCCTGTCACAATTCTCAATTTCCGGTCATTTCTCAAACTCAAAATTCACCATTTCAAATCGGTTTGTGCATGGTTTTGCATTTTACATTAAACGTTTATTTTCTTATTAAATAAACGCTTATCGCAGAAGATTATTTTGAACAATTGATCCGATACTTCCAAAATTTATCACAATATATTTTATACTCATATTAAGCTTATAAAATATTATTATTAGTTTACCCAATGTTTTAAATTTATTTCAGATATAAATTGTTATGTTTATATAAATTACGACGGTTTTCTTAAATTCAACCCGATAAATATTTATTCACTCAAATCTTTCAAGAAATGTATTTTATAATTTTATGACCTCAACATATTTATCTTGAACCGTGAAAAGTTATTTTTATCTAACGCTACTCTAAATACTCAAATGTGTATACAATTCAACACTTAACTTCAATTAACTTACATTTGATAATACTTATACATTTAATTGCTACAACTACAACTTGATATTTTTCTTTCTTTGTATGCCGACATCCACTAGGGGGGGGGGGGATGACTCATTGAACTTGCTAAAATATCTTCTCAAGTGTATGTATTATACTAATATTATCCAAACTCATTTCACTCATTCTTTTTGCAAAGTAAAAATCAAAACCAATTCTCTTCTCTCTCAACACCATAACCGGCCATCCAAGGGGACCAAGAAGGAGGATCATCAAAATTTTCTAATCAAGTTTTTATTACTCTAGTTACACTCTTGATTAAGGTTTTGAAATAAAAACCTTGGGTGATTAGGATTAACCCTTTTGTTCTCATAAACCTCATCAAGTATTCTTGTAAGCATCTCATGTCCATTTTTCATCTTTCATATTCATTTCATCATATTTGAGCAAAAACATGCAAGTCATATGATGTTGTACCACTTTTTCACTAATTTTTAAGAGTTATGAATATATAATTCATCCTATAATTATTCCTTGTTATATATTAGTTTTGGTGATGTCTAGGAAACCATGACACCCTAAGAAGTTGTATGGTAGGATTAGAATAGCTTCGGAGTTGTTTTGAATGGGTTAGAATAGGTTTGGCGTGAGAAAAACTCATTTCGACAAGTTTGCAAAAGGGTCTGTCCTTATTTTGAAAATCTGGAAAATCCGATAGTGGGTATAATATTTTGGGCTAGATATTTAGAAAATACACTTTAAAACGAAAACGTAGCCGCTTGAACGGATTAAAACGGAGCTATAACGAAGAAGTTATGAATTTTTCAAGTTGGCGACAAAAACTATAATTTTCTGGAAATTTCAGCATGAAAATGTCACCCTTTACGAGTCAAAAATGAAACTTAGGTGTTATAAATTATGTCGACTGGTCAAAAATATATTAGTATACTTTGAAACGAAGCTAAGGACATATAAAACGTGAAAACGGATTTGTAACGATTAAATTATACATCGCCACAAAGTTGCCGTAACCTTATTATATAAGAAAACAATATTATTTCTAATAGGCAAATATTACGGCAAAACTAGTTACCATGTTGAAGGTTGTTTTTAACAATGATGTAGGACTTTTTATAAAGTGATGTCTTCTAGTAAAAGTAAGTTCGCCTAGCCTATTTTCCAAAATGTCCAACCGTTTGTCAAGCGGAGTTATAACGAATAAAATATAGTCACTTAAACTTGGCCGAAAACCACCCTTAAACTATATTTTTGGACTAAAGTACCATACTTAACCTATACTTTTCTTTGTGATCGAGACTTCTAGGATGTAAACTTAAATGCTAAAACTTTGAGATAATGATACAAGCTTTCCAAAACTGTTGAGTTCGTTTCTTAACACTCGGTGTGCACCATTTTGCGACTATCGTAGGAGGTTGTTTCAACGTAACTAGTTGTAGAGTATTTTAATACGACGGATGTCATAAACATATATTTTGACGATAAATTCTATTTCCAAAACGCATAAGTGGTATGGATATCATATGAGTTTGCATGCACGACATTGTTTCACGACTTATATTAGAGCATATCATTTGTCTTAGGTCATGGATAGTTTCCGCCTCATTTTCGCACTTCATTTTGTTTGCATATCAATCATACCAGTGAGTTTTCATAGCCCCACTTTCAATTGTTTTGTACTATTTTGGGGAGATACATGCTCAACTACTTGCTTTTACTATCACAAATATTCTAAACTTTGACATATTATCGTGAGTTTTCATAGCCCCACTTTCAATTGTTTTGTACTATTTTGGGGAGATACATGCTCAACTACTTGCTTTTACTATCACAAATATTCTAAACTTTGACATATTATCGTGAGTTTTCATAGCCCCACTTTCAATTGTTTTGTACTATTTTTGGGGTAGATACATGCTCAACTACTTGCTTTTACTATCAAAAATATTCTAAACTTTGACATATTACTGTGAGTTTCATAGCCCCTACTTTTATACATTTTGAATTACTTTTAGGGGAGATACATGCTCAACTATTTTCATTTACTTTTTAAGTACTCTAAACTTTTAAGGATTGCCGTGAGTTCATACCAGCTTTTACTCGCTTTAAATTCTTACAAACTCTTTGGGAGATACATGCTTAAATACTTGTTTTACTCTTGAATACTCAAACCATTTATACAATTGTGTTACACTATACTTATACTCTTTGGACATTATGTGTGGTTTATTGCGATATGTGCCTTAATGTGCTAAACTTGTTTTCAATTATGCCTCAACATACATACATTAGCAATCTGGTTAACTCTGCGGGGAGCCATGGAGAGGTATTGATAGTACTATCGGTCCGACGCCCACCCTTGTGTCCCTCGATGACTTGACCGGGTGAATATAATTCGTTATTCAATGAGACACAACAAACAATGTAGACTTGTCAAGAGGTTCATTGGTGTGATTCTTTGCATTAAGTACTTGTATATATCATATGCACATATGTCCTACTTACAAACAAGATTGACATCATGTGCTTGAACATAAACTATACACATTTCGGCAGTGGGTTGTAAACGCAGTTGCAAGTTTGTATGGGCGAACTTGAACCGAGTGGATTTACAATGCCTTTCTCGCATGAACATTCTTTAAAGGCTTTACATTTCAACACAAACTCTATGAACTCACTCAACCTTTGTGTTGACACTTTTAGCATGTTTTATCTCGTATCTAAGGCATACACTTCATGGCATGCATTTGGACATATCATAGAGTCGCGGAGACGACGCGCCTCACTTGGGTTTTATAAACTTTAAAACATCGTTTGGCTTGTAACAAACTTATTTCCGCAAGTTGATTTTTAATTTGGGACCTATACTTTGTAAACTCGATTGTTTTAATAAATTAAACGATGTGTTTTCCAAACGAAACTTTAGGTCGTTCAACATAACTATAACTTTGATGCTATGACGGTCCATCCCTGTGAATTCCATTCCACCGCAAAACAGTAATTTGGGGTGTGATGATTGATATCGAGAATCGGTTATAGAGAACTAGGTTGCATCATTGACCCTAGACTATAACTACATCATCATAGCATCTCATCATATCATTATAAGTGCATATTCTTTATACATGCGGACTTATGACTCAACACCAAACATCATATGAGTTGATTAGTCCAAGCATTGCATAGTTACTCCTAAATTATACATAGCCCGATCACCTATGTCTAATTCAGAAGAATCATGCAATGAAGGGAGTAGTAGTCTCATATGAGTAAGCAATCCGTAATCGAGCCAAATTTTCAAAATATTTTCTTCAAACCACTTGTTTCAGCTTGATCCGAGCGACGCTTCTTGTTTGATGAGTTGCAAAGATCAAGCTAGAAACAAGTTGTTACCTAAACCGATTTAGCCTAATCGTATGACAGTTCTTGTTTGATGAGTTGTGGGATTAAGTAAAACCGTTACCTAAAAGTCTTTTGAAAATTTTGCTCGAGAATGGGAAAGCCTCGCTTTATCGAGCCTAATCATAAGGGAGCATGTCTTTAGAATGGGATATAGTCACGATATATGCATGAGCATTGACATAATCATTTAGACCATACATGAGTATAAACTTTTAGAACCCTTGTTGAGGTTCGGACCATAGTATCACCGATTGAATCACGAGGACGTGATTCCTCTGACATGGGAAGAATGTCACAATTCTCAATTTCTCGTCATTTTCAAACTCAAAATTCACCATTTCAAATCGGTTTGTGCATGGTTTTGCATTTTACATTAAACGCTTATTTTCTTATTAAATAAACGCTATCACAGAATATTATTTTGAACAATTGATCCGACACTTCCAAAATTTATCACAATATATTTTATACTCATATTAAGCTTATAAAATATTATTATTAGTTTACCCAATGTTTTAAATTTATTTCAGATATAAATTGTTATGTTTATATAAATTACGACGGTTTTCTTAAATTCAACCCGATAAATATTTATTCACTCAAATCTTTCAAGAAATGTATTTTTATAATTTTTATGACCTCAACATATTTTATCTTGAACCGTGAAAAGTTATTTTTATCTAACGCTACTCTAAATACTCAAATGTGTATACAATTCAACACTTAACTTCAATTAACTTACATTTGATAATACTTATACATTTAATTGCTACAACTACAACTTGATATTTTTCTTTCTTTGTATGTCGACATCCACAAGGGGGGGGGGATGACTCATTGAACTTGCTAAAATATCTTCTCAAGTGTATGTATTATACTAATATTATCCAAACTCATTTCACTCATTCTTTTTGCAAAGTAAAAATCAAAACCAATTCTCTTCTCTCTCAACACCATAACCGGCCATCCAAGGGGACCAAGAAGGAGGATCATCAAAATTTTCTAATCAAGTTTTTATTACTCTAGTTACACTCTTGATTAAGGTTTTGAAATAAAAACCTTGGGTGATTAGGATTAACCCTTTTGTTCTCATAAACCTCATCAAGTATTCTTGTAAGCATCTCATGTCCATTTTTCATCTTTCATATTCATTTCATATTCATTTCATCATATTTGAGCAAAAACATGCAAGTCATATGATGTTGTACCACTTTTTCACTAATTTTTAAGAGTTATGAATATATAATTCATCCTATAATTATTCCTTATTATATATTAGTTTTGGTGATGTCTAGGAAACCATGACACCCTAAGAAGGTGTATGGTAGGATTAGAATAGCTTCGAGTTGTTTTGAATGGGTTAGAATAGGTTTGGCGCGAGAAAACTCATTTCGACAAGTTTGCAAAAGGGTCTGTCCTTATTTTGAAAATCTGGAAAATCCGACAGTGGGTATAATATTTTGGGCTAGATATTTAGAAAATACACTTTAAAACGAAACGTAGCCGCTTGAACGGATTAAAACGGAGCTATAACGAAGAAGTTATGAATTTTTCAAGTTGGCGACAAAACTATAATTTTCCGAAATTTCAAAGATGAAAATGTCACCCTTTACGAGTCAAAAATGAAACTTAGGTGTTATAAATTATGTCGACTGGTCTAAAATATATTAGTATACTTTGAAACGAAGCTAAGGACATATAAAACGAGAAAACGGATTTGTAACGATTAAATTATACACGCCACAAAGTTGCCGTAACCTTATTATATAAGAAAAACAATATTATTTCTAATAGGCAAATATTACGGCAAAACTAGTTACCATGTTGAAGGTTGTTTTAACAATGATGTAGGACTTTTATAAAGTGATGTCTTCTAGTAAAAGTAAGTTCGCCTAGCCTATTTTCCAAAATGTCCAACCGCTTGTCAAGCGGAGTTATAACGAATAAAATATAGTCACTTAAACTTGGCGAAAACCACCCTTAAACTATATTTTGGACTAAAGTACCATACTTAACCTATACTTTTCTTTGTGATCGAGACTTCTAGGATGTAAACTTAAATGCTAAAACTTTGAGATAATGATACAAGCTTTCCAAAACTGTTGAGTTCGTTTCTTAACACTCGGTGTGCACCATTTTGCGACTATCGTAGGAGGTTGTTTCAACGTAACTACTTGTAGAGTATTTTAATACGACGGGATGTCATAAACATATATTTTGACGATAAATTCTATTTTCAAAAACCTACAAGTGGTATGGATATCATATGAGTTTGCATGCACGACATTGTGATGAGTGTGTAAATACTCATCATTTTGAGTCAAATCGAATCGCAAAACGCCTAAAATGCTCGTAAATGCATCAAAATATCGAAAATATTCCAAAACGCATTTTATATGTTTCGGATGCAAAATGTTTTAAATCGATGAAAATGAGCAAAGTTTGCATAATTGGCGCTTCAGCCCCCAAGTTTCTAAAATTGTCAAAATAGTCCCCGAGTCCTTATTTCAAAGAAAAGTCACCAAAGGTCCTTTTAAAATCAAAGTTGTCAAATTTAGTCCTTTGGTGAAAAAAATAAAAGTTTGAGAAAATTACAAGATTAGTCCTTCAAGTTTCAAAATTGGCGAAATGGCCCTGAAAATTGCAAAATGACAGATTTGGTCCCTGTACTTTTGAAGCTTGTCAAGATAGTCCCTTGGAGCATCTTTGATGAGTTGGCGCTAAGGTCCTTGCAATTTCGTAATTTACAACTTTGGTCCTTGATTATTTAAGCCTTTTATACACTTTGGACCAAGTCAAAAGCCATCGACCGCCTTTTCCCTTTGACCCCCCGCCTAAACAAATGACCCTCCTTTTGAACCTTGGTCAAACCAAGTCAATACCAGTTTACCCGCCCCCACCTTATCTCCTTCATCCCCAACTTGTCTGCAACCTCGTGCACCATCACCTCGACTTTCCACCCCTCCTCATCATACTCACCTAACTTACCCACTAAAATAAATGCACCCCTACTAGCTATTTCACAGAGCAACAACAAATCCCATTTCCGCCAAAAGTGATAACACTCAAAACACTCCCATTGGTCGATAAGAGGTGGGATTCTCTCGAAAGCCACGCGGAAGGGTTCTAAAGCTTAAAAGAGGAAGAAAGGAAAGAGATGAAGTAGTAGTTTTAGTTTTTAATTTTCTCTTATGTCGTTTTTATTATTACTGTCTTAGTTTCATTCAAAAGTTGTAATATTGTGTTCCTAAGTATTAAACTCAAGCTATATTTTCAGTTTATTCAAGTCTTAATCAGTAATTCCAAGTTTCATTTATTTTCATCTTGATGTGCCCACTGTTGAAAATTTAAGTTTTCATGTCATAAATTCAAGCTTCATACAGCTTCTTTTAAAGTTTGTATAAGCTTATATGAGTGGTAATAGCTTTTATAAGCTTTAAGTCAAGTTTCAATCTATTTTGAATATTGGTCAACAAAAGTCAAAGAGGAGCAAAATTGATGCGTATGAATTAGGTTGGTTCGGATATGGAAATGGGTTGAATTATGGCTTATGGATTGGGTTTGATAGGTTAGTGGTACTTGGTTCACAATTTGCTAGCCATTGTGGCTTTGACAATTGTAAGTCAAGATCAAAGTTCTTATGCAATATCTGCAATTGTTGTTTAAACATGTTAAAACCTGTTCTAACAGTAGTAATTCAGTTATAGTAAGTTAATTTGATCATAAAATAAGTTGGTTCTGTGTTTGGATTTGTCTCAGTTTGCAAATCAGGTTATAAAGGGGTGTTTGGATTGACTGATTTAACTTCCCTTAAGGCTTGATCAGTGGGTACTTATTACTAGTTCATGTTTCTTAAGTATATTGGAACTCATTTGAGTCTTAGCTTGGGTCTGCTAGCACTAGAAGTCAACATTTCTCTTAAATCTGTCCATCTGTCTTACTGTTGAGATTTTAGGAGTAGCAGTTCATCATTTTGTGTTTAAAATCCATCAACATTGCTTGCAACAAGTTCAATACAATACATAACATCAATCTCAGTCATAAAATTGGATCTAAAGTTCAATTTAGTCAAAGTTCATCAATGTCTTGAAAAGTCAAAAGTGCTAAAACCTGTTTTGGGCTCAGATAGAAGGAATTTTCATGGCTTCGCTTTTAGCCATTTTCAGTGAAATTTGGTACTTTAATAACTTCATCTGTCCGGTTACTTATTACCATTTTAGTTGAATTTTACAAATTTTTATAAGCTTCAAACAGTCTTCTTTAGGCCAAATGCCCCGCACCACTGATTTAGTTGATAATCGAGTTTTTCTCGCTTCTTGCAGGTGGTGTACAGAGCTCATAAGAGCTCACCTGTGTCGATTTTGGTGAAATTGGTCTCACCTGTGTCCTTTCCAAGTTCCAATTCATGGTTCTCGTTTGAGCTTATTTTTTAGCTTATGCCTTGGTCCAAAGTAAGCACTCAGAATCTGCTTTAGTCTTAAAACTCATAATCATCAATTCTTTGTAACCTGTGATCCAGTGGTTAAAAATAGTTAGGATCTGTTGCAATTTAGTTAATTTATCAGTTTAGAGCTTCTGTTAACAGTTGGTTCACTTTGGTGCTCATTTGCTTATTCTAGTGCTTATTTCAATAAGCACTTGAAAAGCAGTTTCAAATTCATCCATACAAGTGCTTGTTTTTCCATTTTTCTTATATTCCTAGTATTAATTTAGACTTTTCTGAAATTTTCAGATTTTTCTGAGTTGATTTGCTATTTTTCTTAATTTAAAGTAGTTTTTAATCATTTTTAATTAGCTTTTAATATAAAAAATTCAGAAAAAGTCCAAAAAAATAATTTTTCATTTTTATTAAGTTTAGATAAATATAAAAAGTAAAAAAAGTAATTTTCTAGATTTTTCATAGTTTATTTGGTAATTTTTAGTAATTTAATTAGTTTTAATAGTTTAATATTTATAAAAATCCAAAATAATCGAAAAATACAAAAATAGTTTTGAAAATTCTAGTTTGATATTTTAGATTTTTCTAAATCTTAATTTTATTTTTCTAGATTTATTTCCTAATTTCTTGTATTTTAGGTAATTATTTAATAGTTAAAAATAGTTTTTAATTAATAATAATTAGATAATCAGTTGTAAAATTAATTTTCTTTTTCTAATAATTTTCTTTTATCATTAGGTTTATAAAATATCATTTTCATATTTTTAGGGTTAATATTGTGTAAGTTTCACGCTTTTATTTCAGACGTCACGTAGATTTTAATTTCGCTTTATAAAACATAAAACAAAACATCATTTTAAATATAGTGATAGCGTTTATTTAATAGATTTTATCTTTTTAACTTTCCTTTAATTTGCATTTAAGCCGCTTTTAATTTGTTGGCTTTTTCGTAGTAATAATCAAATCAAATCTCGATCTATTCAAATCTTCTCGATCACTAAACGCCCTGACTATTCTCGCACGGCTCGTTGGGACTTAACGACTGGGAAACACTATACTCTCCTGGACTTCATTGCATTCGTGTTCGAACTGCTTTAAGTTTCTTACATAACCATTCAAGCCGGCTATCTCATGAGATAACTCGACGGTTTGAGCTTAATCAAATTTTGGCGCACGCTTGGAGTCGTGCTAATTATCCTACGTTTAGCGATTAGTGATTTGAATAATCACCCTTGTTCATACCATCTATCTATATCTATATATATTCTATAAAAATCCAAAACCCAAAACAAATTAAAAACGATAAACACAAAAATATTTTGCTTTTGTTTCTATATCTCAGATCAAATATAAAAATACAAAAGATTTGTCGTTTCGAGTTTAATAATAACAACATAAAATCTTACCACCGCAAACCAAGGCAAGGCACTACCTAACTGGGGTGCGACCATAATAAGTTCCCAACCAAAGATTTAAAACTTGCCTTTGTGTCCTTGATAGTGGTGTACCTTTTTCAAAAGCCACTCATCTTGTGATTATTGGTTTAAGTTCACCGTTGTTTTGCCTCGATCTTGTTTTAATTGGATTTGTTGTTATATATACTTGTCGAACCGAAAACCCAAAAGATTCTTCTTACCCCATTTTCACCAATTTCATAATTCCTCTCCTTAACTCGAGATCCTTTAGAGTTATCTCTAGTGCATGCGCACTGCTCTTCTAGATCATCGAGTCCTTTTCGTGATCTAGCGTAAATTCCTAGACGACGCCTCAGAGATCGTCTGCCCAAATAGTCGAACCCGAGATTCGTACTATTTCAAACAACAAAATGGCGTATTTAACGCATTATGGCGGAAATGCTCCAAGCACCCACCGAGGTTATGGAGATGCCATCATTCTACCAAGAATCAACTCGATCACTTTGAATTGAAGACACATTTGATCCAACTTGTGTCTACAAATCAATTCCACGGTTTGACCGAGAAGACCAGATGCACACATCCGTTGGTTTAACAAGTTGACTTCAACTATCAATTACAAGGATGTGCCACGAAAGTCATCAAGTTGATGCTATTTCCGTTCTCACTTGATGGGACAACCGGATTTGGTCGGAAAAAGAGCCCCTCGATCCATCGAAACTTGGGAGGAACTTGTTCAAAATTTGTCAATCATTTCTTTCCTCCATCAAAGACGACTAATCTTAAAATGAAATTTCGGATTTCGTCAAAATTTCGATGAAAACTTTGGAGAGGCATGGGAGAGATTCAAAGATCTCTCGTGAAATGCCCCATCATGAATTCACGAGCTTCAACAAGTCAATATCTTTTATAATGGGTTGAACAGTAACGATCAAGATTCTTTGAATGCAGCCACGGTGGCAATATCTTAAATCGTAAACCTAAAGATGTGATTGAGATTTGCGAGCAAAATCAAAAGTTCCTATTTCTCAACAAAGTCAATACTCCTAACACTCGCTTCTTCATCCAATAACTCTTCGAGTTAGCACTCGAGTAAATTGCTCTAACGGATGCTATCCGTTGTATGATTAAGGATGTTAAGGAAATCAAAAGCGAGATTCATAAACCGAACCGATCAAAGCCGTAAACAAGGTGTGAAACTTGTAGTGGTCCACACGCCAGATTATGATTGTCAAGCAACCGATGCTTCCTTTACCAAGCTCCGTAGCTTGTAAACCACAATCAATACCGACCACAGTGATCCTCACTACTGTGCACCTAGCGGTATGACACCACCGGTTTTCCTCCTGCAAAACCATGGCAATCAAAATCGTTTTGTTCCGAATCAAGGACAAAATTTCAATAATCAAAACAGAACAATTACAACCCACCCTATCAAGCTCCAAATCACCAAAACTATCAACAACCTTCTCATGCTCCCCCACCAAATGACTTCATGAAAGTTACCGAGTCGAGCATACGTTCAATGCAAACTCGGATCAATAACATGAGGGTTGAGTGAAGAAGGAAATTGATACCACAATGTCTCGGCAGACAAATGAGTTGAAGAATATGATGAGCGCTTTCATGAACATGAATATGAACCAAGCTTCATCATCTTCCTGGAGGACTCCCAAGCAATACAATTACTAATCCCAATGCCGAGTTGAAAGCCGTCACCACTGTAGTGGTAAGACGCACAATGGACCTTCGACTCCTATGCCCCTCCTCCGTGGCAATGAGTCAAGTTACCAAGGAGACAACGGACAAGGTGCATTATTCAAGCCCACGGTACCAAGACACGTCAAACCTTCGGTAGTCCAAGCTTTAAGTCCGGAACCCAAGTTCAAGAAAAATCTTGAGCGTAAAACACTTCCATCCCGGCTCAAAGTCTAGTCGACTTCCTTACCCATCAAGAATGAATGATGAGAAGCTCAAAGACAAAAACAAAGAGCAAATGGAAAAATTTTTCCAAATCTTCAATGAGCTTCACTTTGATATAAGCTTCGTTGATGCTCTCGCTCTTATGCCTAAATTTGCATCCACGCTTAAAGGCTTACTCACCAACAAAGACAAGTCATTCGAGATGGCTAAAACTCCCTCAATGAGCAATGCTCGTGGTCCTTCTCAAGAAGCTTCCCAAAAGCTTGAAGACCCGGCGATTTCTAATCCGTGTGATTTCTTGGGATGGTTCAATGCTCCGCCTTGGCCGATCTTGGCGCTAGCATTAACCTCATGCCACTCTCAAGATGGAAGAAATCGTCTTTCCTAAACTTTCATCCACTTGTATGACACTCGAGCTAGCGGACCATACCATAACTCGTCCACTGGGATAGCCGAGGATGTCGTGATGAAAGTGGGAAAGTTTCACTTTCCTACCGACTTTGTTGTAGTAGACTTCGATGCGCATCCTCTTCCCTCATCTTAGGGAGAGCTTTCTTAAGAACGAGTCGTGCTCGATTGATGTGTTTGTCAAGAGTTGACCATACGGGTTGACAATGAAGAGCTCACGTTGAATATCAACGAACTCCAAACCTCTCGACAAACAGAGTGTTGCCACAATTGATCAAAATCGAAGATTCAATGCAACACTCAAATTTCACGGTTAAGACGAGTCACCAAAACGTTCGAGTTGAAAGCTTTGAAAATCACCCTGGTTCAAACAAATGGTTTGAAAGTTGTACCGTGGGAAGTCAAGAGTATTCTTGATGATGATGATGATCTTGAATCGGAGATTTTATCGGAAGTGGTGGAAACTGCTAGCTCTAAGAGCACACCACTTGTCCCACCTCCGAATCGCTTTGTCGCATCGAGTTTGTTAACTCGTGGATGAAACCAAACTCTCTTCTGTTTCATCCGAGTTGGATGATGATGTTTGTGATCCAATGGGAGACATTCTTCCCATTGATGAATTGCTCAAAATGATCCATCATCTTCTAGTCTTATTCCCGACTCTTCCATCCCTCTCTCACCCCGATGAGGAAGAGGACAACTTTTGGAATGAAGTCGATGCATTTCTTAGTGATGAGTCAATTCCAACAGAATTGATAACACTTACTTTGATTCGGAGGGGACATCCTTTTCTAGAAAATCATGATTGAAGAACCATTTCCACCCTCCTCCCGGACCTCCGGGACCTCCGGACATCTTCTCGACAATCACCATACAAGCTTCAAGTTTAAGCTTAAAAATGTGAAAATGGTGATTTGCTTCTTTACGATGAGGACCGGACTTGCATTCTCATGCATATCTTTGTTCCATTCTTCACGATGGTGTGGTTGCTCTTTCCTTTCTCTTTCGGAATGAGGACACCATCTTTGACCCCGTATCATCCCTTATAGTTTCTACTATTAACAATACCGCGGTTATATCTCGTCGGTGTGGAACTTTCGATGTTCATATGTTTATTAACATTGTGAACGAAAGTCCGATCGAGATTGGTTTTCCACGTTACTTTCCCCATGAACAAATGAATTCGGGTCGAGTCAAGCTAGCGATTCGGTAATCAAAAACATGAGCTAAAACATGGTTTTCACCCGTGTGTACCACCTAGTGTGGGGAGTTGCCCACATGTTGTGTATAAGATCTTCAAAAAAAAAAAAAAAAAAAAAAAACCCTTGCTAAATAATGGCCGTAGTATTTCCTTTACGTTCTTTGTTTCGGCATAACTGCTTGACTTTGAATATTGAGGGCAATATTCAATTCTAGTGTGGGGAATTCTCACTAATTTTATCATGTAATTATACCACCTAATTCCCCATTTTTGGCCAAAATTTTTTGGAGTAAGTGTTCTTCACTTACTCATCATTTGGTTATCGATCGCCATATAGAAAACAAAAGGATTGGCTAATCCAGAGCAAACGGCTCTTGGTAAAGATATCTCAAATCCGTTGACGGCTTACAATTTGCCCAAAATTGTATGGTATTCACTCACCATATCCTTAAAAGTGAAGAGTTGGCTAGTCCGAAGGGTACGGCTTGGTAAAGACAAATCAAACTCCGTTCTGACTTATGATTTGCTCAAAATCATTTGGTTATCGATGTACCAAGGTTCTTGCTTGAACCGAAACATTTGGCTACTCCGTAAGTAATGGCTTTTGGTAAAGAGATTCAAATCCATTAAGTTTTTCTCAAAAGATTGCTAGGGACTAGCAATAGTTTAGTGTGGGGATTGATGAGTGTGTAAATACTCATCATTTTGAGTCAAATCAACCGCAAAACGCCTAAAATTCTCGAAATGCATCAAAATATCGAAAATATTCCAAAGCGCATTTTATATGTTTCGGATGCAAAATGTTTTAAATCGGATGAAAAATGAGCAAAGTTTGCATAATTGGCGCTTTGATCCCCAAGTTTCTAAAATTGTCAAAAATAGTCCCCGAGTCCTTATTTCAAAGAAAAGTCACCAAAGGTCCTTTTAAAATCAAAGTTGTCAAATTTAGTCCTTTGGTGAAAAATATAAAAGTTTGAGAAAATTACAAGATTAGTCCTTCAAGTTTCAAAATTGGCGAAATGGCCCCTGAAAATTGCAAATGATGATTTGGTCCTGTGTACTTTTGAAGCTTGTCAAGATAGTCCTTGGAGCATCTTTGATGAGTTGGCGCCTAAGGTCCTGCAATTTCGAATTTACAACTTTGGTCCTTGATTATTTAAGCCTTTTATACACTTTGACCAAGTCAAAAGCCATTGACCCTCGCCTTTTCCCTTTTGACCCCTGCCTAAACAAATGACCCTCCTTTTGAACCTTGGTCAAACCAAGTCAAATACCAGCCACCCGCCCCACCTTATCTCCTTCATCCCCAACTTGTCTGCAACCTCGTGCACCATCACCTCGCCTTTCCACCCTCCTCATCATACTCACCTAACTTACCCACTAAAATAAATGCACCCCCCACTACTAGCTATTTCACGAGCAAACAACAAATCCCCATTTCCGCCAAAAGTGATAACACTCAAAACACTCCCATTGGTCAGGATAAGAGGTGGGATTCTCTCAGAAAGCCACGTGGAAGGGTTCTAAAGCTTAAAAGAGGAAGAAAGGAAAGAGATGAAGTAGTAGTTTTAGTTTTTAATCTTCTCTTATGTCGTTTTAATTATTACTGTCTTAGTTTCATTCAAAAGTTATAATATTGTGTTCCTAAGTATTAAACTCAAGCTATATTTTCAGTTTATTCAAGTCTTAATCAGTAATTCCAAGTTTCATTTATTTTCATCTTGATGTGCCCACTGTTGAAAATTTAAGTTTTCATGTCATAAATTCAAGCTTCATACATCTTCTTTTCAAGTTTGTATAAGCTTATATGAGCTGGTAATAGCTTTTTATAAGCTTTAAGTCAAGTTTCAATCTATTTTGAATATTGGTCAACAAAAAGTCAAAGAGGAGCAAAATTGATGCAGAAGGAATTGGGTTGGTTCAGATATGGAAATGGGTTGAATTATGGCTTATTGGATTGGGTTTGATAGGTTAGTGGTACTTGGTTCACAATTTGCTAGCCATTGTGGCTTTGGACAATTGTAAGTCAAGATCAAAGTTCTTATGCAATATCTGCAATTGTAGTTTAAACATGTTAAAACCTGTTCTAACAGTAGTAATTCAGTTATAGTAAGTTAATTTGATCATAAAATAAGTTGGTTCTGTGTTTGGATTTGTCTCAGTTTGCAAATCAGGTTATAAAGGGGTGTTTGGATTGATTGATTTAACTGCCCTTAAGGCTTGATCAGTGGGTACTTATTACTAGTTCATGTTTCTTAAGTATATTGGAACTCATTTGAGTCTTAGCTTGGGTCTGCTAGCACTAGAAGTCAACATTTCTCTTAAATCTGTCCATCTGTCTTACTGTTGAGATTTTAGGAGTAGCAGTTCATCATTTTGTGTTTAAAATCCATCAACATTGCTTGCAACAAGTTCAATACAATACATAACATCAATCTCAGTCATAAAATTGGATCTAAAGTTCAATTTAGTCAAAGTTCATCAATGTCTTGAAAAGTCAAAAAGTGCTAAAACCTGTTTTGGGCTCAGATAGAAGGAATTTTCATGGCTTCAGTTTTTAGCCATTTTCAGTGAAATTTGGTACTTTAATAACTTCATCTGGTCTGGTTACTTATTACCATTTTAGTTGAATTTTACAAATTTTTTATAAGCTTCAAACAGGCCCTTCTTTTAGGCCAAAATGCCCTGCACCACTGCACTTAGTTGATACTGAGTTTTTCTCAGTTCTTGCAGCTGGTGTACAGAGCTCATAAGAGCTCACCCAGGTCTGATTTTTGGTGAAATTGGTCTCACCCAGGTCCTTTCCAAGTTCCAATTCATGGTTCTCAGTTTGAGCTTATTTTTTAGCTTATGCCTTGGTCCAAAGTAAGCACTCAGAATCTGCTTTAGTCTTAAAACTCATAATCATCAATTCTTTGTAACCTGTGATCCAGTGGTTAAAAATAGTTAGGATCTGTTGCAATTTAGTTAATTTATCAGTTTAGAGCTTCTGTTAACAGTTGGTTCACTTTGGTGCTCATTTGCTTATTTCAATAAGCACTTGAAAAGCAGTTTCAAATTCATCCATACAAGTGCTTGTTTTTCCATTTTTCTTATATTCCTAGTATTAATTTAGACTTTTCCTGAAATTTTCAGATTTTTCTGAGTTGATTTGCTATTTTTCTTAATTTAAAGTAGTTTTTAATCATTTTTAATTAGCTTTTAATATAAAAATTCGAAAAAGTCCAAAAATAATTTTTCATTTTATTAAGTTTAGATAAATATAAAAAGTAAAAAGTAATTTTCCAGATTTTTCATAGTTTATTTGGTAATTTTAGTAATTTAATTAGTTTTAATAGTTTAATATTTATAAAATCCAAAATAATCGAAAAATACAAAATAGTTTTGAAAATTCTAGTTTGATATTTTAGATTTTCTAAATCTTAATTTTATTTTTCTAGCTTTATTTCCTAATTTCTTGTATTTTAGGTAATTATTTAATAGTTAAAATAGTTTTTAATTAATAATAATTAGATAATCAGTTGTAAAATTAATTTTCTTTTCTAATAATTTTCTTTTATCATTAGGTTTATAAAAATATCATTTTCATATTTTTAGGGTTAATATTGTGTAAGTTTCACGTTTTTATTTGTATGTCGCGTAGATTTTAATTTCGCTTTATAAAACATAAAACAAAACATCATTTTAAATATAGTGATAGCGTTTATTTAATAGATTTTATCTTTTAACTTTCCTTTAATTTGCATTTAAGCCGTTTTAATTTGTTGGCTTTTTCTCGTAGTAATAATCAAATCAAATCAGATTCATTCAAATCTTCTCGATCACTAAACGCTCGACTATTCTCGCACGGCTGCTCGGACTTAACGACTGGGAAACACTATACTCTCCGGACTTCATTGCATTCGTGTTCGAACTGCTTTTAAGTTTCTTACAGCTAACCATTCATGTGGCTAGCTTGCGTGAGATAACTTGACGGTTTCTTGAATCACATTGTTCCACGACTTATATTAGAGCATATCATTTGTCTTAGGTCGCGGATAGTTTCCGAGCCTCATTTTCGTGCACTTCATTTTGTTAGCATATCAATCATACCAGGTGAGTTTTCATAGCCCCACTTTCAATTGTTTTGTACTATTTTTGGGGGAGATACATGCTCAACTACTTGCTTTTACTATCACAAATATTCTAAACTTTGACATATTACTGTGAGTTTTCATAGCCCCACTTTCAATTGTTTTGTACTATTTTTGGGGGAGATACATGCTCACCTACTTGCTTTTACTATCACAAATATTCTAAACTTTGACATATTACTGTGAGATTTCATAGCCCCACTTTCAATTGTTTTGTACTATTTTTGGGGTAGATACATGCTCAACTACTTGCTTTTACTATCACAAATATTCTAAACTTTGACATATTACTGTGAGTTTCATAGCCCCTACTTTTATACATTTTGAATTACTTTTGGGGGAGATACATGCTCAACTATTTTCATTTACTTTTTAAGTACTCTAAACTTTTAAGGATTGCCGTGAGTTCATACCCCACTTTTACTCGTTTAAATTCTTACAAACTCTTTGGGGAGATACATGCTTAAATACTTGTTTTACTCTTGCGAATACTCAAACCATTTATACAATTGTGTTACACTATACTTTATACTCTTTGGACATTATGTGGTTTATTGCGATATGTGCCTTAATGTGCTAAACTTGTTTTCAATTATGCCTCAACATACATACATTAGCAACCGGTTAGCCTACGGAGAGGTATTGATAGTACTATCGGTCGACGCCCACCCTTGTGTCCCCGATGACTTGACCGGGTGAATATAATTGTTATTCAATGAGACACAACAAACAATGTAGACTTGTCAAGAGGTTCATTATCGTGATTCTTTGCATTAAGTACTTGTATATATCGTATGCACATATGTCCTACTTACAAACAAGATTGACATCATGTGCTTGAACATAAACTATACACATTTCGGCAAGGTTGTAAACACACAGTTGCAAGTTTTGTATGGGCGAACTTGGGCCGAGTGGATTTACAATGCCTTTCTGCATGAACATTCTTTAAAGGCTTTACATTTCAACACAAACTCTATGAACTCACTCAACCTTTGTATTGACACTTTTAGCATGTTTTATCTCAGGTATCTAAGGCATACACTTCATGGCATGCATTTGGACATATCATAGAGTCGCGGAGACGACGCGTCTCACTTGGGTTTTATAAACTTTAAAACATCATTTGGCTTGTAACAAACTTATTTCCGCACAAGTTGATTTTTCATTTGGGACCTATACTTTGTAAACTCGATTGTTTTAATAAATTAAACGATGTGTTTTCCAAACGACACTTTAGGTCGTTCAACATAACTATAACTTTGATGCTATGACACCATCCCGTGAATTCCATTCACAGCAAAACAGTAATTGGGGTGTGACAACCCCCTTCTAGTTTTCCACAATTGGCATCGAGCTTCGTACCAATTTTCTTAGAGTATGTTGTACTTTAAAAACTTGATACGATCCGTGTATGTTTGAAAACTACAAAGAAGGATTTTTCAAGTCATGTTTTAAAAATCATTATAGTGTTTATTGTTGGATAATGATAGAATATTCTAACACTTTCCTTGTTAAGTATTTTTCATACTTGGATTTGGGCATACCAAGAAGATCATGAAGAAACTACCTAAATATTTCTTTTCGTGAAAAGAATGTTTAGCATTGTTCTTCTCACACATGGATCTGGAGATTTCAAGAAGATCACAAAGCGCTTCCTCTAAATATTTCTCTCCTTAAGAAGAATATTTTGCAAAGGTATGATCCTTAATAATTTACATTTTATTATTGTTAGTTGCATAATTAATCTCTATTAGTAATTGCTTAAGTAGTTATCTATATTAAAGCCATCATCAAGAATAGTATTCTTCGATTGATTGGTATAGACTACGCTACTAACTTATAATAATGATATCTTGGTTATTCGATAACCTCAATCATTATTCATCACAAAGGAATTATTGACACTTCATCTATGTCAATGAATATCCATGTGAAATTTCTTATATTATTAAAAAATGGGATTTTATCATAATCTTTGATAAACCTCCCAAGAATTGTGACTAATTCTTAAAAAGGGAACCACGTCAAATAAGATTAGTATTAAACCGTCAAAACCTCAAATCATAAGTTATAGAGCTTAAACATCAAACTCTAGGCGTTTAGAACTCCCAAACCAAAGTTATCAAGGAATGCTTAAACGATTTTTTTTGTCATGCGGATCCCCGAGTTTGAACTAGCGGATCCCAAATGAGAGGGATCCACGGGATCCGTGCAATGAAGACATCATAAGTTAGTAATGATCATTGTGGAAGTTCCATAATCACTTTCCTTCAAAGACTCACGAAAAAAAACCCAATTCTGCTCACAGAGCAATTTGATCATTTCCTTCAAGCATAACAATCTCTTGTGTAAGTATAATCTTCACTACATTGTTAATTTAATTCATTGATTTCCAGGATTACAATTTCTTCATTTTTAGAAGTTGGGTTCAAATGGGTTTATCATAATTTGTTACCACATTGTTTTCTAAGATAATCCAAATCAAAGAATTAACATTGTTAATACAAATTTAACTCATTTCTTGAATTCAATAAAAATGATTTGAGCAAAATTGTGATCAAACCCTTTAGGTTACTATTCAAAATTAACACCACGTTGTGGTTTTATTGTTTAGGAACAATCATGCCAAGTAACCGACAACAAGACTATCAAGATACCGCTCATTGCATACCAATGTACCATAGGAAAGATGGACTTAGCCCGGAAGATAGGAAAGCCTTTAAAATGCTTGAAAAGAGACTTTTTCACGAAGGTCGAGTAGTAGAACCATAATTTCTTGCTAACACCGACATAAGACAAGTTTTTGGGGCCATTGGCGTTGATTGTTTATTGGACATAAACGAACAAATTTTCCGGTTTCAGACTCGAGTTCTACAAGACAATGAGGATAGTTAGAAATGATGATGGGTCCATCTCAATTGTCTTCATCATAAATGAGCATGAGTACACTCTTTCTCTTGTGGAGTTTGGAAGAATAGTAGGGGTTCCATATCAAGGTGTTTGCATGTATTCTAATGAGTGGTCTTTGGAAGAGTTACACGCTATGGTTGATCATCATGAAATCTATAACATGTTAATCCTGGAAGCAACCACGGTGAGGGGCACTGTGTTCATGCCAAGAGCATCCCCTTCAAGGGTCACTAGGAATTCAAAAGTGATCTATAGGGATCCTTTCCAAATGGAGCTCTCCGAGATTTACGCATTGTATAGGAAATGGGAAAATGTGGTAAGGGAGAATGTGTTGTGCCTAGTAGGAAACAAGGATCACCCCAACGCATGTCTAAGTTTCATGATATATTGCCTAGTAACCGAGACTCGCTTCAACCTTGCTTACTACATGATTAAGAGAATGGAAAGTGTAAAAAGCATGGACAAAATGGTGCTCCCGTACGCAATGCTCCTAACCCATCTTGCTAAATTCATCTTTGCATTAGATCCTTCTCCGCAATCCTATGATCATAGCTTTTGCAACAAATTTATGGTAGCATTGACCGTGGGTAGAACTACAAGGTTTATGGTGGAAGGCAAAAGGCCTCACCCACCCACGGATTCCTCGGATGAAAGGGAGAGGCAAAGAGAAGGAGAAGGTAGTAGCAACCCACTTTGGAAATACCAATCTCGACCCCTTGGATTACATCAACCAATTGCCGGACATTCCTAGCCCATCACCCAAATGGCAACAAACCAAGGGAATCTTCAAGTGCTTCGCCAACTTCTTGAAGAAAAAGAAGTAGAGATGGTGTGATAAAGAGTGGATGAGGGGTGAAGACGGGAAGTGGTGGAGGAGTAAGGTAAGGTCATAGGACCTTAATTTGTGAAAGCAATTTGAAACAATGGGTTGTTACTTCTAAACAAATACTTATGTAGTGTAGGATGTAGTATGTAGCTATTTCCATAACTTGGCATTGAACAAACTTAACTTAGGAACGTGTAGGATGAGATTTTATGACTTCTTCAAGTAGTCGTCGTCACTCATTTTTAGGAACATTTAGTTGTCCCACATTTTCTATGCGTTATACTTAACGTGTTCTTGGTTTTTGTCCGTATAGAAATAACTAGGAGAAGCACTTGCTTGAGAATGCAAAATGACACATTTGGAGAAAGCCTTCTGATCTGAAATAGGCGGATCCCAGAGTTATAACTAGCCGGATCCCTCCCAGAAGGTAACCGTGGGATCTGTGACTACAGATGAGCAATGCAGACTTGATTACATCAAAATAGCTCACTAGATCACCTCACACTAGTCAAACATAAGACATTAGAACCAACTAAGTCTTCCTCAAACATTTGAAAACCTTACACTCACCCATGGCTTACCTAGGATATATTTCAAAGTATCTTTGATTTATCAACTCATCAAAACTCACCATATTTCCGCTCCAACGCTCACACATTATCTCTCACATCTCATAACTCTTAGTTTGATACATCTATCCATTTTAGCAAATTGATTTTAGTCACCATTAACTCAAAAATAAGCTTAAGACTAGTTTTTCATTTCTTTTTATTTTTTAAGATTTTAGTAAATTTTTCTTGAGTCATCATCTGACTTCTAGGACTAATTACCACAATTTTTCCATCTCAAAACAAATAATTCTCTTCTCAAGTACTTAGTTAGCCTATCTAAAGTCCACTCTTCTACCCAAAACCATCATTAAACACCCTCACCCGTTTTTGGTTGAGCATTTAAGACATCCACCACTCAAGACATCAAAATAAAGTCAGAGCCTCGTGATACATAGCTACTTGATCTCACAAAAAGCATAATCATTTCATCAAGAACCTGTTTGACAGACGGATCCTTGGTTTATAACCAGACGGATCCCTGGTAAGAGGGATCCGGGATCCTTGTCTCGCAGAAAGCTTAAATCAGCTTCCCTCTTCAAAGTTAAGCTACCTTTTGGTTATCTAACCACTTTTAAATCTCATTTAATACCATCCTAGAGCTGAACAATATCCTAAGTGCATGCTTAATCCTCTTAGTGGCCAATAATTTAATTCTCTAATTCAAAATCATCCTTTATAAACCAAACACTCTTAAGGTTTAGTCATCACTCTCACCTAGCTCTAAAAAAAATCAGTAGTTAGAAGCTCATATTGCATTCTTACCTTCATCATGACCAAAGCTCTTAGCAACAGCTCTTCAACCAAAGGCTCATCCAAAAGAAAGGGTCATATGATCCATGAAATTTCATCCACCGAATCATCTCCCATAAGAGATAACAATGCTAGAATTCCACCTCAACAAACCCATTCAACAATTGCTAAGAGAACCGCAAGAATTATCATCAAACCTTTTGGACTTGAAAAAGGGTCATCCAGTTCAAAACCAAACATAACTAGCTCTAGCAAGTCGTCTAAGTCCTCATTTCTTGAGCATAGATTTAATGAGCCTCTTCCTCACCCAAATCTCTATTCATTAGAGCATTCACCACCGAGAACCTCCCACTCACCAACTTTCTCGTTAAATAGGGAACCACCCACAACACCGAATACTCTATCATGGGAAACAAGGAGCAATCATGGACATGATCATATGGAGGAATTTCCACTACCACCACCCTCACCTTTAGTAGAACCTCATCCCACACCTCAAAATGAAACCACACAATCATTCGTAGAGCCTCCTCAAAACATCCATTTTCTTTCGGTTCCCAATCAAGACAATAATTGCCCAAATTGTCTAATCACCCAAGGACTTGTTCAAGAAGTACGAAATGAGTTACATTTCATGTTTAATAATCTTCTTGAAATATTGGACCAAATCAACAAGTCTACTCATCCTTAGACTCGAGCACTTTGTTGCATTCTAGGCTTTAGTAACTTATTAGTAGAAAATGTATGGCTAAATCATTCTCTTAGTTTTAGAGATTTGTTAATTGTCTCGTTGTTTTATTGAATGATAACTTACTTGCCATATTTCTTTGAGTATATGTTTGTTGCTTGTATACATATCTCGATCTTATACTTAGCATTGCTTGATATATCACCTCTGCTGAATAACCTGTCACCAGATAGACGGATCCCTTCAAAATGCCTAGACGGATCCCTCCACAAAGGGAACCGTGGGATCCGTGGTACAGAAGAACAATTTACTACTAACTTGAGTCTTATTTGCTAGAAATTATGCACTATACTCTTGTTTTCTAACCTCTATTTTGTAGATTTTCAAAATACACATGAAGAACTTGACACCCTAAGCTAGGGGAGCTTTGTGTCAAACCATACATTGCAAAACCATTTGCAACTTAATCCTTATTTAGGATTACTCTTCATGACACCCATTGCAAAGTTGCAATCTTTAAGGGGAGCATTTATCGTCACAAGGACGAAACCACTTGCAAACAAAATTGCAATTCGTTAGCTTATTAGTTTATATTTACTTGACGCCCTCACAAAGGGATGGACTCGTCAAGGGGAGTTAAGACGAGAACCATTCCCGCCACTTGCTCTTTTTATATTTTTTCTCTTTACACGTTTTTCTTAAAACAACGTGTTTTAGTGTCTTTTTTCGAAAATAATTTTGTTTCGTCATCAAAAAAGGGGAGAAGAGAGTAAAACTCCAATTCGAACTTTTACGAATTTTTAGTTTTTCCTTAAAATAATTTTATGTTTTGTCATCAACAAAAAGGGGAAGATTGTTAATACAAATAAGCCGTAAAAACATACCATTTGACTAGGTGCATTGCACTCATGAGATACATTGTATCTAATAAGAGACCCATGGATCAACCCATGACCCATGACCCATAACCAAAATACCCAAGGGCAAAGAGGAGCGTCCCACGGATCCCTATCTTTATGCTAGACGGATCCCTTGTGGGAGGGATCCGTGGGATCCGGGGAACAGTAAGCATTTCTCCTCTATAAATAGTAGGCCATTTCTTCTTTTTGGCTTGCCACTCTCACACATACTTATCCCAAGTATTGTAACTCTCTAACCACTGATCCTAAAGGATCTTTCTATGTAGTTTGTCTTTTGTTTTTGAAGTCGAGCAAGCTCAAGTCCATGAGTTGCCATGCTTCGTCATCATCAAGACAACTAAGGTTTTCTTGTTGATAGTTCTTTCTTTCTCCATAGAAGTGTTGTGTCAAAGGCATTAGTGAAGAATGCCGAAAGAGTCAAAGCGAAAGCATTAGTGAAATGTGCTTAACGTCCATGTCAAGAGCATTAGTGAAGAATGCTAAAGGTGTCAAGACGAAGGCATTAGTGAAAGGTGCCAAGCGTTGTGTCAAAGTAATTAGTGAAGAATGCCTAGGAATCAAATCAAGTGGCATCAGTGAAGAATGCCTAGGTCGTATAATCGATGAGGTGCATCGTTATACATATAGTGATTGTCTATTTCCAAGGATGGTGATATCCTTGATGGTGTTGTAATAAGGAGTGAATCTCCTTTGGGATTAGGTGTTGTGTAGTGTTGGGTAGTAGTTCCTCCATTGTAATGGAACTAGGTACTTAGCCTAGTACCTGATTAAGGGTAGGCGACGTTGTGGTAGGTATGGTTCACCTTGGTGTGAAAGAACCCGGTGGTTAGCCTAGTACCGAAAAAAGAGTAGGCGACGTTGTGAAGGCTTCTCCACCATAAGGAGTTGGTGTCGTGTAGTGATTACGAACTCTCGAGTAGGTGACTCGGGGAGTGGAGTAGGGCAAGAAAGGTGTCCTTGTAGCTGAACCACTATAAATACTCGTGTCGTGGTTATGTGCTTTTTACTCTTTATCTTTCATTATACTTTTATATATCTATCTATCAACGTCCAACATACACATCTAAATAGATTGACATAAGTTGATCTAAATGTTTTAAAACGAAGTTTTAATTAGTAAAACTATTCAACCCCCCCCTTCTAGTTTTCCACAATTCATATAAACGCAATTTATTGTTTGCAGACACTATGAATGATGGTAGATGATGAATTGGTTAAACTTGGATCTCAATGCATGATTTTGGAACAAGACAAAGATGACTGAATGGTAAACTGGATATATGTTGTATCATTTTGAGGAAAAAATACATGTTTTTTTAAAAGAAGTATGAAAATAATCTTTGGCCTTGCCAATTTTCAAGTGGTTTTTCTTTCATGTGGTTAAGTTTATAAACATTCTTCCCAAGGTATGTGCGTAACTTTCACGTTAGTGAGTGTTTGGAGCTCTATAAATGTTTTACACAAGATGAATTGATACTATCTTTTTATACATTAATGCCTCACAACAAATAGTTTTTGTTACTTACATGACATTTCAAGTTTTCTCAAACTAATCATTTCATCATGGAGTTTGTATACAAAACCAGGGGTAGAATGACATTTTGTCATTTCGACATTTAGATTGTTACGGCTTCTTATTAGTAATTGTAATCCCTAGACCATAAGTAATAATATACGTAAACACTTATTGTATATCTATTGATCTATTTCCGCTAGACAAATAGTTACCAAGTCAATATAACATGATAGTGTCATCATTATTTGATATAAATCTATTTATATATGATAACATGTAGGGCATGATGAAACAGTCGGTTTCACATGAAGACCAACTTGTGAAGCGCACATAAAGAGAGAATTGGCACTTCACCAAACAACAAGGGAACCTCTATGAACGATTGGTGGCTACTGATTGTTAGGCACCGTACTTTTAATGCTTAATTTTTTGAATGACTCATGGTTGAACCGTTGAATTGATGTTTTTAGGGTCCGTTTGGTTGGTAAATGGGTTTAGAATCGGTTTAGATTTGGTTTAGGATTTGGATTTGGTTTACGATTAAAAAGTAAATAAAGGAGGAAATTATAATATATTGTAATTTGTTATATTGATATTGATTTAAATATCGTGTAATAATGAGAAAATCAAATCGATTGTGAGACAATAACAATAGGTCCCACATGTTTAAGAAGAAACCCACCCCCACTGGCTAGAATTGGAAATCCCATTGTCCGAAGTTTTGAAATATCAAGTTTTACCAACTAAGCAAATTTTATCAAAGTAACACCCTATCTCACCCCATAAAACCCTCCAACCAAACGCACCCCTAGTTTCTACATGGATGTAATATTAGTAGTATAAAAGTTATTTTTTGTATTATGTTTTGAGTTATTGATCAATGGGTACAAATCTATATGAAATGGTTTATATTGAAAATGGCATCTCAAGTTTCCCATGAATTTTTCCACGAATATGTGTCGAGGAAAACATATTTTTGAAATTCAATATTGAATCATAGTTTCCACGAGTTAATATTTTAAACACCGTATGATTGTGGATAATTTACTCATGGATTACGATGATTGAATTTTTGGTGTTATTGTGGTCTCTTATGAAATCCTACAAACAAATGTACCCACAACTTAACATAATTACCCACAAAAATGGTGTGATAACACACCAAATTTCGTGGGCATAAATTTAGCCTCGGAGGTTATACCCATGTCTATGGGTTCGTGAGTATTTTGTGGGTATTAGCATGTTACCCATGACTTTTGATCTTTTTGCTACAATTTATGTCCATGGGTAATCGACTAATTTTTTGTAGTGATAAGTTTATACACGCATATAAATTATCCACAATACAACCAAAACAAATGTAACAGTCATGTGATTAAATAGAAAAGAGTCATAACAAATCAAGAACTAAAGGCTTAGCCTTCCATTACAAATAATAAGCAAAGATAAATCGGTTTTGAAAGATTAATGAAAGATATAATGATCAAACCAAAGATAACCATTGTTTATGATGTGTAATTATTTAATTAATCTTCTAATATTTCTAACCTTGGAATTCATGTTGTAGCCTTTGAGATTCATTGTATGGAACTTGGGAATGAAAGCGTGACCTAAATTGTGATAGGTTGGGGCATTTTTTGAAAATGGCTCAAGGTCGTAATTCCATCTGACGATATACCTATTGGGCCGTATACACCGTGTGGGTCTTGATAGCACTTGGGAATATGTCGAATGGTCTTCAATACTTAGAGATTTTATTTGAAATACAATTGTGTACGTCGTAGATGCAAGAGTATGGCATACTGACGATGTCTTGGCCGGAATATCAACTTCTTCACTTTTTTGGCTTCTTTAGCTCGTTTTCCGGTCTTTTTGGTAAGAATTGATCAAATGATCCAAATAAACACTACAATATGACTTTATAGCAAAATAACATAATTTCTTATATAAATGCTATAAAAAAAGGCAATATTCATGGGATAATGATGCTAAATATATGTTCTTGTTTGATGTCATCATTTATCAATAGTCTTTTATCTTGTATCATATTTATGTATGTCCGCAGGCGGCATGAAAAAGATTCAATTTTGAAAAGAATTAGGTGGTGGTGGAAGATATTTATTCAAGAAGTATACTCCTCTTAGTGGTGTATTGATATATTAAACAAAAAGAAAAAGAGCTAATGTGGTTAAGATACATATGTAATTTCTCAAGTTTCGCATGACTTGCGATATGACTAAGTATATGAGAATGACTTGACATCGAACACATTGTACTAAAATAAAAATCTCGTCATCTGACAAAAAACCTCAATCTATTTTTATCAATAAGTTTAAACGGGTCAAATTGGTGACTTAACTCTCATTAACGAGTCAAGTGTACATTTTGAAGAAAGGTATATTAGAAAGAAAAAACATTTACAAATGTCGTGCATGCACGGCTATTATTGTAAAGTCAAATTGTGTAATCAATATACGCCAAAACAATATAATATTCGTTACATAAATAACACTACAAGGAATGATCTAGAATTCGGGCTTGAGCCTAATACAAATAATATTAACCCAATACCAATAAGATCGACTAACACTCTCACGCGGTTTGAGCGAAAGGAAACCGAACGCTTAGTCGGTACAACATTCTTCGAACAAGGCCAAAGTCAACCCTTTCGTAAAATGTCCTCATACCGATAACGTGATGAACTTGAAGAACTCGAACCTAACCAAAGAACAACTAAATCCGAAAATAAATGAATATCTATCTCGATATGATTCATACGTTGATGTTGAACCGATTGGATGATAATAACACATCAATAACATTATCACAATAAACAAGTGTTGCAGAAGACAAAGGAGTATGTAACTCACGAAGAAGATTCCTCAACAAAAAGTCTCAGCAACAACATTGGAAACACCACAATACTCTGCCTCAGCACTAGAACAAAAAAGTGTAGGTTGATTCTTAGAGGACTAAGAGAGTAAGTTGTTGCCAAGTAAAATACAATAACCAAAATTCGATCTCCAAATGGTAGGGAAACCTGCCCAATCTGCATCCGAATAAGCAACCAAAGATATAGTAGATGACGAAAATAGTTGTAACCCATGATCCAAAGTACCACGAACATATCTCAAAATCCGCTTAAGAGCCGAGAAATAAGGCTCACGAGGATCATGCATATATAGACAAACCTGTTGCACTGCATAAGACATATCCGGAAGAGTGAAGGTAAGGTACTGAAGAGCACCTGCAAGACTTCAATATAATGTCAGATCAGAGACAGGATCACCACCATCACCTAACTTAGACTCAGTATCCACTGAAGTCTGACTGGGATTACAGTTAACCATATAAGCTCGCTCAAGAAACTCAAGAACATACTTAGATAAGAACATCCCTGAAGAGTCCCGTGTAACAGAAAATACCCAAAAAAAATAATTAAGTGAGCCAAGGTCTGTCATAGAAATTTTTTGATGCAAGGAAGTAATGATCAAGAAGTAGTGAGAACAATATCCAACATACAAGAATAGCTAAGCAAAGGGTCCCTGTTTGTAAATAAATAAAGATGGATCACAACAACTATGGGTAAATCCAATACGTAATATAGGTCAAATCATCGAAACCAGGCTCGCTGAGCCCATATAAAGACCTCTATAATAGACAAACATAGTCAGGGTGTGCAGAATCCCGAAACCCTGAAGGCTAATGCTTGTAAACAGTCTCAAACACATAACCATATAAGAAGGCATTATTGACATCAAGCTGATGAACAAGCCAATATCAAGAAGTAGCCAAACTAAGAATAGTCCGAATAGTGCTCGGTTTGAAAACCGGACTAAATGTCTCATCAACATCAATACCTCAGAATCGCTACTACCATTTGCTACAAGACGATCCTTGCAAAGAACTAAGAGTGCCACCACTAAATACTTATGGCCAAACAACCACATACAACAAACAATATTGGCATTAATGGGTGGGGCATAAGAGTCCAAGTTTTATTTTTAATAAGTGGATTATATTCATCATTCATAGCATTTTGCCAATTTGGATCATTAAATGCATCATTATATGACTTTGGTAAAGGAGAAATAGTGGACACAAGAATACTAAGGCCGAGTAGAATGGTTAGTCCCGACATGAAAAAACGTGTGACCATGGGATGAACAAACTGGTTATGGTTTGGTGGTAATTGTTGATCGATATTTTATGTAAGCGATCGTTGGGGTGAAGTGGGCTGCGTGGGAGGTGTAGGGATGTGGCTAATTTGGATCCATTTGGTTATTGGGCTCGGTTGGTGTTGGGTCTAGTCATGTGAAACCGGCGAGTTGGGTTCAACAACAAGAGGAGCCGAAGGGTGAGTACTAGATGTGATAGGGGACGAGTGGATTATTTGAGAAATAACGAGAGTTGGCTCGTCAAAAAAGTATAAGAGGGAGGCAAGGTGGGTGTCATAGAGCCAAAATAAGAGACCGTCTCATCAAATGTAACATGATGTGATATAATAATTTTGTTAGTATTGAGGTCAAGACAACGGCATCCACGGTGATTTGATGCATGATTCAAAAGTATTGAGTGTGTAGCATGATTTTAAAGCTTGTTAGTGGTATCGAGGTGAGGGTAACAAAGACACCCAAAAGTACATAAAAGGCTATAGTCAGATGTGGTACCAAAGAAACGAGTATAAGGTACTTCATTGTTAATCGCACTTGATGGTAAAATATTTAACAAGTAGACCACCATATTTAGTGTTCAACCCAAAATTTGGAGGAAGATGTGCTTGAAATAGTAAAGTGCGAATGATATTGTTGATGGTTTGTATCATCCGTTCAGATTACCATTTTGTTGTGAGGTTTTGGGAATGAAAGACAAAATTGAATACCATTAGTTGTAAACGACATGGAAAGTGATGTCGGATTTATAGACCAAGTTTTAATATTTATAAACTTGTCTACCTAAGGTATACCTAATGCACTAACGGGCAAGATACCCGGTCGTGTGTAGTGTAGTAATCGGTAATGTCAAGGTCGTCCTAAGAGCTATGAGTGCGGATCTAACTTAAGTTCTAATGTCACCGATTTTAAAGGGGGTTTTGAGTTGATTAATAATATACTAATTAAATAAAACGAAATAATAAAAGAGATGAACAAATAATAGAGAGAAATTTACTAGCCTAATTACTAGTCTTGTTACGCCATAATTAAGTTTCCTATTAATGTTTCTATCGCTCCATGTGGGGTAAATATCTCTAGACTCCTCGGGTAAGTTCGCCTAGCCTATGTTCCAAAGGTTCCTATTCCATAACCATATGATTACCGATTTGGGGTTAACCTATGTAGAGTCATTAAGTACCACCTACAATCTAGACTTATTCTAAGGAAACCCGACCTCTCGAACTTAGGTCTCCCTTAACTTCTTAAGCATCTCCGCTTGGTAGGTGATCCTTTGGTCAATTCATACACAAGATAGTGGTAGTCCTATGGTAAATTCTTACCATTACTGCAACATATTCGTCTAGGGTCCGATGGTCAATTCTCTTAGCTTCCTAGATACTACCAAACATTAATACTACCAAAACAAATGTTTCCACATATAATCAAAGAAAATATGCACATAAAGCGATACGAAAATGAGAAAACTAAATCATGGCAATAAAATTTCATAACTAGGCTAACACCAAAGATGTTTAGCCGATCATATTAAATAATGCATAATATTCAATGTTTAGAATTATAATGAAAGACATTGAATTAAATAAAAAGTTTGATATGAAATACTAAAACTTATGTAGTAAATGGCGCGAATTATCCCTTGAAATGCTTCAGATGTCTTGAATATCGTCCCTATAAAAGCCATTTTTCGTCCCTTGGTGTTGTGTGTTGGGAAGATGATGTGAAAATGCATAATTAAGGCTTGTATTTATAGCCTCGTCAAAGTGTTGGATATTGGATTTCATAAACACATAACACATCAATAATATGGATCGAATTATGCAAGAGTTTAGAGAGAAAGTGGAATGTGGGAGCCTTTCTAGAGTGAGAAAGTAAACAAAAGAAAGAAGGTTAGATTCAATGAAAGGTCCAACCCTCTACCTTGGGAGGTAGAGGGTATTTATAGTTACATACTACACGTCCTCTTTCGGACCGTGGATCAGGCATACAGTGGGTAAAGACCCGTTCTTCCTCCATGGTGTTACTAAAATTAATAACTAAGCTAATAACTAACTAATAACTACTAAATAACGTAAAGTCTACGAGCTAAGATATGCTAAACAATAATTGGGGTGACCGACACTTTCTTATGGAATTTCCAATTCCTAACAATCTCCCCCTAAGGGAGGTCACCCCATGATTTACATTTTGAATCCAAGCAATCTATCTTTGTCTTTATGCTCGAGCTCGTAGACTTCAATTCTTCAATGTCCGCATCTTTGTGCTTAGCGGTGATTCTTCAAAGTCCAACCGCTTTGTACTTTTAGTGGAGGTCTTTGTGCCGATCCACGTTTGGTGATTCATTAAGCCGTGTTAGAGATCATCACCACAACAAATCTCCGCTCATCCATTGTAGTATCGACATTATGTGAAGTTGTGACTTTCGGACCGACATGCTCGCATTTTGGATCATGATATCTTCTCATCGAGTTGCGGAAGCTTTGTTGATTCATAATATTTCCGCAGTAGAGAAGCATGGATTGAAAATATCGAGTCGGTTGATGAAGATATGCACCTATCATGATTTCTTTAGAAGTGAATGTAATGTGTGAGCATGCGGCTATGGATTGACTCCTCAATTCTCGATCACCGCAACCGTCGGTGTCTTTGATCACTTCGTTGAATTAAGGTGCACGCCCACGGTTCCCCGCTGATCAAGACAAGTCTTGCCTGTGATCGTATAATTCAAGAATCTCCTTGACGGGGTTTCGCAGCTAATCGTGTCGTTCTCAAACCGGAATGTCTCAAAGAAGACAGCACGGAGTGAGTGAACCAACGAATTGAGATTTACTGATTGATAATAAATTGATTTGAAAGACAATCGCGTATTGCTTAAGAGAAAGAGTTTTGCACTACGACGAAGGTTTTATGAGAAAGATCAATTTTTAATCATAAATACCTTTTAAATTTTGAAACACTAATACACAAATAAGTGCTAGAGAAAAGAATTGTTGAGCACCATGACCGTTTTTTCAAAGGTATCCGTCAATCCATTTCCTGGACCAAGGTTGATTCAAGATTGAATCGCCCCATCGTTTCTATCCAGTTGTCACAAGCTTGATCTTATAAAAGATCTCACATGTCACCCACCAAGAGCTTGTTTGATGTTGGTTCTAGAAGGATTTCCATCTTCATCGTGAATACTTTTACATATCACTCGGATGTTCGGAAATACCACAAGGATAATGCGAGGGACTCGAATATATACTAAGTTTCCACATTGTGTGAAACAACAAGTCTTCATTAATTTTTGTGTCCTAATGAGATTATGTGGATGATCTCTTGGCTCTAGACTCAATTGTGCACATTTGGTTTCCTATGCCGGAGACTAGGAGAGGTCTCCTTCTTCAATATCAACAATCTCAAGAGAAAGTCGATAGATTATGTAGGTTCCCGTGAGAATGAAACAAGTCCTTTTAAGAGGAACTTGAGTAGCTTGGGAAGTTAGGTGCAAGTCCATCGGGTCCATGACGCCTTCTCTTCAATACCAGTGTTACCTTAGTAACCACCGGTAGCATATGTATTGAACCCGGTTTATGCCCTAAGGTTGAATTAATAGAGGGCTATTTCTTTTCACCCTTTCACATTCAATTCTTTTCATTCTTCAACCCCTTGCACCGAGACTTACCAAGACTTCATAACTAGAACCTTGTTAGGTTTATTCCATTTTCTCCTTTTTCATCACCTAAGGACTCTACACTATCTAGTGGATTGTCCCGGTAGATCCCTCCGCTCAAGGGATCGTGGGAACGAATACCTAACCTAACCATCCTTATAACACCATGCATAAAGTAAATTGGTCGGTCTTTTGGTATTGTTCATTCCTTCTTGAAACCAATTGAAAAATCATTTGGAAAATCAATCAAGGTACTTGTGATATAATATCAAAGCATTTTGTACCTCAATTATTTTGATCATTTAGACATGCTCCCCTCAACATGTGCATATGATTATGAAATTGTTTAGCACATGGAGGCAAGAGTTCTTTTGAAATAATTTCTTTGATAACTATTTCCTTAGAAAAAGCCTTTTGATTTTCTTGGTAAATTCTCCCCCTCAATATGTGCGTTGGATATTTGAAAATCATTTTGCACATAGAGGCAAGAGGTTTTTGAAGTACTTTTCACGATTGCCAATAGAAACCATTCACTCCCCCTCAATATGTGCATCGATATACGAAAGAGTTTAGCACATATTAGAGAGAACTTGCACTTTGAATCAAAACGATCATCTTTTATCAAATTTCATATTAAATCACAAATTCTCCCCCGATCAAAAATATCAAACCTTTTGAGATTTTGGATCCCAAGTGATTTAATAAGGTTTGGAAAACAAGGGAGAATATGTGCCTTGTTTAAATACTCTTATGGTTTTTGGTTAAATGCTCCTCCACAATCATGTTCATTATGTATTTCAAAATCGTTTGGCACATGAGGGAAGGAGTGCTTTTGAATCAATCACCCTTTTAAAACCAATTTGAGATTTAAATCACGATCTCTCCCCGATCAAAAATTTCAAACCTTTTGAGATTTGTGATCCCAATTGATTTAAATCATTTAAAATTTTAGGGAAAGACGGGCAAGATTTAATTTTTGAAATTGACCGATGAGGACCAATTATAGACATTAAAATTGTTAGTGTCGTATGATAGTTTTTAAGAGATCTTTAAGTAAAATGAAACAATTTCACAATCAAACAAGAACATAAAATTTCATTTTGTAAGATTTTTAGTTTTAAAGAAAATCATACCATGACATAACATTAAATCTTTAGATCACCACTTATTTTTGTACAACCGACTTTTATGAAGAAATATCGTTTGAAAATATTTTATTTTGAAATCACTCTCCCTCAATCCATGACCGTAGTTGTTGATTGAGTGAATTAGGTTTTGATAAAATGAAGTCCGTGATTTCTAAAATTTGAGTTCGCTTTATTTTAAAACAATATTTTTCCCATTTTTCAAAACAATATTTTCAAAAATTGTTTTTAAAAATGGTATCATCCACTACTTTTTCTGCATAAAGATACGTTAGGTGGTTCAGAAGCTTCTGTTGTTGCTGTAGGGCTGGAAGAAAACCGTCTGCTGATGCAGTGAGACCTCTGACGTTGCATTTGTCATGCCAACTATTCATAGAGGTCCAATTAAGCTTCGTTTCTTCATTTTTCGATGAAGAAAACCATCTGCTGATGCAGTGAGACCTCTTACGTTGCATTTTTCCATGCCAACTCTCCATAGAGGTCAAATTAAGCTCCATTTCTTCATTTGTCAACCCAAGATATAGTTACCCTTTCCTTTCAACATCCAATCATCTTCAATTGTGGGATCCGGATCGGGAACATTCTTTTATACCATGATATCTGCATATGTTAGTTGACACAAACAGATTTATGGTGGTCGACATTACCCAAACAAAGAATAGACTAATAAAAGTCAATCCAACATATCAATCGGTTCATATATGGATGGGAAAAAGTTTTCATCAATCTCTAATCATCTAAACCTAACAATCATATCCTAGAATCCTAGTCCTTCAACATTGGCAATATCGTTTCGATAAGCACGTGGGATGATTATATAAGCCTCGTTAGATGATATACATTTGAAAACATTCTCCCTCAATCAATGACTCATTTCATAAAAGTTTTAACAATGTCAAGTCATTGATTGGGTTTTGCAAATTTATGAAAATTCCGATTCTGATTGATTTTTCAAGCAACTCATTTTCCACCATTTTGAAATACAACAAATATTTATCTGAAGAATTTTAGACGGAAAAACATTTGTGTAGGAACAGCAGTCCTTCGACATACTTTCCTCATTTTGATTTTAGGACAAGTGCATGAAATTTAAGAAAATTGGTTTAGCGCAGCACTTTCCTTTCTTTAAAAGAGCGGGTTGCTATCTGAAATAATAGCAAACCATATTTTGAGACATGTTTAGAAAGAAATATTTACACCTCCTGCTCGAACTTCATCTAAAGTCCCGTGCCATTATTGAATGACATTTCTAAGACCGTAGATGTTATCGATACTAGGAGACATGTCTTGAGAAAACAATATTTTGGTATTTTTCAAATTTTCTAATTTTTATGGGTTTTGATGGTATTATATTTTTCTATTTTGTTTTGTTTGGTTTTATAATTTTGTATTTTGGTTTTAATAAATATTTACAAAGATAGAAGATGATATAGTTTAAGAAGATGATGATATGAGTACCGAGATAAGGAAATTGTTCAAGACTTTGTAGAAGATAGAAGTCATCATCTCTTAAACTTTCACCACCAAAGCATTCGAGGCTCTTGAATTGTCGCAAGAACTTGAGCCTTCTAAAAGTGAATCTTTGGCGCTTCCCCAAACCGACAATCCTCGAAAAGACCATTTCCCCAAGAAGAAGAAGTGAAGCAAACAGGCTAATTGTATGAAGCTCAAGAACCGAAGAAGACGATGACAACGAAGTAACAAGTTAACACGGATCATTTCGCGATTATCAAACCCAAAATAAATGATTAAGCCCGATCACATGATCCTCATGTCGTCCTCGATGTACAAATTACTCTTCGAGTTTGAGCGCTTGTCTGCTCGGGAGAACAATATATCAAAATCTTCATTTCACCAAATGCATTCCGCTTATCTAGCATATAACCAATCATCCCATAATGTACACATGTACCCAACAAGAGTAGAGACGATGACATCCATGTAACATGTTGAGTCACTAATCATCTCTGTGGATGTCAACTCCGAATAATCGAATTAGCTCGATCAAGTGAACATGTTGTGCATCCCCGATGTACACATATCTCTCCCCGATGGTTGCGATCTCATCGTAATCATCATTGCATTGTGTACATGAAGCAATAACCTAAGCACTACCATAAATCATATAGAAGATGTCGATAAGCAATATCATCTCACGCCCACATATTCTTCTCATATTTCTTCCTATTGAAAGTCGAGTTAACACATACCAAAAGTATCCAGAGACCACTTCCCCAAATGGTTGGAATAATACATCCTTCCCCAAATAGTTGGCATAACACACCAAAGGCTACGAGTTAAACACCGAGTTTCTATGGTTATGACATTTTTCTTTCCGGATTACTTCAATAGAGAAGAAGTATTAAGTTCATCACGTGTACTGCTTGTGTTTTAGATGTATGTCTCCTTCCCCTTGCCGGTTTTGATACCTCGTAATCAAGAAAACATTATACATACCAAATATTCTTGAGATGAGAAGAACAAAAAATTAGCTCAAATGAATCTCGTGAGAAACAATCACATGTAAACTCTCACCGACTATCTTAACCAACCTAGATGTAGACAATTTGAAGTGACCACCGATGAAGCAAACCCGATATACCAAACTTGAAATCAAGAAGAGTTCCCGCATTTGTATCTTAATCTTGCACTAATGTTGGAAGAACGGTGTCGAGAATTTACGCTCCAAGCAAATCTCTAAGTACTCAATACTCAAACAAAGTATGAGACATTAACACGTCTTTCGATTATCCACAACGTAATCTACGTATGACACTGAGTAAAACAATGTAAATCCTAATAGTGATAGTTAACCAGGTCTTCAACCATCTACCCCGACAGCTGGTAACTAGATAAACCAAGTCTTCAACTCAAATTCTTAAGCCCAAGCAAGTTATAAAATAAGAACACACCTTTGTGAAAGTCAACTTCAATCTCAAATAAGTGATAAATGATTAACTCCGAAGTAATCAACTTGTGTAAAATGCCCAACGCGTGAATAAATATACAATCGGATGTACATTGACCCATCGAATGAACCGATCAAATGGTTCCTCAACATCAATGCATTCTTCCTAAAGGTATACATGTAGAGACCGATCCGATGATTCACCAATAATGTGTTTGAGCGGATGAGGTAGTCATTTTCCTTAATGTTCATGTGGTTGATTTATAGCGTGCAAAGAGAGGAACAAGAATCCGTGAAGATTTGGCATAGGAATACCAAAGAGCGGATCATTATTCATGAACAAAATCCGTGAAGATTTGGCAAAGGAATACCAAAGAGCGGATAATTATTCAATAGTGCAACTATAATATCATGATAGTCATTATCAACACCTTGTGAAGTAACTGGAGATAAGATTTCTTGAATATTCTGAGAAGTACTTCTTAGATGGTGAACCAATTGAGTCAATAGGAACCGGAGCATAAGCTTTAAACCGGATGATCAACATTCATTGAGGTTGGAAGTACTTATCAAACATATCTTGAAAACAATGAATCCCAAATAGTAAATCCCGCTTGTCCTTAGTGAGTGAGGACATTAGGCGTTGGAGAGTCGATGACCATAACTCGAACATCCATCAACATGTAGTATATTCCCTCTTCTCCCGCTCAAAAATTGCAAATGAAGTTTGCCATTTTTGATTGATCAAGTGAATAAAAATATATACCAATGAATGGAGATCCACTTGAGGATTGAATGAGCATGGAAAAACATGAAGCTTGTTGATGAAGAATGTCGATGAAAATGGTCATAAACATGAAGATTTCTCTTCTTTTGAAGATAAAGCGCATCAAGCGCATACCTTTCTTTTCTTTGAGGAACGGGCTCAAGTGTTATCTACAAACGCCATTGTGTTGAAGAACGAGGCTTGAATCGATGTGAATGTACGCCATAGCCAAATGAGTATCAAGATTGAGTTACATGAACCCATGAGTTATGAGATATCAATCCATTTGTAATCCATACTTTAAGCCACCCATGTAGTGAAGGATCAAGTATCTACAACTCGAGTAAGGACTACCGCACTAATATTACAAACAAGATTGCATATATTTTGGTTAATGACATTAGTATCTAAACCCTTTGGGTTTCATGGTCAACCTTGATAATGTCATCGGAACAACTTTCCCAGGTAGGTATCCACCTAAGTCCAACATCCTTAAAAATTTTACCGCACGGAATCCACTTATGGCAAAGTCTAGGATTGGTGACATTCTTATGCACGCGGAAGACTTATCGTTATTCCTAGACTCCAAATATTTAGCATTGGGATCCATCTAGGCAAAGTTTACATGTTGAACCTTAGCCATGAAGGTAGTCTTAGTGGATTGTACCTTGGCATGTGAATTAGGAAAATGTTTCTTATTTGGAAAAGACTCGTAATTTCTAGTTTTGTTTTCTACATTCTTAGCATTCTTATTCACATACCTACTCTTAGATGCAAGCCAATCCCTAGTCTTTTGAGTGTTCCTAGGTAGTGGTTTACTACTACTAGCAAGATGCCTTGAAACCTCGTAGAATTAATCACCCTAGGTCTTGAACCTAAAATTCCATCTTTTCGAGTCTATGCCTTTTTCCTAGCTTCTTCTAGATAATAGTTCTTCCACAAGTCATTCATATCATATGAATTACGAATTTTTATGCTTTGTTTTGACACATTTTTCGAACCAATCCTAGAGGTGCCGGAGTAGAAGTAGTCGCTTGTTGCGCTTAGAGGAACTAGAAGTATAATTCTTAGGCAACTCGGTGAAGTGACCGATTTTAACAAAACTTGTTTCTCATCAACTGGGAGGCAAACCGTGTTTTGAAAATTTTGGTCTTTAGGATATGAACGCAGAGGGTCGCCTAACAACGAACCGGTTTCTAATGGGATGAGAAACTGGTTTCCCCATGGTTGATGGTTTTGTAAATTTAGTGTTCACACTTTTCCCTACAGTTTTCCTAAGCTCATTTTTTAAGGCAACAATAGCGAAACTCTTTTCCTGAAGTTGAGCTTTGAGTTCATCAATTTTTGCTATCAAAGAATTCGTTTGTTCCATTGACTTTGTTCTAGCTTCTTTGACAAAGTCACTTATTTCTATGTGATGATTTCTCAAAGACTCATTTTCCTTTAGTAATTTGGCCACACAAACCGCTAATTCATCATTTCTCATTTGAATATCATCAATAGCATTAACATCGTAATTACTTGTAACCAAATTACTTTTCACATGCATACCGTAAATATGTTTCTTCAAATTGTTGATAGTCGAGTTTTTGGATTGAAGTCGAGCTTTTAAATCGTTTATTTCAAAAATTCATGAAATTCGTGAAATTTCGGATTTTACATGGTTTCTTAGTTTGAAAACTTTCCTCCTTTCTTTGTATTGCAATTTCAAGAGAAATGCAATGTTTTTCAAGTTTTGAGAATTTGTTTGAAAGTTCATCAAAAGCCTTTATATCAACCATATCATTTATTTGGAATTTATTAGTCTCACCTCAACCAAGGAACATTTATCAAAATCATGTTCAAGATAAGATCGCTTTATTTAGGTACATTAGCGATGCACTATGTTGATCAGTTAAGGGTACCTCATCACATGACACATGTTCATTTGTCAGTATGATATCTGCATCCACATCATGTGTAACAAGAGTCACTTGACTGCTGTCTGTGTCTAGCTTATCTATCTCTGAGCCTCTGTATTCAGTGTCAACAGATCCATCATCTGGTGCTTTACTGGTCTCAACACCACAATCTCGTGATTGTACCCGACATTCATTCACCTTTCTGATTTCCGCATCCACTATTTGTGTGACAGGAGTTACTGAGCAGCTGGTTACATCATTCATTGTTGTCTCTGACATTCTGCAGTTAACAACACCTGATCTTTCAATTGATGCATTACTTGATTCATCACAACTATCTCTTAACTGCACCCAACAGCCATCCACATGTTCATCATTCTGTAACTTCCTCAATATACTTCTCCACATTATCCATGAGTTGGATTAATGTCTCTCTCGAACACATTAGCTTCCATCCCAAGTGATTCTTAAAGCACATTTCACCACCGATAATCATAATCAAGTGTATTCCTTTGATGAATGACCAAGTTGTTTGTTGATCACATGAAGTGCATCTTTAGAAGTGGATTCTTGAACCTTTCCTATTAAGTTGTTGTTCTAATTGTTCCAAGTTTAAGAACAATGTGCCAAGAATCGATGATAATTCTTGACGGAAGAGTGTAATACATGATCGTACAATTCCCATTGTGTATTTGTCATCAATTCTAAGTAACATGAGGTGTGAATAAAGTTGTCGATAAGGTTCAATGCAACTTTCCTTACCCATTGCAAGAGCATTATGTAACCTTGATCGGTGCATTTCTCTCTTTAGATTCTAAACACGGAGATCTCACATCCTCATTGATTGATTCCATTATCTTTAACCATTCAAGATAGTTAATATTCTCATGGTTGTCCACAACATCATAAAGTTTGAGTACTTATGAAATCAATGAATCAGAGTGTAAGACATGATGTTGTTGTGTACACGGATTTTACAAGTCCGTGATTTAAACCGGAAATAGAATCTTTGCGAGATTTTACAAAAATCAAGACCAAACCGTAAGAGAGTGAGAAATAGGATGTAGTAAGGAACTAGGAGATGATTTGGTGGTAAAGATATATATGGATTTTTCGGAGAATTAGGTTTGAAAACAAGGGTTTTGTATGTTAGGTTTATAGACAAATCGCAGGAATAGACAAATCTCAGTCCTTGACAAATCGCTCCTGATGACAAGTCGCTTAAGGGACAAATCGCTTAAAGGGACAAATCGCTTAAAGAGATAAATCTCTTAAAGGGACAAATCGCTTAAAAGGACAAATCGCTTAGTACACAAGTACACCCACTATTTTTGTCCTTTTTGTTGTTTTGTCTTAATAGACAAATCGCTTCTCCAAAAATGATGACAAATCGCTACAAAATCGAGACAAGTCGCTCAATAAGTGACAACAGAGGGACAAGTCGCTTCAAGAAAGTCTTTACGTGACTCAAATAGCTTTAAAACATTCAAAAACACCATTTTCAATCCAAAACAACCCAACCATGATAATTCAAGCCTTCCAATTCAAAACCTAACCACTTATAATGAGTCTAAACACAAAAGTACTATCAAAATCCAAACTTTAACACTAGAAATGATCCAAATGATGCTAACCACTCTAAACTCATTCAAATCCAAAACCCTTATGAAAACCACTAGAAATCCAAGAACATGTAAGAGAGATGATAAAACATGGCTCTTGATACCATTTGTTGGATATTGGATTTCATAAACACATAACACATCAATAATATGGGTCGAATTATGCAAGAGTTTAGAGAGAGAAAGTGGAATGTGGGAGCCTTTCTAGAGTGAGAAAGTAAACAAAGGAAAGAAGGTTAGATTCAATGAAAGGTCCAACCCTCACCTGGGAGGTAGAGGGTATTTATAGTTACATACTACATGTCCTCCTTCGATCGTGGATCGTGCATACAAGGGTAAAGACCCGTCCTTCCTCCGTGGTGTTACTAAAACTAATAACTAAGCTAATAACTAACTAATAACTACTAAATAACGAAAGTCTACGAGCTAAGATATGCTAAACAATAATTGGGGTGACCGACACTTCCTTATGGAATTTCCAATTCCTAACACAAAGTTACGACATAACCTTGTGAATTGGTTACGCCAGAACCTAAGAATGGGTTACGACCAGAAAACTCTCATAATGAATTTCATCACTTTTACACCAGAACCTTGCAAATACGTTACGTGTAAGTATCTTGTATAACAACCCTTAATTTTCATCAATATTATTTCCACTACAATATCTATATAAGGTATTTTCACAGCTATATTTTTGCTTTATTTCATTCCAACTACTTACATAACCCCTTAGACATGCTCACGTATCCACCAATGCCAAATATCCTTATATTTATATCGTTATAAACCTTTAGGTAAGTCTAATTTCTAAACATCATTTTATCAAATATTCTATTAACATCACCTACTATGTATAACATTATACCAAAACAAGCCCTATACGCTTACTTGTTATCTTTAAAACCCTAATTTCAAAACGAAACTAGTTTAATTATATTCAAGGCTTATGTATAAGTTACCTTAGCAACTTTAGAGTATCTTAGCCTCCCTAAACCCTAGTAAAACCCTTAAATCGTAGGTACAAGTCCCTAAGCACAAAACCTAATTAGGTCATTTAGGCCATTAAACTAGGTCTAAACCTTCCCGATTCTTTAGCATAAGTTACCACCGCCTAGTACAAGACTCCTAAGCCTTAATATTAGTCACTAATCACCACTAGACCCTAATCTAAGTACTAATACCTAATCTAAAACCCTAATCCTAAATTTAACCCTAAACCTAAATTAAGCCTAAAACTAAGCCTAAACTAGTACCTTAAGCACCTTAAGCATCCCGGCAACCTACCTAGCAACTTACCCTCCTCCTTTTCGTCCTAAGAAATCACCCTAGCACCTCCCCTAGTAGCTTACAAGTAGGTGCATCACCTACTTGTTACCACCTTAGGATGCGGCTGAACCACCACCACTAGCCCCCTAGCTACCACTCTAGCCCTTCCCCTAGCCTCCATTAGTCACTACTAGCTGCTATTAGTCACCTCCCCTCTAACCACCAAACCATCCCTTTCTTGCCCAACAATCTAAATGAGCCCTATATAAGGCTCTTTACCCTCTCCTCTTTCAAACCATCCATCCTCACTTCTCCACCTTCTATACTCTAGTTCTAAAAATAGTATAAAAGCCTTAGGAAGCTAAGAAGTTGATATAACTAAGCCTTGTCAAAGTAAATTCTAGTGGAGAAAACCCTAAAACCCCCGTTACCTCATTTCTGGCCAAGTAAGCTTGCTACACTAGTTCCATAGGCTTTACTTCTGTACTATGATAGTTATTAGATGTATTAGATCACACTAGAACCTTTGCATGAGCCTTGATCACCGAGAACTTGCTCGCTTTCATTTTAAAACCCTAAATTATGTCGAATTCATGTTTTAGGTAATAATCCCTTTCATAAGCTATAAACTAGATTAGGTTACTTAAATAAGCTTATACTAATAAGTCATAAGCTATAAAACTCTTTTTTCATAAAAATATACTTTGCATGGTTTTTGGACTAGTTTTGCAAAGTTTTCCATGCATAGGGTATATATGGTAACTTCCTAAAAATAATAACTAGAGGGACTGAAAGTTTCATTTTTCTAGAGATATAACTACAAGGAATTATTTTATAAAGTTTTAGAACTTATGGTTAGTGTCGTGTAAATATATATATATATATATATATATATATATATATATATATATATATATATATATATATATATATATATATATATATATACACACACTTAGGTTATTATGAAAAGATGCTTGGAATGAAAAGAATGAGAAGCCACCACAATGCGCCATGTGTCCCATCTCCACCCCTCCCTTTTTTTACTCTCAAAGGCGTTTTGGTCTTTTTAGCACAAAATAAAAAGTATATAAGTTTTTTTTTCTTATTCTTGCACGTTTCTTCCTTCTCATCTGTTACGATATCCTCTCTTCTCCTCCCTCTGAAACCACGTTTCTCCACTGTCATCACCACCGTGATCTCCACCGTCATCACCATCGTTCTCCACTGTCATCACCACTGTGATCTCCACCCTGATCAACACCGTTCTCCACCGTTATCTCCACAACAATGAATAATGTTTGTTCATCTTCAAGCAATAACGAGTGTTCATCTTCAAGTCATAATGTGTCATCATCATCATCAATTAGTTCAGTATCAATGAATATTGATAGTAAGATTTTAATTTTTTTTTATAATTTTGCTTTATATTATTTTTAATTTAATTTTGATATGCTTTCTCTTATTATGTTAATGATTTTTAATTGATTATACTACTTGTTTCAGTTGATAAATTTGTACATGATTCATGCACAACAGGTGTTTGATTTTTAGTTACAATTATGCTGCAATTGATATATAACTATGCTGCAGTAGACATATGAGTATACGAAATATTAACTTAAAGAGTTTGATGACTAGTTATAATTTTATGATGCAATACATATAGGTATATGATGCACTAGTTTTAAGACTATGAAGAATAGATATCTAATTATGATGTAGTATTTTGTGCTTTGGATTATAAGATTATGATGCAGTAGTTTTAAGATTAGTTATAAGTTTATGATGCAGTACATGTATGAGTATGATGCACTAATTTTAAGACTATGATAAATATATATATAAGTATGATGTAGTAGTTTGTGCGATGAGATTATAAGATTATGATTTAGTAGTTTTAGATTAGTTATAAGTTTATGATGCAAGACATATTAGATTATGATGCGAGAGTTTAAAGACTATGATGAATAGATATATAAGTATGATTTAGTAGTTTGTGTTGTAGATTATAATATTATGAAGTAGTAGTTTTAAGATTAGTTATAAGTTTATGATGCAGTACAATAGGACTATGATGCATTAGTTTTAAGACTCTGATGAATAGTACTTAAGAAGACAAACATACTTGGTCAATCAAGGATTAATGAAAGCTCAATGTATTATTAATGGTTAAATATTGTTACAATTAGTTACAATTGATAGAGTTTAGAGAGGAAATTGGTCTACAACACTATGCGGGCATTTTGTTGGTTGTAAAATGGCCTATAATGAACTTAAGAACAATATAGGTAGAACGCGGGAAAGTTTTGATTAGTGGATATTGTTACTCGTGGGCTATACTTGTTCAAGTTTAGAAAAGGAGAAGGTATGAATAAGGTACTTGAAAGTGGAGTCTGGATGGTTAATAATAAGCCTTTGGTTATTCAGAGATGGTTAATAATAAGCCTTTTCAATGTACCTATGGAAGCTTGGAAAGTAAAAGGCATTAGCGCTATTGCTAGTAGCTCGGGAAAGCCTATTATGATGGACAAAACTACTGCTAAGATTTGCCATGAGGGGACTGGTAGAATTGGCTATGCAGGGTAACACTGCTAATACTAACCAACTCCTATCATAGATATAGGATTGTATCATCACTGTGTAGATTATGATGCATTAGATATCTACGCTGCAGTATATTTATATGAGTAGGATTACTAGTGTTTTAGGAGTATTCTCAGTTGGTATATACGTATGCTTCAGTAGTGTTTGATGACTAGTATAAATGTGAGTATGATTATTAGAGTTTTAGTAGTTGGTTGCAGTAGATTCAATTCTATACGAATCATTAACTAAAAATCTTTGATGCAGTACATATAGGAGTAAGTGTTTGATTACTATATCATCATGATTTAGTAATTTTATAGTAGATTTAATATTATGATGCACTAGCTTTACACATAACCTAGCTTAAACTCATATGCCACGTAGAAGTCTCTCGCATTAATACATTAATATAGTTGCATAGATAGCACATAAACACACACTAAAACAGCTTTGACAACTAATAAACTAATATGATACTAAAACATAAAAATCCATCATCATAAACTACTTTTTAGTTCCGAGCTCTCTTTTGCTTTTCTTATTTGCTTTGAGTCATTGAAACAGATTTTCAAGACTAGTAATCCTATTTTCCAAATTATAAATATCTTCAAATCTTGTAGCATTATTCACTTGTTGCTCCACTGTTTTTATCATCCTCCTCGCTTGTTGCACTAGCTCACTTTGCTGCATCACCTCACTTTGAAACTCTTCATCCACTTGATTTTGCTGCACTATCTGATCTTGCCACACCCTTTCACCTTGCTGCACCACCTCACTTTCAGCCTCCTCCTCATTCTCTAGATCTTCCTCATCCTCATCCTCCTCTTCCCCATTAAGTCCATAAATCTCATCCCAGTAGAAGTCTTGGCGACGCAGCCAAGTAAGGATATTTGTCCTCATCCACACACTCACTTGCCTATGCGAATCATATTATGAAATCGGTTCTTCCCCAAAAGCATTTAACACTGCGTCAAAAAGAAAATAGTTGTTTAAGACGAACTCATACTCTTCTTCATCATTTTGAAAGTTTCCATTTGGTGCTACCATTGTTCTTGAGTGAGAATAAGAGAGAAGAAAGTGAGTGGGTGTGATAATAAGAGAGCAGAATTATGTAGTAGAATATGGAGTAGAGAGTAGATAAAATAAAGTATCTTTTACACTTTGTTGTAATTTAGTGAGAATACTGTCACAAAAGTAAATTATATAATCGAGAACAAGAATCTTATCTTTAAATTCTGTCACAAAGAATCTTACCTTTTTTCTTATCTTTACATTGTGCTGCAGTTGAAATAATTTTTAATAAGAAGTATTTAGAAGTATTAAATAATTAAAAGTATTAAATTTTTGAACATGTCTTGAGTAATTTTTAAACATTTTACCCAAGTTTTTTGATGAACTTGTGATTTATAATTTGTATGTTCAGACATTTAAATGGCAATGTTTAGATTATGTGAACTTGTGTGTTTGAATTGATATTCGTTAAAGTGTTTTAGGATGAGTAGATTGGACCGAAATCGCTTAAAAGTGTAGTGAGACATAAGTTTGTAACTAGTGAAGTGAATAGAAATTTATTTGATTGCTAATGCTAACTGAAAACGATAGTGTCTGTTTGTAATTTAAATAATAGTATCGCTAGTGATGCACTATTTTGTATATGTGATGCACTATTTTTTAAGGCTTTGATGCAATAATTTTATCACATTCCTTTTGTTAAACATACAGGTGCATATGTTGAAACTGTTCGAATTAGAGATCATGTTGGTTTTTATGTTTGTGGAAAAGATGGAACTAGGACTTGGTATCCTGATTGCCTTGAAAACCTATAGAATGATGTCGCTTTATTTCGATGAGATCAGCCTATAATTTTATGTGGTGTATTGTAAAGAGGGCATTTTGATCAGAAGAATTGTCGTCAAGATAGGCAAAAGGTTTTTCAGATGCAACACTGAAGTATTTCTAATGTTCAGGACAAGGGTTAAATCAAGATTCTAACGGTAAATCTGGTGATACTATTACTGATAATGATATAAGTAAACAAAATGAAATCAGTGATGATTCCCATAGGTTTGGGGATGTTAAGAAAAAGCAAACCAGGAAGAGGACTTCATTTAGGTGTGGTTGTTCAGCGTCACTTACAATTAAGAAAATAGGAAACATTTATGAAGTTACAAAGTTTGAAGATGGACATAACCACCCGCTAGTATCTGAAAAAGATATGATTTTTTTGAAAAATTCAAGGAAGATGGGTTATACAAAGCAACATTTTCTTTATCAAGTTTCAAATGCAAATTTTGGTTATGCTGTTAGGTTTAGATTGATGAAACAAGTCTACGGTGGCTTTGACAGAGTTGGTACAACAATTATTGATTGTAAGAATCAGAAGAAGAGAATTAGTGTTTTTATTGGGGATCGAGATACTCAAATGGCTGTTGAGAAGTTGTTGAGTCGAAAAGTTCATTCTCCTGGTTTCTATGTCAATTATTATAAAGGTGATGCATATATTCTTTAGTTCATTAAATTTTTAATATCTGGTGCATCATAGTTATATTTTAGGTGCATCACGTTTATAATAATTGGTGCATCATAGTGTCAATATTTGGTGCATCACATTATTATAGTTCACATTTATTATAGTTTTATTTTTTTGTTTTAGGTGATGATGATAAGTTGGTTGGGCTTTTTGGGCTGATGAAGAAGCTATCAAAGACTATGCTTCTTTTGGTGATATAGTTTCTTTTGATGCGACATTTCGATCAAACAAGTATAATCTTTTGCTTATGATAAAATTAGTTTAAATATTTTTCTATTTTAAAGAGATTCTGATTAAATAAGTATAATTTTTTACATGTATGAGATGGTATTTGTTCCTTTTACTGGTATCAACCATCATAACCATTGCCTTACATTTGCCTCGGGTTTGCTTACTGATGAGAGTGTCGGTGCTTACATATGGTTACTTGAACAATTCAAAGAAGCTTTTGGGAAAGAACCAGAAGTTGTTATTACTGATCAAGATCCATCAATGAAAATTTCTATTGAAGAGTGCTTCCCAAATACGAGGCATTGAAGAGTGCTTACATATGGTTACTTAACTACAAAGGTATTTTTTTATATCCATTTTTATGATGCAGTTGATTTAAAATTCTAATGCAGTTAATTTTTTTATATTCCATTCCAATGTAGCTTAAGATGCACCTTTTTTCAAACTGATGCAGTGGAATTTTATATTAACATTTCTTTTTTTTATAGGTTGGTACTGCGCTTTATAATAGGACATATTTTAAACAACGAATTTGTGATATTGTGTGGATGCACCAAATATTGCTGGAAGAATTTGAGAGAGAGGGGATAGGATGATTAATGATTTTGAACTATCCGATAACAAATGGTTAGGTGATATGTTTAATATGAGGAAAGATGGATACCGCGTATTTACGTGATGTGCATATGGCGGACTTATGCGCATTACTTCAAGATCGTAAAGTGAGAACCATTTTTTGGTAAATAGACCAGCCCTCACCTTACTCTAGTTGAATTCTTAAGACATTACGATCTCGCTATTGAGTATCAAAGGTACATTGAGCGTAAGAATGACCATGATTCAAGATATAAAACTCAAAATTCTAAATGAACTTCCTATGGAGAAAGAAGCATGTAAGCTATATACTAGGACACTATTCTTTGACGTGCATGATGAGATTTTTGCTTCTTATAAGTATTGTATTGGATTGAGTGTTGTTCAAGCTGAGAATATGGAGAAATATACAATCCGTGATACTGAGTTTCGGAATGGAAAGAGTGGTGACAATGATTTTGCTGTTTATCAGGTATGTAAAAGATATCTGTAATGCACTACAATTAACATTGTGATGCACTAGAAACAATAATATTATATACTGTAATACACTAGTAATTAACATTGTGATGCACTATTTTTATACATTTTAATGCACTAGTATTTTTATATACATTTATGTACTAGTGCATCACAGGATCATATCTAGTGCATCTCATTATCTTAATTTATTTTATCATATTGTAAATATTTCTTTATTTGTTTTCATTTTTTTTTGTAGGTTGATTTTTGTAAGTCTGAGATGATTGTTCAATGTACTTGTAATCGGTATGAGTCGTATGGGCTTTTATGTCGTCATGCATTCTATGTTCTAAGGATGAACAATGTCAAGGAGTTTCCTCGAAAGTACTTAAACAAGAGGTGGTTAAAGAATACCAAGCCTTCAAGATCTGCTCTACCAAGAATAATTGGTGCATCAGATTTAGTACGGAATGAAGTTCTAGATATGTGCAAGATTTTTGAATTTATGTTGATCGTTTGGTACATGATTTGAGCAGGGATGCATATATACAAAGACAAGTTGCAAGAGTTATTGAATCAAGTCGTAATTGATATTCCAACGCCCAAAGTGTGATGGGAAAGCCGAGATGAGTTTTATGCTAGGTGTGAAAGAACTTGAAAAAGTCAATTAACAATCCGAGCAAGAGTAAAACTAAAGGAACCGGTTGTTTTCAAGGTTTAAGCCTATAGTCAAGTATCTCATGAAGAACTATCAAAGAGAAGCGTGTGGGGTATGCGGATAAAAGGAAGGCCATAATTCTAGGACTTGTACAAGGCAAATGGTAGAAACTACACCATCAAAGAAAAAAAAGCAACAAGAACAGCCAAGAAGAGAAGGTTTGAGACAATCTACACGCAAAAATTGATTATTCTTTTCTATATTGAAAGCACACGTAAAACATGAGTGTTCTTTTTATTTTCTTTTCTTTTTCAAATAAAGCACTTGATGAATTGTAAAGAAAGAAAGGTATAGCATACAGTTTTAATGGAAGATTATATTAGTTATAGTATTTTTTTTTGTGTTTATCATTTTGCAGTAAATTTTACTCTGTGATGCAATAGATTTAACACTATGATGCAATAGGTTTTACATTATGATGCACTATGCATACATATTATAATGCAGTATTTTTCTAATGTCGTTTTATACACATAATTTTTATATATTTTTATTTCTTTCTTATCTTCAAATACTGTCATACATTTCAATTTTCAGTCCACCTCACTTTCTTATCTGTTTACCACCTTTAAATACTCATACAACCATTCCAATATTTCATTCTTCACATACACTCTTATAACTTTATTATAAACTTTATTCTAGTTTCTCACAATTGCAGTTTCTCATTCATCTTTATACCTTGGAATGCTTCCTCAGGAATTGAAGGTGGATACTTTAGATTAGCTTATGAATCTCTGCAATCATCTTAAACTTACAAATATCACCAACAAGTAGATAATTCATGTTTAATATGTACTTTGTTTGGTGATGTTTTTGTTTAAATTGATTCATGAGTTTCAAAAAGCATCTGATAGTGTCCATCTTCCATTTCTGAGGAAACATTTCAAGTAGATATTTAAAGCTGGTTCAGTGGTTTTATACCCTTAATGTTGATGCAATAGCAGAATAACAGTAGAATATGAACTATGATGCAGTAACAGATAAATATTGATGCAGTAAGTATTAAATATAATTACAAGTATAAGCTACTGCATCACTATGTTATTCTACTGCATCACATAATTATTTTTACTACATCACAATTACTTGATAAATATAATCAAATTCAAACCATAGATAAAATCAATAACAAAGACCGATCATTATAAGTAAAAGTACTTAGTTTTCAACATCCATTAACCAAAAGTAAAAGTACCATAGAAACATTATCTAAATTTTAAAGTACCATACAATTACTGATCATTCATTAAAACATATCCAAAAGATTTTAGTTTTTGAGTAATCAAGTTGTTTTATATGTATTGCATCATAATATATTCAAATTACCTTTATTGATTTTGACTTGAAATCTTCAAGTTCCGCATCTCGGTCATGGATTAGATCAACTTTTGAAGTGTAAAGTTGCAGTGTGTTGTTTTTATCATTCTCCTCTGTAATTATTTGAAAAAAAGAATAAACAATAATTAGTACTGTGGAAAACTAGAAGGGGGGGTTGAATAGTTTTACCAATTAAAACTTTGTTTTAAAACATTTAGATCAACTTATGTCAATCTATTTAGATGTGTATGTTGGACGTTGATAGACATATATATAAAAGTATAATGAAAGATAAAGAGTAAGAAGCACATAACCACGACACGAGTATTTATAGTGGTTCGGCTACAAGGACACATTCCTTGCCCTACTCCACTCCCCGAGTCACCTACTCAAGAGTTTGTAACTACACGACACCAACTCCTTATGGCGGAGAAGCCTTCACAACGTCGCCTACTCTTTTTCTGGTACTAGGCTAACCACCGGGTTCTTTCACAACAAGGTGAACCACACCTACCACAACGTCACCTACCCTTTATCAGGTACTAGGCTAAGTACCTAGTTCCATTACAATGGAGGAACTACTACCTAACACTACACAACACCTAATCCCAAAAGAGATTCACTCCTTATTACAACACCATCAAGGATATCACCATCCTTGGAAATAGACAATCACTATATGTATAATGATGCACCTCATCGATTATACGACCTAGGCATTCTTCACTAATGCCACTTGATTTGATTCCTAGGCATCATTCACTAATGCCTTTGACACAACGCTTGGCACCTTTCACTAATGCCTTCGTCTTGACACCTTTAGCATTCTTCACTAATGCTCTTGACAGGGACATTAAGCACCTTTCACTAATGCTTTCGTATTGACTCTTTCGGAATTCTACACTAATGCCTTTGACACAACACTTCTATGGAGAAAGAAAGAACTATCAACAAGAGAACCTCAGTAGTCTTTATGATGACGAAGCATGAGAACTCATGGACTTGAGCTTGCTCAACTTCAAGAAATGGTGATCTCGCCTTTAAGAGGAACCTAGAGAATCACACAAAAACAAAAGACAAACTACATAGAAAGATCTCTTAGGATCAGTGGTTAGAGAGTTGCAATACTTGGGGTAAGTATGTGTGAGAGTGGCAATCCAAAAGGAAGAAATGGCTCACTATTATAGAGGATAAATGCTTATTGTTCCCCGGATCCCACGGATCCCTCCCACAAGAGATCCGTCTAGCGTAAAGCTAGGGATCCGTGGGACGCTCCTCTTTGCCCATGGGTATTTTGGTTATGGGTCATGGGTCATGGGTTATGGGTTGATCCATGGGTCTCTTATTAGATACAATGTATCTCATGAGTGCAATCCACCTAGTCAAATGGGTATGGGTCAATACCATGGGTTATGGATATTTTCCATGGGTTATAGTTTTTACCCATTTTATAATACATACTAGTAATGTATATATTTTGCCCAATATGTAAACACTAATTGTACATATGTATTACTAAATCATAAAATCACTTATACTTGTTTTAGTGTTTTATGTGAAAACGTAAGTGTGTTAGAAAACTATTGGCTCAAACTATTTACGTATTTTATTTGTTTCGTTAAAATGATTTTACGTTTGTTATCAAGAAAACATTAGAAGATCGTAAAATATAAATAAACATTTTTACGGCTTATTTGTATTAACAATATCCCCTTTTTTCTTGATGACAAAACCTAAAATTATTTTAAGGAAAACTAAAAATTCAGAAAGTTCGAATTGAGTTTTACTCTTTTCTCCTCTTTTGTCGAAACAAAAGAGCATCGAAAAGAAACTAACACGTTGTTTTAAGAAAAACATGTAAAAGAGAAAAATGTAAAAAGAGCAAGTGACGGGAATGGTTCTTGTCTTAAATCCTCCTTGACGAGTCCATCCCTTTGTGAGGGCGTCAAGTAAATATAAACTAATAAGCTAACGAATTGCAATTTTTTTTGCAAGTGGTTTTGTCCTTGTGACGATAAATGCTCCCCCTTGAAGATTCCAACTTTGCAATGGAGTGTCATGAACAGTAATCCTAAATAAGGATTGAGTTGCAAATGGTTTTTGTTGGTCCAAATAATTGAGAAAATCTTGATAAAAATGAAGAACACGTTCATTAATAATGAATAACAATACATACAAGATTTCTCACTACCAACTAGACTACATGATAACATCCTTAACTTTTTACGGGGATAATCTCGGTATATTATCCCCATTGAATGACAAATAAACTCTCATTGATCCAAGCTATGCTTGTGTTTCAATGAGAGGATGATCCTAACAACTAATATTATGTATTATGTGTTTGTTTAGAATGCATACCTATCTCTATTACAATACAAACATATATATAGCAATTAATAATACAAGACATGTGATGATGGTGACATGTGGTCCCCATGTGGTCCATCTTCATCTTCCTCTTTGAAAAGCACCAACCATCCTTTTGATGTGTCATCACAATATTCCCACCTTATGGTAAAGTCTTGTACTTGTTCGACTTCTTCTCTGGAAGTTCTCACCCATATTTTCACTGTATGTAGAGGTAGGTCTTGGGATCACCGAGATATTTGTCAAAATCTCAGGTCATCGGTGTTGTTTGTAGCTCATATATTTTACTTATCGACACCGTATTAGTAAGTAAAGAGCACTAAACAACACCCTCGATTTCTTTATCGAGAGTCACCACTATTTATTTAGTGAGTTAGGCTATTTTATTTTCAAATCTTGTTCGTGGTGATTGGGTCAATTTATTGGACCCAATAGCCTCCCCTATTTGAATATACAAATAGCTTAAAGTGAGTGGTAAAGGTGTAAGATCAAGGTTCACCGAGGTTCAAGTTGTTTAGTGACAGGGTTCGTAACCTAGGTTCAGTCAGATGATCCTTTAAGTCTCAAAGACTGTGTTCAATGACAGGAGGTTCAATAACTGAGTTCAAAGGGTCAAGGATCGTGTTCAGTGACCTTGTTCACTTTGACAGGTTTAAGGGGTTCAATTTTGAGGGTTCAGTGTCCTCATTTAAACCCTGAGGGACCTGGTTCACTTTGATTCATCAGTGTCCACCCACTTTCATGTTTCGATTCCAATGATACAATTAAGGACCTGGTTCAATTTGATACATCAGTGTCCATTTTCTTTTGTCACTTGACTTGGTATTACAACACATATACACTGGTACAAATACATCCTGATAAATTTAATTTATCAGTCACCCTAACACAACCATCAGCTAACCCGAATTCAGGGACGTGGGGCTTCATGTTTACACGACCTTTAGTCCAGTGATATGCAATTACTGAGAATGCATTAGCTAAAATTTATCAGCTCCCCAACACAAAACTTATCTTACGAACCCACTAAATGCTTTATCCCCTTCAAAAATTGCAACGGTAATAGCGATTTTTGAAGTTCTAGCATTTAAGTGACCAAGGTAATCAGGGTTATGGTTTGGTTTTTCAGGTTCGTACCAGCTTCTTTAGCGACTTGGGTTAGTTGAAATGGTTATCAGGTTGTAGTGGTTGTGGTTGTCAGGACTTCGGGTTCAATCACCAAGAGCTCAGTGGCTCGGGGTTACAGTATAAGCTATCAGGGTTTCAAGAGCTCAGGAACTCGAGTGAATTAGAGACTCAAGTATCCATCAGGTTCAGGTTGGTGTTTGTTGTTTCCAGGTTTAGGCCGAGACTGCTAATAGTACACCATAACTTCAACCACCTTGCCTGAGTTTTACCACAATTTTTTCAGGCTACTCTCTAAGATACCCTCTGATTTTCATGTTACTATTCCCTTTGTCACGGCACTCCCTAATAAACAAGAAGCCTGATTAAACCCCACTATTCAGGTATTGCTGGTTCAGGATGTGGGAGCCTTCATATCACTCTAGCTTGTTGTGGTATACGATCAGGTTCCCTGATGTATATTGACCACCAAGCTGTCGTAATCAACTTAACCATATTCGAAATTACAACCTATTCCCTGATGCATATCTCTACCTAATTCGTACACCACTTCAATCCCTAATTCTTATCAATCCATCTCAGCCGCTTCCTAACACACCTCATTCGTGTTCTTCAGTGTTCACTGAAAACGCCATCAGCCTTTTAACATCAGTTCACCCACCACACTTCCGCTGCGTCATTCTGATAGACACCATCATGCTTAGCCTGAAGTAACCAATCATAGACAACCCCTGATATCAGTTTCAACATGTTTTTAGGCTGAGTCTAATACACACCAACTGATCTTTAATGCCCATATCACTCACCAATCTTTCATTCACATCTCCCTGATGTTGCAACCGCTGCCATACCACTGACTTTTAACCAACATACTCCCTGAGTTAGCATCAACCTGTTCAAGCTCACCTCGAAAAGCACCACCAACACTTTTTGATCTTGCAAAGACTCATCTTGAAAACCACATCACCACTTCCCGATGTATACTTCCATTCACCACTGACTTGACATCATCACCTGACCCGTATGCTTCTCATCAGGGTCACAGCTGGTGTCATGGGCACAGCTGGTCAAAGTTAGTATCATAGGTTCACCCCGAAAACCATCTCTAATCTAATTCACACCATATGCGCCAATCCTTTTACCAGATTCCGACTACAAAAAAAATCAACACATCTTTTACCAATTATACAACACAAATCCAATTAAACCCCCTTTCAATCTCAAACCAACTATCCGTGCTTTTCAATCAACGAACCTACACATGATAACAGCTGTTGTTGCGCGGCGGAAATGAGTGGGTCGTCTTCATATTCTGTTTTTTGTTGTAGTGAATATGATTTTTGAGAGATTTGGGAGATTTTATGTGTGAGAGTGAGTTTTTTTTGTAGATCCTGATGTAATATTTGTGAATGGATCTCGTTTGAGTGGTTGGATCTGGGATTTTTATTTGTTTGTGGATATGATGAGTTTTTTGTGATATGGAAAGCATTTTGTTCTGGTGATGATTTTTTTTTTTGTAAGGGATAAGTGATATATCTGGATTTATGGTTGAGCGTGATAGTGAGATTTTTGTTGATAAGGTTTTTGTTGGATCTGTTTGTGTGTTTATTGATAAACACAATTTTGGTTTTTTGGATAGATGATAAGGTTTGTGTGGTTGGTAGTGGGTTTGTTTGGTGGGTAAAGTGTTACTTTTTTGACTGATTATTTCAATCAGTGGCAAAGTTTGGTGATGTTTTTGTCATTTTGTCAATATCAGTGTCTTTCTCCCCCTCAAAAAATGCTATGACAGTAGCAGTTTTTTGAAGGTTTCACACTTGATATTTGACAATGAAAAATGTTATCAGCAGTCATGAACGGATCTGGATCATGAGAATAATCCAACCTGGCTCTGATACCACTTGTTGGTCCAAATAATTGAGAAAATCTTGATAAAAATGATGAACACATTCATTAATAATGAATAACAATACATACAAGATTTCTCACTACCAACTAGACTACACGATAACATCCTCAACTTTTTACGGGGATAATCTCGGTATATTATCCCCATTGAATGACAAATAAACTCTCATTGATCCAAGCTATGCTTGTGTTTCAATGAGAGGATGATCCTAACAACTAATACTATGTATTATGTGTTTGTTTAGAATGCATACCTATCTCTATTACAATACAAACATATATATAACAACTAATAATACAAGACATGTGATGATGGTGGCATGTGGTCCCCCATGTGGTCCATCTTCATCTTCCTCTTTTGGAAAAGCACCACCCATCCTTTTGATGTGTCATCACAATATTCCCACTCTTATGGTAAAGTCTTGTACTTGTTTGACTTCTTCTCTTGGAAGTTCTCACCCATATTTTCATCAGATGTAGAGATAGGTCTTCGTGATCACCGAGACATTTGTCAAAATCTCGGTGTCACCGGTGTTGTTTGTGGGTCATATATTTTACTTCATCGACACCGTATCGATGAAGTAAAGACTAAACAACACTCACCGATTTCTTTATCGCTGAGTCACTCACCATTTATTTAGTGAGTTAGGCTATTTTATTTTCAAATCTTGTTCAGGGTGATTGGGTCAATTTATTGGACCCAACAGTTTTACAATGTATGGTTTGACACAAAGCTCCCCTAGCTTAGGGTGTCAAGTTCTTCATGTGTATTTTGAAAATCTACAAAATAGAGGTTAGAAAACAAGAGTATAGTGCATAATTTCCTGCAAATAAGACTTACGTTAGTAGAAAATAGTTCTTCTGTACCACGGTTCCCTTTGTGGAGGGATCTGTCTAGGCATTTTGCAGGGATCCGTCTGTCTGGTGACAGATTATTCAGCAGAGGTGATATATCAAACAATGCTAAATATAAGAGCGAGATATGTATACAAACAACAAACATATACTCAGAGAAATATGGCAAATAAGTTATCAATCAATAAAACAACGAGATAATCAACAAATCTCTAAAACTAAGAGAATGATCTAGTCATATACGTTCTACTTATTACTAATGAGTGACCTAAAATAAAGAAACAACAATGCGCTTATGGATGATCAATCATGAAATGGGATTCCTAAACGTTCTAAGTTGAGCTTGAGACTAGGACACGGTTTTAGGCTCATGGTTGTTTAGGTTTGTTGACCTCTTCGAAATGTTCGAGGAGGTGATAAAACATGAAACGTTGCTCTTCACGTAGTTCATGTATCAACTTTTCAACATATTGACAAGGATAGCAATCCTTGTCATGGTTTTGAGCTTCTTGAAGCGGAGGTTCAAGTGAAGTGGGTTGAGGATCCTCAAATAAAGGAGGAATTGGTGGAGGCTCATTAAGTGGTGGCTCAACAATGTTTGAAGGTGGAGTAGAGAAGTATCAACTCCATGTGGTCAGTGGTTGACTTTGATGTCTTCTCATAATCCAAAATAGACTATTGGGAGGAAATGGAGAAATTGACATTGGTGCTAGTGTTGATTCAACATTTTGGTTTTGTTGTACAACCTTTTCTAGTGAATTTGTTGGTAATGGTGGAAGATGAGTTGGCCAAGGGGGTAATTCCTCTAAGTTGTGAGAATGTGGAGATGATTGTGAGGTGTTAAATGATGTGGCTCTAGGCACCAATGATGTTGGTTGGGTTGAAAAGGGTATGTTTGGTGAATTTGGTGATGATATCCTTGTGGAAACAATCCTCTTGGAAATTAGTTTGATTGGTTTCTTTGGTGTAGGGGAAATCCTAGCATTTGTGGACTTAACCGGAGATGATTCGATTGAGGAAACTTCGTGTATGACCCTAGCAAGTTTCTTGGGTGGTTCTTGGGTGGATAAGTTAGCACTAGGAGCTTTTCTCATGATGGAATGATTAAGGAAGATGTTTGTAATTGCTGAGAATTGTGTTGTGTTTGATGACTAAGGGGTTCTAGTAATATGACTTATAAAGGAAAGAATTTGGCAAGTGCATTTAAGACTTAAGCCACTAAGATTCTTAGAAATGTGATGATTAACATGCACAAGATTGAAGTTCAAAGTTTCACTGATCTAGGGACTTAATAAAGATGAGGTGTAGTGTTCAAGTAAGTAAGATGAGCTTGAAATGATTGTTTTGGCTAGAGTTGACATAATCTATCACCCAGATCCCACAGTTCCTTCCTTTGAGGGATCCGACTAGGCTAATCCTAGGGATCCGGCTCTCAGCAGCTATGAAAGGTTAGAAATGAATTTTCTAAGATCTAAAACCTATAACATCTTGAGTGTTTCAGTCCTCCTAATTATCTTAAATGAGGGTGAACTTGAGTGATCAATAGCAATGACTGATATAGCTAATGATTGCTTTTTATGGAATGAAAATGAGACTTTGTGACCACCAATGGATGTTCAAGAATGACACTAAGAAATTTTGATGGTGTCAAGCTATAATAAATGATCCTAGATATCAAATGTAAGCTTGAGATGAAGTTTGAAAAATCCTCAAAAATCAAAAGAATTGAAAAACTAATTTTTGACCTGTTTTAAAATAAGGATGGGTAGAAACACTTTCCTAAAATTGATTAATATATCCACCTAGGTGTTTTGAGATGTGAAAGGCAATGTGTGAGTGTTGAAGCGGAAATATGGTGAGTTTTTGATGAATTGATAAATCAAAAGCACTTTGAGTTAGATCTTATGTAAGCCATGGGTGAGTTTGAAGCTTTCTTATGCTTTGAAGAAGACTTATTTGGGTTCTAAATTCTTATTTTAGCTAGTGTGAAGTAATCTAGTAGACCATTTTGATGTATGGGATATCGATTGTCGATCCGTTGTCACGATCCCACGGTTCCCCAAGGGAGGATCCGCTCTAGGCTAATCCTAGGGATCCGACATCCGAGATCGTAACCATCACGTAATCAATTGCGATTTTGCACCTAGCAATATACACTAATAACCATTAAACTAAACAACGATATAAACATGACATCACATAAAACATCTCATAGATAATGGTAGAAATAACAATATCCAAGTTAACAAAAACAAGAGTGCTAAAACATAGTTATTTCCATATTAATCAAATGTCTTAAATTAAACATAGTCCTATAGTCTCTTTCGTCAATCCTTTCTTTTCCCCTTTCCTGACTTTGTGAAGTGATACGCTAGGTTTTGAATCATACCCCTCAATTAATTGAATTCCGCTGTCTCGTTTGGAATAGTTGGAAGTTGTTGATAGTAATCAAAGGGTTCTAATTCGATGTTAGTTATGGGGTCGGCATCTTCTTCTTCTTTATCTTCTTCTACTTCACCATCCGAGGAATCCGAGAGAACTTTAGGTTTTCTTCCATTGGCCATGAACCGTTTAGGAGGTTGTTTGGTAAGAGGTACCATGACGTGATCGGCAAAGAAATGATCATCGTTGATAGGAGATGGTTGCAATGCACTAACATACTTACAAAGTCGTGTTAGGAGCATACCATATGGAAGTACCATGTTGGAAACTTTGAATACCTCGGCCATTCTCTTCACCATGTAATAGGCGAGATTAAATGGCTTTTGGTGGATAAGACAATAGATCATTTTCACGAGACATGCATTTGGATGATCCTTGTTACCAACTAGGCTAATGACGCTTTCCTAAGAATTTCTTCCCATTTTCTAAATATGGGGTGCATTTCAAAAGTTCCATTTAAAAGGGATCACGGTGAATGAGCTTTTGTTTCAGCTTGAGATGGGATTGGTCGGCTCTTACTTTGAAAATGGTGTCTCTGACGGTTCGGGTTCATCAAGAGGAGTATGGTATATTGGGTCGATCAAGAGCAAAGGATTGACAAGATATCGCCCAATCTTGAGAGTACATACAAATTCCTTCACAAGGAACGCCAAGAATTTGAGCGAATGTGTTGAGAGGTAGCATGAAGTTTTGTTTGTTAATGATGAAGGCGATTGAAATGCTTTCATCGGTGTTTCGAATGATCCTAATGCTTTTGTAAAATTCAAAAATGAAAACCGGACAAATTTGTTCATCTATGTCAAGAAGACAATCAAAGTTGATTGCCGAGAAAGCTTGACGAGTGTCGGTATCTTCAAGGAAACATTCCTGGACTACACGACCTTCGTGAATAAGTCGTTTTTCAAGTCTTTTGAAGACTTTTCGATCGATTTTTGATAATCCATCTTTTCGATAGTAATGGGTGAGGTTATGGACGGTATCATAATGGTCTTATTGAGTGGATTTAGGCATGGTTGGTCCTAGAAACACAAATATTCCAATTAGGTAAGATTAGTTGAGATGGGTTTATGGTTTTGATTTGTATTAACAGTGTTGTTGACACAATGTAATCCTAATTGTGTTAAAAACCCCTTTTAATGATTAATTTTGAAAACCTTAATTGAATTAATTGGTTAGAAATTATGAAACCATAAACCCTAGAATGAGGATGATGAAAATTAGAGCAAGTTAGTGTAATTACTTACAATGGTGTTCTAGAGAAGAGTACTTGAGGGTATAGAGTCCCATGAGGATGAAATCGCCTTGAGTCGCTTTTGTGTTATGTGGGAGGGAAACCGATCGCTGATGTTTTTCAAATGCGATAGATGTGTTTTGTCCCACGGTTCTCTGGATCCCTTGTATCCGGATCCGGATAGTACAACCAGAGGATCCGCCACAATGGATGTAAAATGGGTTGTTTGGCATTATATTTGTAGTAGGCTATAAACTAGCTTACGAAAAAAAAATAGTTTAGAGGTTTCAAATAAAAATGTTTTGGTCGACAGGATTTGATAAGTTATTTATCAAGGATCAATTTGTGACGACGGCGTTAGTTTGACAAAATCAAGAGGAATGCTATTCCCAATGATGAGTAAGTCGGGAAAGTGACGAAAGAGAGACTTTTAAGAGACTAGCAATTATCAAACAAACAAGAACTATGATATCAACATAATCATGTAAGCTACCTAATGAAAAAGTAAACATACCTTTATGCTTCTTGGTTTGGCTTATGAAAACATAATACCAAAATACTTCATGAGTTCATAAAGTAATCCTTTGTACTTAGAGTAAGTAGGTTGTGATTACTTTTAGATCCTTTCTCGAAGGTTGACTTCATTATTCTTTGAATAGAAATGAAGGTTTCAAGAGATCCTAACATGAAGATTTCTTGAAACAAATTTGTTAGAATGATCTATCAATGTCCAACATGAAAGAGAAAGAAAAATGTTTTGAATATTTCCTTCTTTGTAGTTTTCAAATACACGGATCGTATCAAGTTTTAAAGTACAACATACTCTAAGAAACTTGGTAACGAAGCTCGATGCCAATTGTGGAAAACTAGAGGGGGTTGAAAAGTTTTACCAATTAAAACTTCTTTTAAAATATTTAGATCAACTTATGTCAATCTATTTAGATGTGTATGTTGGACGTTGATAGATAGATACATAAAAGTATAATGAAATATAAAGAGTAAGAAGCACATAACCACGACACGAGTATTTATAGTGGTTCGGCTACAAGGACACCTTCCTTGTCCTACTCCACTCCCCGAGTCACCTACTCGAGAGTTTGTAATCACTACACGACACCAACTCCTTATGGCGGAGAAGCCTTGACAACGTCGCTACTCTTTTCCGGTATTAGGCTAACCACCGGTTCTTTCACACCAAGGTGAACCACACCTACCACAACGTCGCCACCCTTTATCGTGTACTAGGCTAAGTACCTAGTTCCATTACAATAGAGGAACTACTACCCAACACTACACAACACCTAATCCCAAAGGAGATTCACTCCTTATTACAACACCATCAAGGATATCACCATCCTTGGAAATAGACAATCACTATATGTATAATGATGCACCTCATCGATTGTACGACCTAGGAATTCTTCATTAATGCCACTTGATTTGATTCCTAGGCATCCTTCACTAATGCCTTTGACACAACGCTTGGCACCTTTCACTAATGCCTTCGTCTTGACACCTTTAGCATTCTTCACTAATGCTCTTGACATGGGCGTTAAGAACCTTTCACTAATTCTTTCATCTTGACTCTTTCGGCATTCTTCACTAATGCCTTTGACACAACACTTCTATAGAGAAAGAAAGAACTATCAACAAGAGAACCTCAGTAGTCTTGATGATGATGAAGCATGTCAACTCATGGACTTGAGCTTGCTCGACTTCAAGAAGTGGTGATCTCGCCTTTAAGAGGAACCTAGAGAATCACATAAAAACAAAAGACAAACTACATGGAAAGATCCCTTAGGATCGCTGGTTAGAGAGTTGCAATACTTGGGGTAAGTATGTGTAGAGTGGCAAGCCAAAAGGAAGAAACAGCTCACTATTTATAGAGGAGAAATGCTTATCGCTCCTCGATCCCACGGATCCTCCCACAAGGGATCCGCTCAGCGTAAAGCTAGGGATCCGTGGACGCCTCTTCGCCATGGGTATTTTGGTTATGGGTCATGGGTCATGGGTTATGGGTTGATCCATGGGTCTCATATTAGATACAATGTATCTCATGAGTGCAATGCACCTAGTCAAATGGGTATGGGTCAATACTATGGGTTATGGATATTTTCCATGGGTTACAGTTTTTACCCACTTTATAATACATACTAGTTATGTATATATTTTGCCCAATATGTAAACACTAGTTGTACATATGTATTACTAAATCATAAAATCACTTATACTTGTTTTAGTGTTTTATGTGAAAACGTAAGTGTGTTAGAAAAATATTTGCTCAAACTATTTACGTATTTTATTTGTTTCGTTAAAATGATTTTACGTTTGTTATCAACAAAACATTAACTATATTATTTTATATTTTAATGCACCTGATATAACAATAATATTTACAAATTTATATTTTATAATTAAACATGTTTCAATCATCTTGTTTTTCTTTTTTTTCAAATTCTTCTTTTGTTTTTTCTTGGTATTTTCAATAAAATGCATTCCTTCGACAATTGGAAGTTGACCAAAACCTCCTGCAATTTCTTCTTTCTCCCTTTGTTTCAACAACTTTGAACTCCAAGCTAGGAAACCTGGTACTTTTCTATCCACACTTGTAGTCTCGGAAATAGTTGAATTGACGTAGATATGCTTCAAAAGAAAAAAAAACAAATATTAGAATAAAAAAAAGATATATTGCAGTAAAGAAAAACTCTGATGCAGTAGTTATAAAAGCTTTAAATAAATTCTTGTTACTGAATCAGCAAAAGTAATGATGAATATTCATCACAATATATTAAATCTAATTGCAAGAATAAGTCACTGTATCATTATATTATGCTACTGCATCACATTATTATTCTACTGCATCACATTATTATACAGTAACAATTAAAGAGAGATGCAGTAAAAGGAATTTTTTTATAACTTACCATCAAAAGAAGAATTGGTCTTGAGAAAAATAATCTCGGTTTAAAATTCTTTAATGAATCTTGCAAACATTCAAGACAGTATGTTAGGAATTAGAAATTCCCAGTATTAAAGAGTCGGTCACCTTAAGTATATGTAATCGTTAGAAAGCTCGTAGTCGTAGTTCTTTTAAGTTAAGTAGTAATTTAGTTAAGTAACACCGTGGAGGACTGGACGGTCTTTACCCATCAGATGCCCGATCCACACCCCAAAGTGTGGCTTTATGTAAGACTATAAATACTCTACCTCCCAAGGTAGAGAGTTGGAGCTCATAATAATATCTTTCACTTTCTCTCACTAAGTTCCCTAAACCTCTAACTTTCTCTAGAATTCCATCTATATGCTACTTTGTGTTATGGTTTGATGTGTATGTGAAAAGTTATATCTTACAATTGGTATCAAGAGCCATGGTTAGATCATATCTTGCACATCTTTGGATTTATAGTGGTTTTTAGGTGGTTTTGAGTTTGAAAAGTTTAGTGGTTTTGCATCATTTGGTTGATTTCTTGTGTTAAAGTTTGAATTTTGTTGGTACTTTTATGTTTAGAATCATCAAAAGTGTTTAGGTTTTCATTTGGTAAGCTTGAATCATCTTGGTTGGGTTGTTTTTGATTGAAAAGTGATGTTTATATGGTTTTCAAGCTAGCGACTTAGCTCACGGAATAGTTTCTTGGTAGCGACTTGCTTCACATTTTGTAGCGACTTACGTTGTTGAAGGTAGCGAGTTAGATCTAGCGAGTTAAAGCACAAGTAGTGGATTCTCCACCACGGGTAGCGACTTGTGGTAGCGACTTGGTGTGTGGCGTAGTTGCTCTTTAGCGACTTGCATATCTAGCGACTTGGTAGCTTATTGTCGCCAAAATTTGGCTAATGACTTGGTCTCAGAGCGAGTTACTACTTAGCGACTTGCTTTCTATCTAACGACTTGGGATTCTAGCGACTTGGCTGTCTAGCTTAATTAATTGGTAGCGACTTAGTGCATTTGTTTCTAGCGACTTAGAGCTTTATCATCTAGCGACTTGAGTGATTGTTTACGGTTTTCTCTTGATTTAGTAAAACCCGTGAAAGAATCTATTTCCGGTTTAATCATTGAGTTATAAAACCCGTATAACTGTTAACATGTCTACCAACGTCCCTACCGTCATCTCCACTGCTGTCGAGGATGTACAAGCAATGGCTCGGATACTCGCCCACCCATGCTTGACAGAATCGACTACGATTCTTGGGCTCAACGAATCGATTGTATTGCCTTGAAAGGAAAATGGTGTCAACATTCTCAAATCCATTGATGAAGGACCATATCGGGTTGAGACGACTAGAGACATACTTGATACTAATGAAGATGGTACTCCTGCTTACGGAATGGATGACCTAAGATGTACGATGAGCTTGATGATAAGGAGAAAAGAGATTCGATGCGATATCGTGGCTTCAAACATTGTTCTTCAAGGTCTTCCTAAAGACATCTACAAGTCGATCAATCATAACACCGATGCAAAGGCGTTTGGGATAACGTTAAGATGCTTTTCTCGTGTTCGAATTAACTATGGAAGACCGAGAATCCCAACTCTATGACTAATTTGAGCACTTCAAGATGAAACCAGATGAGAGTGTCTATGAGTACTATGTGAGATTCCATAAGTTAGTGAATGACATGAGGAACATCGAATGACTATGCCTAACATTCACCGAACTCAAAGTTTGTAAACAACATGAATCCCGAATGGCACAAGTTTGTCACACTGTGAAGCTCACTAAAGGATTGAAGAATACAAACTATGAGCAACACTATGCCTTCCTCCTTCGAAATGAGAGACATGCCATGTTTGAAAAATTGATTATCAATCGCTCAAAACCAACCAGGAGAGACAAGCTCGCCTAATGACTCAACAAACCTTCTACTCAAACATCGGAATCACAACCAAAGCATCTCAATTCATACCCTTGGGAATGGTAATCACAAACTCATTCCCGATCCCATGTTCAAACAAGTCGATGCCGATGCACACGTGGGTAACATCATCAATCAACTAGCTCTTCTCATTAGTCAAAACATGAATTCTCCCCACAAACCAACAACAACCTCGAATCGCATCTAACCCACATAATCAAGCCACCGTTAAAGATGGAAGGATCGTGGTGCAACCAGCTCAGAAAGACAATATGATCGGGGAAGAGGTGGAGCCGGGAGAGGTTATGTTGGAAACCGTAATCGAGGAAGAAATGGTAACCAAGGTCAACCTAAGCCAATCAAATGCTATAACCGTGGTGGTGAAGGACACATTGCAAGGAACCGCACATCTCCAAAGCGTCCATGTAATCGATTACATTTCGAGATAAGATGTTGCCGCACAAGCTCGTGACAATGGTGTCGCGTTGGATGAAGAGGAATTGTTGCTTCTTGCCGAGGGCAATGCCAAGACCTATGATGCGATGTGGATGAGCAACTATTCGTGAGATAGGTCACAATCATCGAACGCTTTTCAAGTCGCCGATCGTGATGCATACGACTGATGTAGATGATGGACCCATCGCACACACAATCTTTATGGCTAGCATCTCTCCAATGGTTTCTCCCAAGATCTCTTCTTCACCGCAAGTGGTCCATCCAAGGACAAACTCATCTCGTAGGTATTAAAGCTATACGATGATGTCGATGTGCAACAGATGCATGACAAAGTACAACCAATCGAAACTATTGAATCAAATATTGAAAATATGGGTAATATTAATATTGTCCCATACGATCAATACGTGAAACAAAGTGAAAGTGAAGTTGTACCAAGTGATGCATCTTCTGCAACAACAATGACTATGTCTTTGATGAATACACCGCATGTGCTCCGATGATTCCATAATTTCAACTAAATGCCTATAAGGAACGTGTTGCTATTTATGAACAACGTGCAAAATTTGAGTTGACCACCGTGAGCGTGAAATGGATGACCAAGTGCGTAGAATTAGAAAAAGTAATTTTAGAGAAGAAGTATTGAAACAAGAATTAAATTCCTTGCAAGAAAAACTTTCTAAAACCGCTACAAAAACAAGAACTTCAAGAAAATGTGAAAATGCTTAAGCAAGAATTTAATGCAAAGGAATCAAAGCTCTTAAGAGACTTTTCTAATCAAAACTTTAAAAACAAACTTGAAAACAAGTTGTACATGCAAGGAAACACCATTCGATCGCTTCACATGATCACTAAGCATAGAGTTCTAAGCGATAAGCATAGCATTCCCATTATAGATAAACCCAACCCCGAGTATGGAAAGATAGCAAAGCACTCAAAGTGTTATCTATGATGGCAATGAGATTCTTAAACCTAGACAAAACCTAGTTGCATTGAGTGCATCGAGGATGACAAGAAATTAGATGAAGTCACTAGGAGAAGATGAATAAGAAACTAAATGATCCTAAATGCAAAGAGAAGAAAGTAATTATCACTCCCCATGACTACAAGAAGGAAAACTGATTTCCTTGAACAAGTTTAAGACTCGACATTGTTGACTCCCAACAAGTCTTCGAAAATGGATTTAGATAAGCGTAAGTCGAAAATATTGTAGAAACAAACCCTCCCTTCGAAAATGCCTAGAGCGACTGTGTATCCTCCTAATACACCAATGCATCTTGTACCTAGAACAATTGCCACTAAAAGCAAGACATTAATTAGCCAATACCTTATATTTCAACTATTTGTTGATTTTGAGAAAACTTGCAAGAAAAGGATCACACCCATCGGTATAATCAAGGAGAAAGGGTTTTGAACAAATGAAAGAATGTTATTTAACGAGGTCATGCCTTTCTTTAAACTTCTAAAGGATCACTTTGAGAGTCTTAAAAAGGGGATAGAAACGGATATTAAGGGAATGGAAAAGGAATTTGATGCAATAATAGTTGAAATTAATGACTATGAGCGTGCACTAAAATATAATGAGATTGAGAGAAAGAACCTGCATACATTAAATGAGAATCTTATTACTGAATGTGTTGCTCAAGATGTCTTTTTCACTGCTTCAAATTGCTCTATTAATGCTTCCAAATTTCATGAACTATCTCGGCCCTCGAAAGTCTCCCATGATCGTGTCATTGAGCTTGAAAAACTAATTCTAAACTAAATGAGAAAATTGAACTGATGATCATGACAATTTGGTTAAACATTTTTCTAAACTAGAAGTTGAGTATTTTAATCTACAACTAAAATATCAACATCTCAAAGAAAATGTCAAAACTTCAAATATCAAGACATCTTCGTGATGCTCTAGAGTTTGATGCGCTTTTCAAATTAACAAACGAGATGAACAGATTCAAGCTCGGTAACACGATCGAAAGTTGAAAGCCCAAATCTCTCAATTAAAGGGTCAAACGAACAATATGACAGCTCCCAAATGCCTCCTCCTTTAGATTCTCGTAATTCTCAAACGCTTCATCTTCAAAATCTATTAAATGTTTTACAAAAGGAAAACGAAAGTTTTCTGAAGAAAATGAAAAGGTTAAACGTCATTTCAATGAGTTATTTGAATCAATTAAAGTCACTCAGAACAAAAAAACAACGAACAAATAGCTTCATTGCAAAAGGAAATTGAGAATCAAGAGTCGTAAAAGGAAAATGCCAATGATCAATGGGGATAATGGTGTATCTAAGGCTCACTGTAATAAATATGCTTTATCTCGTGACATATGTCCCCTCATCTAAGGAACAACAAACTTGCCATTCAAACATATTTCTCATCCCTTAAGGATTGCCTAGAATGTCTGCGTGAGATTGTTGAAGAGGATAAGCTAGAGAAACCACATGATAATGCAATTGGACATGCATGCTTATATGCCAAACGATCTCAAGAAATCTTAGAATGCTTGATCACAATATACCCAAAGACATTAGGTGAGAGAGTTAACCCTTTGATTCCATGCTCGATGCCTAAGGCCAAATATGATATGCACTCGATTCCTAATGTTTTGAATGTGAACCGTAGTGTACCCTTGAGTAGTTCGATTCTAGATCCACAATGCTAAGAAAGAGAACTCAAGCGCCTTCTAGGAGTACAAATCTCAAGACTCTAGTTTTAAGAGTGTGAACCGTAGTACACCGCATGTAGTTCGATCCCAAAGACATCTAAACAGTGGTGCAAAGAGTAGTAAAACAAACTAATGTTCCCATTCCCTCTACAGAGTAATCAATGACATTAAAGGGAGCAGTCAAAGTCTCAAGACAATACAAGGAATGATAGGACCTCTCAAGATAAGAATGTGCCTTCGGAGAGTAAGAACAATCTAGGAACCTTAAGTTTGAATCGAATAAAACGAATCATGTTGATTCTAGTATTAGCCATAGGCGCATCGTAATTAATTCAATTCGATACTATTTGCATACCTTGTACCGATGATTGCTTGAATTCGCTTTCTAATCATGGATGTGATGTTAATGTCCCGCCTAATGATGTTAATTGTCCGCTAATTTTGTTAATGCTAAAATTCATGCTAAAAAGGCTAAAAGGCAAAAGCGAAAGAGAGTTAGAAAACAATGGAAACCCACAGGAAGAACATTCACAGAATAGGCTTTTATTGGACACCGTTGGTCATAAGACTAATCGATAATGCCCACTAGAAAATGGATGCCTCACCGGTAGAACTATTCCTTAAGAAGTGGTCACACCGTAAATAGGGCTAATACGACACTAGTATTGCATCTATTCACAATGATTCCATTACCTCATTTTCGATATGAATGCTTCTATTTCGATGCGGGTGGTCCAACCATTGTAACTAACCAAATGGAACCCATTCTTGCATGGGGATCCCAATTATCCAGCTTATCCATTCTTGTCTGTGTTCAACCGCAGATCGCTCAAATCGCTCGCGGTACCGGACTCAGTCCGCTCCAAGCATATGACCGAGACCGGTCACGGCTCATGAACTTCGTGAGCAAATTCATCGACCGTTAGATTTGGTAATGATCATTTCGGTGCTATTATGGGTTATGGAGATTATGTTGTTGGTGACATGTCATCTCCGAGTGTATTATGTGGAAGGTTTAGGTCATAACTTCTCTGCTGGTCAATTCGTGATTCGATCTAGAAGTAGCCTTCGAAAACATACCGCTTTGTTAGAGATCTTAATGGTAAGGAACTGCTGAAAGGAACTCGTGGCTCAAACCTTTACACCATCTCAATCGATGACATGATGAGAGCTTCACCAATCTGCTTGTTATCAAAGGCTTCAAAACAAAGTCATGGTTATGGCATCGTCGCCTCAATCACTTGAACTTGCACCATCAACGATCTTTCCGAAAGGACCTAGTTGTAGGTTTACCTAGACTAAAGTATGAAAAGATCATCTTTGTTCAAAGATGTCAATTGGGAAAAGCAAGAAGTATGCCCATAAACCCAAACCTACTAACTCGTCACGTAAGTTCTTCATATGATTCATATGGATTTATGTGGACCAATGAGGTGCGTAATATCTTTGGGAAGAAATATGTGTTAGTTGTGGTTGATGATTATTCTAGATTCACCGGGTTAAGTTCTTAAGGACAAAGGATGAAACTCGATATCATCATCAAACTCATCAAACAAATTGCAGTTAGACTAAACAAAACCGCCGTAATTATCGTAATGCATAATGGAACCGAGTTTGTCAACAAACAACTTAGTGAATTCTATGAAAGCGTTGGAATCACCATCAAAGAAGTGTTCCACGAACCCCTCAACAGAACGGTGTAGTTGAAAGACTAAATTGTACTCTTGTTGAAGCCGCTAGAACAATGCCGATCTACTCAAAGGTTCCAATGTTTCTCCGGGTCAAGCAATTGCCACCGCATGCTACACACAAAATCGTTCTCGATTCATACTATTCATGGAAAAACTCCATATGAACTTGTCCACAACAAAACCTAATCTATCTTTCCTTCGTGTGTTTGGTGCATCGTGCTATCCAACAAATGAGGGTCAAGACTTAGGCAAACTTAGGGCTAAAGTCGACATTGGAGTATTTGTAGGATATGCACCAAACAAAAGGGATACCGAATCTACAACAAAAGAACCCGAAATATCATGGAAACAATTCACGCTACGCTTGATGAGTCGACCGGTCAAATGGCTCCCGGACACTCCACCAGACCCGCACTTCAAAACAGCCCTATTGGTTCATCCTTGTTCCAAACTCCTCTCAAGAAACTCCATATGTACCTCCATCCAAGATGATGTAAAGAAATTGTTTGATCCCATGTTTGATGAACTGATGAGTCTACTACTAATGAGGTGTCGATCCTACAACAGAGGATGCTCATATTCCAATGAATGAAGTCAATCCATCGGTCTCAATATCTCAGAAGTCACGAAGCACCGCCGATCCTTCGCCTCATCAACAAATCATCATTCTTCAAATGTACATCATGGAAATGTTTCGCATCAATGATGAAGTTAATCCCTTATGACTCTCAAGATGCTCCATTTGAAAACATATTTGCTACTCCCGAATCATCATCGAACCATCTTCTTCGGAGACATTGACTCGCCTACCCCGCCTCAACAAATGCCACATGAACACCTCGTAAAATGGACTCACGATCATCCATTAGACAACATCATTGGAAATCCTCTCGTCTCAGATCAACCCGAAGCAACTCGCAACCGATGCCTTATGGTGCTTCTTCAACTCCGTACTATCTAAGATCGAACCAAAAGATGTTAAAATGCTATGAATGAAGATAGTCGGTTCAATGCTATGCAAGATGAAATTCATGAGTTTGATCGCCTTGATGTATGGGAGTTAGTACCGCTCCAGATTGTGCTATGATTATAGCTCTAAAATGGATCTTCAAAGTAAAACTTGATGAGCATGGTGATGTGTTGAAGAACAAGGCTCGATTAGTTGCTAAAGGATATCGCCAAGAGGAGGTATAGACTTTGAAGAATCTTTTGCTCCAGCTTGCTCGAATCGAGGCAATCGTAATCTTTCCGCTAATCTCGCTAGTAAGAACATGGTAGTTTATCGATGGATGTAAAGACGGCTTTTCTAAACGGAGATCTTAAAGAAGTCGCTCACGCCACCAACCTCAAGGATTTGTGAATCAAGAGCATCCTACTCACGCTTATCGCTTGAAGAAGGCACTTACGGTTTAAAGCAAGCTCCAAGGGCATGGTATGATACATCACAAAGTTTCTTCTATCAACCGGATTCATCAAAGGAGCATTGATCCTACATTGTTCACCGTGAAGTCGTGCAAACATTTGATTCATGTTCAAATTTATGTTGATGATATTATTTTGCCTCGATCGACCCAATGGAATGTGATCGTTTTCAAATGAAATGAGTTCAAAGTTTCAAATGTCAATGATGGGACAAATGTCATTTTTCTTGGGATTACAAATTTCACAAAGTCCCGAGGCATTTTCATAAATCAATCTAAATATGCAATGAGATTTTAAAGAAATTTGGATTTGATTCATGTGACCTGCTGACACCCCCATGATTGACCGAACCAAACTAGATGAGGACCTCTGTGGATCATGATTGACCAAACGAAATATCGGAGTATGATTGGATCCCCGATGTATCTCACCGCTAGTAGACCGACATCTTGTTCTCTGTGCATGTGTACTAGATACCGTGCTAAGCCTACTAAAAGCACCTTGAAGCGCTTAAACGGTCTTCGGTATCTCCAAGGAACCATCAATATGGGACTATGGTACCCGGGGACACCGGTATGTCACTAACGGCCTATGCGATGCCGATCATGCAGTGTTGTCAAGATACACGTCAAGCACGTCCGAGGTGCTCGCTTTTGGGTGATAAGCTTGTGAGTCGGTCTTCAAAGAAGCAAATGAGTACTTCTATTTCTCTATAGAGGTCGAATACATAGCCATGTCATCTTGTTGTGCTCAAATCTTATGGATGAGATCTCAATTATCCGACTATGGCTTTGAATTCAACAAAATCCTCTCATCTCGTGATAATAAAGTGCTATTGCTCTCTCATGCAACAACGCTCAACACTCAAGAGCAAAGCATATCGACATTCGACATCATTTCATCGTGGAATGTGGAAAAAGGTGTGGTGGAACTATATTTTGTAAGGTCCGAATATCGCTTAGCGTACATCTTCACCAAAGCTCTTCCAAGAGAACGCTTTGAGTTTATTCTTCCACGACTTGGTTTGAAAAGCCTTCAACCGAATCTCTCAAACGCCTTCGTGAGGAAGACGAGGAGTAAAGGTCTTTCTTCATCTATCTCTTGTACATATATATTTGAAAAACAAAATACAAAATTATAAAACCTTCAAAAAAAAGAAAAATATAAAACTTTCAAAATCCATAAAAAAAAAAAAAAAAAAAAAAAAAAAAAAATTTCAAAAATCTTCAAAAAATATTGTCATTTTGTCATGTTTCTTCCGGTTCGATAATATCTACGGTTTTGTCTTTGTCATTCAAAGAATGACACGGGACTTTAGATGTTGTTCAATTCTTTAAAAAAAAAAAAAAAAAAAAAAAAAAATTGAGAGAAAGAGAAATGGTTTATTGTCATTTTCAGCAATAACCCGTTTTAAAAGAAAGAACAGAGCCATGTTTCACCATGTTTTCAAATTCCATGCTCGATTCTATAAACATTTATCTCATTGAAACCAAATGCTTTGAAAAATAACTCGATCTCTATTTTTGATAATCATCTCGACTTATTTGTCAAATCTCTATCTCTCAATCAACAACCTATGTCATTGATTGAGGGGAGAATGATTTCAATTAAATTAAAAGTTATTTGGCATTAAATTGTTTTCAAAAATATAGATGCATGTTTTATAAATGGAGTTTAAAGCCTTTACAACCGATCCTTATCGGCTCAAAAGCTTTCACAATCATGTCACAATTCTCCTTAAAGCTTTCAAAATCAATTTAATTATACGAGATCACAAATCTCAAATGCTTTGATAATTGTGATCGGGGAGAATGTGTGATTTAAATTGGATTTAAACCGATAATTCGGTAAATGGTGTTATAAGAATGTACATGCCGTCCTTCCCACATGTGACAAACGATTTCAAATTTTCATGCACATGTTGAGGGGAGCATCTATCTTAAACCTTTGATTTGAAACGTGATCATTCATCCCAATGTGCGTGTTCCTCTAGTATGTGCAAAACTCTTTTCAAACCTCGAGGCACATATTGAGGGGAGCAAATTCATGGAAACCTCATCCTTCTCGAAATGCTATACCCACTTGATCCGTTGAGGAAGTGATGTTGATATCTTTAGAAAATGGTAATCAAAAGAAGTTAATTCTTTCTCTTGTCTCCGTGTGCAAAACATTTTCAAATACTTGATGCACATGTTGAGGGGAGTTCTCGTTTAAAATATCAAAACAATTCAGTACAAAATGCTTTGATAATATATCACAAGTATCCGAATTGATTTTCAAATGGTTTTCAATTGATCCAATGGCGTATTTAACAATACCAAATTGACCGACCAACTTTACTTTATGTACGGTGATATAAGGATGATAAGGTTAGGTATTGGTTCCCATGATCCGCCGTAACCGGAGGGATCTACCGAGGACAATCCACTAGTTAGTGTAGAAGTCCTTAGGTATGATGATAAAAGGAGAAAATGAGATAAGGAAGAGTGCGGACTAAGACCGAGCTAGTAATCGAATAAACCCAACAAGGTTCTAGCTATGAAGTCTCGGTAAGCATCAAGGGGTTGAAGAATTAAAAGAATTGAATGAGAATAGGGTGAAAACAAATAGCCCTCCAATAATTCAACCTTAGGGCGTAAACCGGGTTCACTTCATATGCTAACGATGGTAACATCGGTATTGAAGACAAGACGTCATGGACCCAAAGGACGCATCGCACTTCAACTTTCCAAACCACTCAAGTTCCTCTTAAAAGGACTTGTTTCATTCTCACTGGGAACCGACATTATCTATCGACTTTCTCTTAGAGATGGTTGATATTGAAGAAGGAGACCTCTCCCTAGTCTCCGTTATAGGATCCAAATATGCACAAATTGAGTCTAGAGCCACGAGATCATCAATAAATCTCATTAGGACACTTTCAATAAAGACTCTCTGTTTCACACAATGTGGAAGAGAGATTATATCTTGAGTCCCACGCATTATCCTTGTGGTATTGCTGTAACATCCGAGTGATGTGTTTACATATTCACAATGAAGATGGAAAGCCTCGAGCCAACATCAAACAAGCTCCTCGGTAGGTGGCATGTGAGATCTATTATATAGATCAACCATGTGACAACCGAACAGAAACAATGGGGCGATTCAATCTCTTGAATCAATCCGGTTCGAGTTATGGATTGACGGATACCTTTGAAAACCCGTCTTTGTGCTTAAAACTCTTTTCTTTAGCACATTGATCGGTACTCATTTTTCAAACCAAAGGTATTTTATGATTGATAATTGATTTTCAATAAAACCTTCGATGTATTGCAAAAACAATTTCTATTGAGCAATACACGATTGTTTTCAAATCTCTTTCATCAATCATTGGACTTAAAAATTACCGTTCACTCACTCCGTGTTGTCTTCTTTGAGATGTTCCGTTTGAGAACAATTTAGAACAACGCGAAACCCTGTCAAGGAGATTCTTAGGAATCCTACCGATCACAGCAAGATTTGTATCGATCAACGGGAACCGTGGGTCGTGTACCTCAATTCAACGAAGTGATCAAAGATGCTTTCGTGCGATTTATTGCTAATCGTTGTATGCGGTGTACACCCGACGCTTATAAATGATCGTAATGAAGCGGTCAATCCATAGCCGCATGCTCACTTAACACATTCATCTCAAAAGAAATCATGATTAGTGCATCAATGACTCGATATTTTCACTCCATGCTTCGCTTCGCTCCGCCAATATCATGAATCAACTAAAGCTTCCGCTACTCGATGAGAAGATATCATGATCCGTAATGTGAGCATGTCGGTCCCAAAGTCACAACACCACAATGGATGTCTCGAGAGATTGTTGATAGTGATGATCTCAAATGATGGCTCAAAATTATCATCACGTGGATCAAGAAAAGACCTCCACTTGGAACAACCAAACATGCAATGTGAAGAATCAATGACTACGAGCTCAGAGCAAAGGACTACATCAAGAATGCAAGATCAACTGTTAAATGTAATATCTATTTGTATTCAATGTAATTTTGGTACATGATTGAGGTGACCTCCTTGGGGAGATTGTTAGGAATTAGAAATTCCAGATTAAAGAGTCGGTCACCTCAAGTATATGTAATCGTTAGAAAGCTCGTAGTCGTAGTTCTTTAAGTTAAGTAGTAATTTAGTTAAGTAACACCGTGGAGGACTGACGGTCTTTACCCACAGTATGCCCGATCCACACCCAAAGTGTGGCGCTTATGTAAGACTATAAATACTCTCTACCTCCCAAGGTAGAGAGTTGGAGCTCATAATAATATCTTTCACTTTCTCTCACTAAGTTCCCTAAACCTCTAACTTTCTCTCTAGAATTCCATCTATATGCTACTTTGTGTTATGGTTTGATGTGTATGTGAAAAGTTATATCTTACACAGTAAGTGCACCAATCCAAATTTCTAACATTATCAACATCTTCAACGGATGGTAGAAACCTTTGATTTACTGATCCATCTTTGTTACGATGCTCAAAAATAGTGAAGAAAATTACCAAGAACCCTACTTTGAATGCCCAACCATCATCTGTACTTTCACAAATATATGTTTCTAACCTGCTTATTGGAATTTTCTTTTTATGTGAAGGTCCATCGGGATCATATACATCGAAAAGTAGTGTTTTCCTCACCGTTGTTGCATCTGTTGTTGTTGTTTCAGGAAGAGCATCAACCTTTATATTACCCATTGGAATTCCAAGAATTTGACGAATTAGATCCCTGGTGGCCTTAAGCTTTCTTTCATCACTCAAAACCAAACTCCAACTTTCGGAATCAAAATTCTTACATAACCACATTGCTAATTCTGTTGGTGTTGAATCAAAATTGAATTCTCCACAATAATCTCCAAACCCCGTATCTCCTAAAGCTCTAAACAGACCAGTTGTACAACTTCCAATAACATTTTGCAAAAAATTTGGCGAACCTCTTATTTGCATTTGGTGTTCATACTTTTACCATCTTCTTCTTTCGCTTTCTTCATTTTCCGATTCACATTTTTACGCTTCTTACTGAGACCATTTTAACATTGGTCTTCTTTTTGAGTACGTTTTCTTGATTCTTTTATCAATGAGATACAATCCTTTTATTCTTTTATCAACAGATACAATCCTTTATCCTTATCAGGAACAAATTCAATAGCTTTTCCTTTAATCTTTTTTTCGGTCTGTTTGATTCCTCTTCCATTTCAGAAATTTCCTTACTTTTCTCTCTTGTTCTTTTTTCTTGAATCTTACTACTTACCTCTTGTTGTTCATTTATTTGATCTTCAGCAGTTCTACCTGTAAAATTAAAACTAATGCATCAAATCATGCAAACACATTTAAAATAAAAATAACTTCATTCAATCACTTCATTAGAACTACTGCATCACTTTACTAATCCTACTGCATCACTTCTTCACAATAATTACAATAATTGCATTAAAACAGTTTTCTACATTTAAAATTGTATGCGTATAACCTAAACTAAACTCATACCCCACATAAAAATTCCCATTGCATTAAACCAATTTCATTCATAGCACAAAAAGACTTTTCCAAAATTATAAAACATACGTGCAGCCTATCCTACAAACAGCTGTATCAATAACACACATACAAAGATAAACAATTTTTAAAAACTAAAACTCTCTGTCCGTAACCTAACCTAGAATCATACAACACTTAGAAGCTCCTAATGAAAACAATTTACATATGAACAAAAAAAATTACCTAGTTTTCAAAAATGAATAAACCAACTACCCTATGCTTAGCCTATTCATCCTTACATGAAGCAACTAAACAACTACTACATCTGAGTTCAGATTGCATTGCATCAGATATATAAAAAAGCATACAAACAATTTTACACACATCAAACAAGCTACACTTACCCTTCATGACTAGATCACATTCCCCAACAAGTGAAGTTAAAAACACATCCCCTTCCAGACTACCCCCAAGACGTTTATTTACAGGTACATTTTTTGTTTGTTTCCTCCTATTACGTCCATGAATTCCAGTTTCTGTATCATGTACAACCCCTTCATTAACTAATCTCAAAATAACATCATTCACTTTAAATAATAAACTACTTCATCTCTTCTTTTAAATAAATGCATTTTGCATTTAGAAATTCATTCTAGTAGATTTCAAAACATGAGCAAATCAAACATATACATTTCAAAACATATCAAATAAACAATCACTCATACAAACTCACTTTCGCACACGATGCAGACTACATCTAACATAACTCATGCTCATACGCTTGAAAATTAAAAGTTACCGTGATATCGCTCAACTACTAGTACATGATATAAACAATCAGGCATACAAACTCACTTTCGCACATGACGTAGACTACATCAAACCTAAATCATGTTCATAGGCCTCAAATTAAAAGCTATTACATCTTATTTCAACTTCTAGTGCATCAGATAAACAATCAAGCATACAAACTTAATTTCGCACATGGAACAGACTACATCTAACTTGACTCATGCTCATACGTTGCAAAATTAAAAGCTACTGCACAGTTCAACTGCTATTGCATCAGATAAATAATCCCGCATACAAACTCACTTTCGCACACGACGGAGACTACATCTAACCTAACTCATGCTCATACGCCGCAAATTAAAAGTTACTGCATATCAGTTCAACTACTAGTACATCAGATATAAAATCAGGCATACAAACTCACTTTGGCACATGACACAAACTACATCAAACCTAACTCATGCTCATACGCCATAAATTAATAGCTATTACATCTTAGTTCAACTTCTAATGCATCAGATAAACAAGCAAGCATACAAACTTAATTTCGCACATGGAACATAATACATCTAACTTGACTCATGCTCATACGTTGCAAAATTAAAAGCTACTGCATCTCAGATCAACTGCTAGTGCATCAGATAATCAATCAAGCATACAAAATCAATTTCACACATGACACAAACCACATCTAACCTAACTTATGCTCATACGCTGCAAATTAAAAGCTATTGCATCTCAGTTCAACTGCTAGTGCATCAGATAAATAATCCCACATACAAAATCAATTTCGCACACGACGGAGACTACATCTAACCTAACTCATGCTCATACGCCGCAAATTAAAAGTTACTGCATATCAGTTCAACTACTAGTACATCAGATAAACAATCAGGCATACAAACTCACTTTCACACATGACACATACTACATCAAACCTAACTCATGCTCAAACGCCATAAATTAAAACCTATTAGATCTTAGTTCAACTTCTAGTGCATCAGATAAACAATCAAGCATACAACTCAATTTCGCACATGACACAGACTACATCTAACTAGACTAATGGTCATACGTTGCAAATTAAAAGTTACTGCATCTCAGTTCAACTACTAGTACATCAGATAAACAATCAAACATACAAACTCAATTTCGCACATGACACAGACTACATCTAACCTAACTCATGCTCATACGCTGCCAATTAAAAGATAGTGCATCTCTTCTTTAGTCCCATCGCATTTATCATTCAAAACTCATTCTAGCACATTCAAATACGGAATCTCGCTACACTAGACTTAATCGTAAATTACACTTTGCAAAACATAAGCTAATGCATCTTGATTGGTGCTAAACAACAAGTCAAATAGACTTAAAACAAATTTTAAACACAAATGCAATTAAGATCGAGGAATATAGGGAATTCGGTCGTTAAGTCCCACGGAGGATGAATTGGTGTTAAAACACTTAATCAGATGGTCGAATGATCACTAAGGATAGCAATCAGTAGGGTTTTGGATGGAAAATTATACCTAAAGATAAAATCTACAAATTAAAGCGACTTAAATGCAAATTAAAAGATTAAAAGTTAAAATCTATTAAATAAACGCTATCACTATTTTTATAGATCGATGAACGCTTAAAACCTAAAACTTAAAACTTACGCTTAAAATAAAATTACGCTCACGCACAAAATAAAAAGTGAATTTTAAAGAAATAAAAGACCTATAAATATGAAAATGACATTTTTACAATCCTAATAATAAAATAAAATTTTAAGAAAAAGAAAATTATTTTTACAACTATTTATTTAATTATTATTAATTAAAATCTATTTATTAAGTATTTAAATTGCACTAAAATACAAGAAAATTCAAAATTAACCTAGAAAAATGAAATTATAACTTGGAAAAATCTAAAATATGATAAAACTTATTTTAAAACTAAAAATATATTTTTAAGACTTATTATGTATTTATTATTAATTTAAAACTATTTAAAACTAATTAAAATGCTAAAAAATACTTTTTAAACTAAGAAAATTATGGAAAAATACTTTTATTACTTTTATATTTATCTTAACCTAAGAAAATTGAAAATCATTTTTTGGACTTTTATAATTTATTTGTATTAAAACTATTTAAAATACCTAAAACCTGCTTTTAATTAAGAAAAATAGCAAACAGTTATGAAAAATTATGAAAATTTCAGAAAAGTCTATTTTAATCTACTGAGTCTAAGAAAATAGAAAACATGGTCTTGTTTGGAGAAATTAGCAACTGCAAGTAGTAATCGCTTATTATTAAGCACTTGAAAAGCCAAATAACAACCAAAAGCTACCAACTTGATACGGAGCTAAAATATGCTATAATAACTCAAATGCAACTAAAATCAACAAGCTTGAACCTCTGGATTACAAGTTAACACAGATTTGAGGTTTAAGCTAAATAAGCAAAACAGTATTTTGGTATACTACTTTAAGTCGATGCACGATCACCAAATAAGCTAAAATGAAAAGTAGAAATTAGAACTTGTATAAGACCTGATTGGCTACCTAGAAACAAAAGTTGAAATCAAAACAAGCTAAAATGAGCTTTTGAGAAGCTTTTCCAAAACCCGAGAATTCACTGAGTAAAACTCAGTGAATGCTGAGTTTTATGGGACAAAATGATAAGCTCTTGCACACTGTGAATAAGCTCCAAATTGAGATTTTTAACTTGGACTTTAAAGAGGATCGTAAGCTATCCAAAGAAACAAAATCACTTATTTTGGACAACTAATAAGCTCAGAGAAGCTTCCAATCGCCTAATAAACCGATGCAGGGGAGCTTTTTGACTTTTTGATTGCAATGAAAGCTTGACTAAACTGAGTTTTAACTTGATTCTATGAACTGATTATGTAATATTAAGCTAGAAGGAGATTAAATTAAGCTAGGTTACCAATTTCCAAGCTACTGTGATGATTCTTGCAACTAAAAGTCCCAACAGTGGACTGATTTGGCTAATTAAAAGGTGATTTTGACTTTTTAGCTAATAAGGACTTGTTCTTATTGTTTGTTTGAGTTCTTCAGACCAAGTGAGATATGAATCAAGCACAAACACAGTCTCAAGACAACCTTTGGCATGTTGAACTCGCACAAATCCAAACAACCCTTCAAATGACCGATTTGAGTTTTTTCAAAGAATATTACAGTGCTCGCACCATGCAAATCATTACTGAGCTTATATTATCATATATGAAGACCGAATAATCATAAAACAACATCATTAACAACTTAAAACTAAGAAATACCAATTATTCTAATTTAATCACAAAATAAAATTCTTGCTAACTCTGATTTAAAAGAACAAGTGACTGATTATATTGGTTAAATAGACTTAACTGTGACTATTGAACATGGAAACACAAAGATGCAAGCTAGAGAACAGCTTAAACAGTGAAACACCAAATTGATTAAAAAGGGCTTACAACTGATTCCAACTGAAAATTTAGAACCAAGGACTGAGAACCAATCCTAAATGCTCTCCACAGAGCTCTAAACCAAGGCAATCCAAAAGCTACCTTGCTCCAGCTTCTTGATCACACTCACCATGGATTTTTATTTTTTCTTTATTTTCTTGATATTTTTGTGAATTTTTGGATTTGGCTACCAATACTGCTTTTAAGGTATCTAAAAGCTTTGATAAGCTTTATGAGGAGCTTATATGAGTTTCTAAGTCCAAACTAACCACTGCTAACATCATTTCAACATAATGAGATTTTCTTGAAATTTGAAAATTTGAAAACTGAGATTGGAACTTCAATACTGAAATTGATTATTGAAAAAGTTTAAACATACACTGATAACACTTAATAAAGTACTTGAGAGCTTAAAAATACACTGGATAAAGAAAATTAACTAAAACGACATAGATTAAGCTAAAAATAATCTAACTGCCTTCTCCATTGCTTCACCTTGATATTTATCGACCTCAGCGGTTCCTTTGTCGACCTCTAAATATCCCACCACAATTTGACCATTGGATTAGGCCAGATCATTGAAATTGCCACTTGTCAGTTTTGGCGCCAAAAATGTCTTGAGCAGGTTTTTCTTATTAATTGGCTTTGGATTGGTGTGGAGGTGGAAGGGGAAAGGTAATCAAGTGGTGTAATAATTGGAATTGTTGAAAATGAGGAAAACCACCACCGGTTTTGGCTAAACCAATTAATGGAGAGATGAGGCTACAGTATGTGGGTATTTTGAATTTAAAATATTGGGCCGGGTCAAGTTTGTGGATTGGATTTGGGCTTGTTTATTATTAAAGGTCCGTTTGGTATAGAAACTAACAACAAGGACTAATCATGCAATTTAGCCAAAGTTGAAGGGCTGGTTTTGACAAGTTTCAAGCATATCATAAGGATCAAACCTGCCAAGTAAGATTAGTACAAGGACCATTGTTGAAAATTTCCTTTTACAAATCCAGGGACCAAAGCGCTAATTTAGAAACTTGAGGACCAATATTGTAATTTCTCAAAAGTTTTATCATAAGGACCATTTTTGCCATTTATTAATAGTACAAGGTTAAAACTTGATAATTTTCACTTTTAACTTAACCAAGGACTATTTTGACAATTTTCCAAAGTTGAAGGACTAAAGTTGTCAATTTGTGATTTTAAACTTTGAAGGGTTTATTTTGACAACTTTTGAATCTTATGGACCTAAAATGATATTTTACAAGTTTTGACTTACTGTGGACCGATTTTGACAACTTTTATAACTTGGGGACTAAAGCGCCAATTATGCAAACTTGATACGTTTTTCATCGATTTTGATGTTTTGCATTTAAAACATATAAAACACTTGTTTGTGATATTTTTATCATCTTGAAGCATTTCTGAGTGTTTTCAGATGATTTTGCAGTTTATTTTGTACAAAAATGATGAGTATTTAGACACTCATCACATCTTTTCTTTACTACTACTGCATTAATCATTCAAAAACACATACACGCACATATTCACAACTAAAACCCTATATGCTAGTCTAAATCATACATTATACTTTACAAAACATAAGCTAATGCATCTCTTCTTTACTTCTACTGCATTAATCATTCAAAAACACATACACGCACATTTCCACAACTAAAACTCATTATGCTAGTCTAAATCTTACATATACTTTGCAAAACATAAGCTACTGCATCTCTTCTTAAGTACTACTCCATTAATCATTAAAAACTGTTAGAACCTTAGATATATCAACCTTATCATAAACCCAACACTTATATCACGTTAAACACAAACTGATGATATGCATAAAGAAGAAAGAATAAGAACGTGGTGACTTGAATGATAGATCGTGTATGTATTTAGAGAGATAAAGGAAAGAAGATGAAAACAATAAGTTGTATATTGCTTCAAGGAAAAACACACACACACACACACTCAAGCACACCCCTCAAATGACCATTTGAGGGGTATTTATAGTTGGAATACATGATGCCCTAAAAGGCTTTCTATGGGCTTCGTGGGCTTGGACATGGGTTGGATTGGATAAAAGGCAAGCTTAACATAACTAGTACCCATTTAGCTTAGTCCAATCCACGAGCCCGTTGACTATTCTAGCACGATATCTAACACACGTTACAAAGTTCCTAAACGTGAATGGCCATCACTTCTAATAAAAACTATTAAGGCTAACAATCCCCCCCTAAGGGGTGGTCATTCAAATGATGCTCCACTTGATTAGGTCTTTACTTTTCTCGAGCTTGAACTTTGTGTGTAGATGTAGAATAGTATTGATTCTTTGTTCCTTCATGCTTTGTGATCTAATAATGTGGTTGTCTGCCGTTGTCAACTTCGTTGGTTTGATGTCTCCACGCCTTTCTCCACCATGCTCACACTTCTATTTGACTTTGAGTTTCCAATGATGAAGTTCTCGAGTCTTTACACTTTGTAGATTCTTTGACATTGACGAAGAATCATCTTTAACTTTGAGTTGCCTTTGATTTTGTTGAGAACATTCATGTGTTGTTGGTATGAGCATGTGGAGAATCTGCACGATCAATCTACTCCGGAGCTTCCATAAGAAGAAAACATAAAACATGTTAGTAATAAGCAGATTCCGGCACTTACAAGTTTGAATTTTGAGGGTGTTAACAGCATAGTATGAAAACACGTCTCTAATTCTCACAGAGGCCGTTCTGAACCGAGTCCCTGCAAGTGAGATAACGCGATGTACGAAATACACCTACGCTCGGATGAGTCGTTGAGGTACACCAAGCATCACCCCACGATCAGACCGTTTGAGACACACTAAGCGTAATCCACGGGAGTTACCGAGTGACTGCCGTGGCTGCTTGATGTTGACCATGGCGGAGTTTCCATTCAATCATCAAGATCACGGATGTGAAACTTCTCATAAATGTTCTCGCGATTGCTAAGACTGCGAAGGACTCTAGAATATATCACTTGTGTCCTTATTGATGAAGAACAAGTGATGTCATGTCATGTGTTCCTAAGAGATCTTTTGATGAATCTCGTGGCTCTAGACTCAATTAGTGCATTTTGGTTTTCCTGAGCGGAGACTAGGGAGAGGGTCTCCTTCTTCAATACCAACGATCTCTAAGAGAAAGTCAATAGATTATGTAGGGTTCCCAAGAGAATGAAACAAATCCTTTTAAGAGGAATTGAGTGGCTAGAAGGTATAGTGCAAGGCGTCATCGAGTCCATGACGCCTTTGTCTTCAATACCAGTGTCATCTAGTGACAACCAAGAGTGTATGAATTGAACCGGTTTCGCCTAAGGTTGAATATGGAGGGCTATTTCTTTTCACCCTTTCTTTACATTTCTTTTTAATTCTTCAACCCTTCTTTCTCCTTTCTCACATTACTCCTTTTTCAATCATTCCTAAGGACTTCTAATACTAACTATTTGTGATGTCCTTGGTAGATCCCTCCGCTCTGGCGGATCATAGACTAATATTCCTATCCTTAGTCACCTTATAACTCCATGACCGTCCTATTGTTTCCATAAACCATTTTCATGAAAATCTCTCGAGTGTTTATGATTGAAAACATGTTTGAGACACTCAGAGTTTTAAATTTTGTAAACACTCCCCTTCACATGTGCTTATAAGTTTTGGATGTAATCGCACATAGAGGGTAGAGTTCGCACTTTTGAATTGATCGACTTTAAATGAACTAGACCGATTCGAGACACGTTTACATCACTAGAGAACTAGCTTGAAATTATTACCCGTCCTGGTCAAGTCCATAGAAAGTTTCTCGAGATGGTACATTTCCTGACTTAGATTCCTCGTCAATTCAATGGTTACGACTGAGTCGAGCTCTTTTGAGATTCAAACAACATTCATTAAACTTTTTGATCACATTTTAATCACATTTCTCCCCCTAAAAAATAGCATATATGTGATGTTTTTGAAACAAAAATGATTAAAAGATATGTTTTTCGAAAAACATTTAGAGAGAAACTGATTTAGCATGAATTTTGGAACAATTTTGGTTTAATACTCCCCCTTAACGAAAGTATATTTTTCATACAGAAAAGTTAGAATCAATTAAGGGTTTAGAGGGAGTTATCTTGGTACCAAATGTGAGAGATTTTGAAAAATCTTTTTGAAAAATTTCGAATCAATGGTACACAAGATGAGAAGAAGATTTTTAAAATCTTTTGAAGATATTCGAGAAGAATAATCTTCATTTATTTTAGGATAAGTGCTCGATATTTATGAAAATCGATTTTGCGTAGCACTTTCCTCTCTTTAAAGATCGGGTTGCCAGCTGAAATACTTACAAGCCATTATGTTTTTAGGAAAAGTGCTTTGAAAAATATTTAAGACCTTTGATTGGTTAATCACTTTCCTTTCTTTGAAGTCCGGGTTTCGTACTGAAGTATACGAAAGCCATTGATATTGATGAATTTTTTTTATAAGCGACATGTTTTAAAAAACAATTAAAGAACTCTCGCTCAAGCATCTGTACATGCCCGTATCATTGTTGAATGACATTTCTAGAAACGTACAGAATATCGATTATACAAGAGACATGTCGTGAGAAGAATATTTTTGGATTTTTTGATTTTATATTGTTTTTGTATTTTTTGAAAATTTTCTATTTTTGTATTTTGCTTTTGTTGGTTTTATAAAAGAAATGGAAAATCAAAAATAGAAGATAGAAAAATGAAGAAGAAGATTTTGTATTGGAACCCTCGATGAGTGGGTTCGAGATATTTGATTCACTGCGACCAAAGAAGAAGAGTTTTCACAAATAACGTTGTTAGAAGTACAAGATTCCTCACGGTGAGGGTGATCACTATCAACGGTTGTAGTGGTTTCTACTTCCTTATCCCGATGATTGTCACTATTATACGTGTTGGTGCAAGTATCAAAATCTTTCCTGGGGAATCCATCTAAGACCTATTTTGTTGAAAACTTTGCCTGGGTTTCCACCTAAGGTAAGATCTAGGAGTTGTTTTCTTATCGATTCAAATGGAAGACTCATTTTGGAAAGACTACGTCCCAAGAGATCCACCTATTAGGTTTCTTTTGATGTTCATCTTGTCAACGGGTTTGTTTCTATTTGGTGTCTTAGTGGATTGTGCCTTGTACGAATTATCTTTCTTAAGATATTGTGAGACACATGCATCATGATTAAATGAAAAGACACATTTTTACATGTAGTACGTACAAATTCAATATTCTTGTTTAAAACAAGCAGCTTTAACTTTGTCACTACGCCTTTTGAAATTGATTCTTGTTCGAAAAGACTTAGAATTCCTAGTGTTGTTTTCTAAGGGCATAGCATTTTCTTTTATGCAACTACTCTTAGATGCAAGCCAATCCCTAGTCTTTTGTAGAGTGTTCCTAGGTAATGGTTTAATACTACTAGCGTTGCCTTGAAATCTTGTAGAATTCATCACCCTAGATGTTGCACCTAAAATTCCGTCTTTTCGAGTCTCATGCCTTTTTCTAGCTTCTTCTAGATAGTGATTGTTGACCATGTTGTTAGAACCGATGATTCTTTAACCGGTTTGTTGGTCACATTCGTGTGCTATTCCTAGAAATGCTAGGTGTGATCACTTTTGTTTTTCAAGAATCGCTTTTTTTTTCAAAACTTTTGATAATTCTCGTTTTAATAGGCGGGGACCTGTGGAGGTATTTTTGACAAATCATTTTTCTCATTGACTTTGGAGCAATCGAGAAATAGACATTTTGGTTTGAAGACCGGTTTGGGAACATTTGTTTTCTCCTCGGTCAATGGTTTTGCAAACTTAGTATCCATGCCTTTCCTTTTTGACTTCCCACCGAGCTCTCAAAAGATCATTTTGCTCTTTCATGTCCTTGTAGGCACGCTCATCGACAATTTGTCATACTTGCATTCCTCGTTTTTCGATCAAGTTGTTTAAAATAGGACAAGTTTTCTTTTCAAGTTTTTCAAGATCATTTTCATATTTTGAAACAATTGCGGAGGTCTCGGGCGGAGTTTTCATGATCTTCAACATAATATGTTTGTAAAATGATGGACATAATATCGATGAGTCGAACATCTTGAAGAGAGAATCATTTAACTTTTCCAAAACTTTGATTTGTTCAATACTTTCATTAGCTTGCTTTACCAGGGATTTATGGTCCTTGACAAAGTCAGTTGTTTCTTTTAAAAGTGCTTGTTCAACATGAATTACCCTTGAGTTGATGTTATTCAACTGAGGGGCAATTTGAGTTTCAAAAAACTTTTTTTTGTTCAATATCAAAACTATTAAACCATATGTTTGTTGTAATATTGGTTTTAGTTTTAACAGACTCTTGAAGATACCCAATTCTAGTTTTAACGTCATCTAAAATGCTTCTAGTATCACTTGTGTTAAAAGGATTGTTTGAAGACATTTGTTCGATTTTCGAAGAGACTTGGAAACTAAACCGGTTTTGAAACCGATTTTGAAACCGTGTTGACACTTTGTTTGAAACACTTGGTGTGGTGGAAAACTTTGACTTTTCTTTTGAGAAACAAAAGGAATACCATTAATTTTGTTCCATTTGTTATAATCAATTGGTTTGATTTCGGATGTTTTGTTTCATTTTGATCTACTCTCCTCGAGATAGTTCCAACGTTTCAAGAGAATCATGCACAATTATAGGTTCATGCAAAGGTTTTTCATTGTTTAACACATTAAAGATTTACGAGCTTTCTTGAGGAACGAAGGAGATGAGTTACCAAGAGCCATTTTTTGAGTTGTATGAAAATACGGATTAACTTGATTAATCAGCATATTGTTTGTTTTAGCGGAATGACCCGTTGTAAAAGCAAATTGTCCAAAGATTTTATCTTTTCATTCTTATCAAGAATTTCATTAAGAAGAGAATCTTCTCGTTTTGAAAATCAAGAATCAACTGCTTCTTCTCTTTTCAAGATCGAGAAAACAATGCTTTTTGTTTAGAAAGTTGGTCATTTAGTTCAGAAATTTCCTTGTTTAAAGATTTTATTTTCAAGTTCGATTCACATCAAGTGTATCATACTTGATTTGAAATTGTTTTCTCTTAAAATGTAATCTCGGTAACCAATTTCTAATTCGATATTTTGTTTGTATGAAATTCATAGGCTCGCTTTCTCTTGTAACTCTCAAGCTCGGTGGTCAATTTAACATTCGCGCCTTAACTTCGATGACCTTACTAACTTTCTCAATTTCAATGCCACGCTTATTGATTAATGATTCAAAATAAGCACGTGTTTCCTCATCGGTCTCGATTTTTTGTGCACACACCGCCACTAGGATCCACATCCGAGTTTCAGAGTAAGTATTGCTACAACTCGGATTGTCCAAGTATGTATCATAAGTAGGTGTGAATGTCATGAATCTTTGCTCGTCATGAGTAAACACATCACATATGACATTGTTATAGCATGGATCAATGATTGGTACCTCGACATCTGCGTTGGCGTCATAGGCGGAGGTGCGTCAGTCGATGTCGTACTTAGTCTCTGAAGATTTTCCATGAAGATGCAGTTCACATTGAGTTCCTCGAGGTCTTCCAAATCATCCACAATAGCGAAAAATCATTTTCCTCAAGACTCAACCGCATCCTGCTTCTTGCTTCGTGCTATGACATAGCTTTCAAGAAACTCAAGATTCTTCTTGTGTGGCTTAGTGGGACAGTTTCGTGCCATGTGACCCATTCCTTGACCGTTATAACACTTAACTGATTCCCCGATTCACATTTCCATAATTCCCAACGATCGAGTGCAACATTCCCATTCGACACTCGATACGGAACCACGATTACCCATACGAAATCCAAGAGCATATCCTGCCGATTCCCAATAACTCCAACCATTTGTCCTTGATTACCCATATTCACTCCGGTGTGCAATTTTCCTGCGCAGTGTTTGATGAAATCCTTTGGTTGTTGTTAGTTGGTGTGGAATAGCGACTTCAATGCTTTACCCAATAAAGAGTATACCGTTGCAAGGTCGCTTCTTGTTCGCTTTAGGATCGGTGATTCCTTGTTCACAGTATTGTGGATAATGTTGTTGTTGAAGGACTTGTTGTTCGGTGGATAGAATTGTTGTTGAGGATAACGACTTGTGGTTGTGGAATGTATTGTCGCAAGTTGTTGTTGTTGGAAGATGATGAAGCTTGTTGTTGTGTATTCACCAAGTTTGAGTCTTTGCAATGAGTGCCAATGGATCATGATTCTTTGCCAATCTTTCTTTCCCGACTTCATTGACTTGACTTGGTTTTGTTTGAGAAAATCATTCAGTTGATCAAAGTTCACCGATGTAAGTCTTTTGTTTGGTTGACAATAGTGACATATCGTCCCATTCTTCCGGAAGATTGTTCAGAACTTGATGTTTTGAGCGATAGTTCGGTGTCAACTTGTTTCGATAAGCTCATTCATCAAAGTGCAAAACCTTCCATAGTAGGATTCAATGGATTCTCCACAGAGTTGAAGTGAACTTTTCCCATTCGCTTAGCGACTTGTTCTCCATGTCTTGTTGACCAATTTATGTTCCATGACAAAGCCGTCTAACACGTTCCCATATCGAAAGCGGTTCACAACCGCTCTGAAAGACAAAAGATGTCTATTGGTAAACCCAATTGGATAATATGAATTGCCATGTCATCTGCATCGACTTGCTTCGATCCTCTTGATGTATTCGATTCATTTTGAAGACGAGAGGATGGTGGGATGGGAGGTGTTGCATCGGTATTTCGAGGACATGGACTTGTCGAGGCTTGAAGGGTCCATTCAGAATGGATTGAATCATTAGTTTCCCATTAGTTTTGGTCTTGATGTAACGAAGCATATGACTTGTCCATTGAAGATAACCACCTTTTGCCAACATAGGAGGACGGTTTTGGCACCGGTGCATGAATGTCTTGTTGAGTTGCCATTGATGAAGGTATGATCGATAAAGTTGATGTAGGATCGATTCAACGATAAAGAGTTGTGGTTGATGAAGATTAAGCTCGGTTGAGGTGTTTCGAAAGTCGTACTCGTAACCTTGGTTCTTAGGCGTAAAACAATTTTCTCCCAAAATTTGAAATTCACTATAAAATCAATTCTAAGGTGGTATGAAAATTTGAGTTATGACAATTTGATGCCAATTTGACCGAAAATTTTGAATTTGGGTCCAAAATTTGAATTTTGACCAAAATTTTCCAAGTTATACCAAAATTTGAATTTCGCGTAAAACCGAACGTTTAGTCTCCTCAATTTTTTTTTTTTTTTTTTTTTTTTTTTTAACCTTTATGCGTAAAGAGCTTAGGCATAGACAATGAAGTTACGAGTAGGAAATGTTTACGAGTAGGATGGCTTAGCGTAGGATTCCTTAGGCGTAGGAAATGCTTATCGTGAAGTTTAAAGTTAGCGAGAAAAACTTATGCGTAAGATTTAGCTTATCGTAAGACAAGGCTTAAGCGTAAGAAAATACTTAGCGTAAAGTGTTCTCACGCGTAAGTCTAAGCTTATGCGTAAGATTAGGGTTTGCCCAAAATCCTTTACACTATCATAGTGTAAGGGATATCCAAAGTCGAAGTGTTCCACAAACTTATCCAAGTGAGGGAAGCACCGAGTAATCGTTGAAGCTCGAAGAATCGCACCAAAAGCTTATGCGTGAAACTTATCGTGGTTTGACTTTCTTACGGCGTAGAACTAGGTTTTGACCTCACGCGTAAAAATTTCCAATGATTCAAACGATTTCTCTTGCGGATATCCTTAAAACACTCGATTAACACAAAAATGTTGACCTTTTCACCCAAAGTGCTTAGGAAGCTTACGGTAGAAATAACCAACGAACCAAAACGAGTTCAAAATGAAGAAAACACGTAAAGCTTGAACTTTTGCAAAAACTGAAACCTTAGCACCAAATAAACCTTAAACCACAAGAATCCTGAATTTTTAAGTGCAAAAATTCAAGCTTTAAGCGTGACAAAGATGACTAACTTGAGCAGTACGAGTAACTTCAAAACAAACACAAACACTCCTAAACCATTGTTAGGCGATTGATACCAATTGTTAGGACCCTAGATATATCAACCTTATCATAAACCCAACACTTATATCACGTTAAACACAAACTGATGATATGCGTAAAGAAGAAAGAATAAGAACGTGGTGACTTGAATGATAGATCGTGTATGTATTTAGAGAGATAAAGGAAAGAAGATGAAAACAATAAGTTGTATATTGCTTCATAGAAAAACACACACACACACACACTCAAGCACACCCCTCAAATGACCATTTGAGGGGTATTTATAGTTGGAATACATGATGCCCTAAAAGGCTTTCTATGGGCTTCGTGGGCTTGGACATGGGTTGGATTGGATAAAAGGCAAACTTAACATAACTAGTACCCATTTAGCTTAGTCCAATCCACGAGCCCGTTGACTATTCTAGCACGATATCTAACACACGTTACAAAGTTCCTAAACGTGAATGACCATCACTTCTAATAAAAATTATTAAGGCTAACAAAAACTCATTCTAGCACTTTCAAATACGGAATCTCATAACACTAGACTTAATCAGAAATTCTACTTTGCAAAACATAAGCTAATTCATTTCTTCTTTTCTTCTACTGCATTAATCATTCAAAAACTCTTTCTAGCACATTCCAAATCTGAAACTAACTACACGTGTACTTACTGTCTGATATAGTAATAGTTTTTTCCGGAGTTATTTGATTTTTTCTTATAGATCCAACAGCGGCAATTAATCTACCAATTTTTCTAGTTGCTAAATCGAAAAAGTAAAAAAGGATTTCAGTAAATTAAAATCACTATGATGCAATGAATTTTGAAATCTAGGGTTTGAAGATTAACTTACGAGAAGGTATAAACTTTTTGTTATTCGTCTTTGTCATTGATCGTCAATTTTGATTGCGTGAATTTGATTGTAAATTTTGATTGTGAATTTTTACTGTAAATGAGAAGAATCAGATGAGATCTAGGGTTAGAGTGAATATTTTGAGTATACTGCGAATTTTGTTAAGGGTGCGTGTAATATGTGTTTCTTCTGATGCATCAAGTTTCCAAAATTTACAAAAATGCCACTCCGCGTTTTTAAGATTGAAATCTAATCCAACGGTGGAGATGGCTTCCCATTCTTTTCATTTTAAACATCTTTTCATTTTAACCCACCTATATATATATATATATATATATATATATATATACATAATATAAAAGATTAACTTTGTAAAAGTTTAGAAATCAAGGGTATAAATTGTTACTTTTGAAAACCAATAAGTATAAGGGTGAATTCTGTTATTTTTCTAAATATATAAGTAAAATGACCTATTTTGGAAAGTGTTAGAAGTTAAAGGTTTAGTATATATAAGTTTAATATATATATAAAGGATTGGTTATGAAAAAGTGTATAACTGTCACACCCCCAAATTACCTGTTTTGCAGCGGAATGGAATTCCTGGGAGTTGACTGTCATATAGCACCACAATCACAGTTATATTGAACGACCTAAAGTGTCGTTTGGAAAATACATCGTTTGATTTAATAAAATATCAGAGTTTACAAAGTGTAGGTCCCAAATGAAAATCAATATGTACGGAAATAAGTTTGTTACAAGCCAAACGATGTTTTAGAGTGCATAAATCCCATGTGTGACGTCGTCACCACGACTCTTATGATATGTCCATATGCATGCCATGAAGTGAATGCCTTAGATACCGATGCAATGTTTATGATGATATAATGGCAAAGTGGATACACTGAAATGAGGCGCAACCTCTAACCGTGACTAGTTACTTGATGAGGTTTAATGAACAAGGGTTTATCCTAAATACCCTAGGTTTTTATTCCAAAACCTTACTTAAGAGTATGCCTAAGTTGTGAAATTAGCTTGACTTGAAAAAATAAGCACTCCTTGCTTCTTATCTCTTTGGCCGGTTATGGATGAAAAAGGAAGGATGAGAGAAAATTTTTTATTTCACACTTTGATTATCATGTATGTATGTGTTGGTGATAATAATATATTACTTGCATAAATGACTAAGATATTTGTTACAAAAGTTGTGTGAGTCACCATATATGTCGGCACACACATAAAAAAAATAAAAGAGTTGTGCATTGTACAAATTAAATGTATAAATGTAAGGTGGATGTGTAGTTATTTTAAGGATAATTGGTAACTTGTGTACATATTTGAGCTTTTAGGGTAGCGTTAGCTAAAAATAAATTTTAAAACACCGGGTAAACTCATAATATTATTTTTATAACCTTAATATAAGTATAAAAATATATCGGGAAAATTTTCGAATGTCGGATCAAATGTTCAAAATAATTAATTACGCTATAGCGTTTATTTAATAAGAAATTATCGTTTAATGTAAAATGCAAAACCCATGCATAAATTGATATGAAATGATGTTACTAATGATGTGTAGACTAAATCTAGTCTATATGAAATGTCTGAAATTACGAGTTGTCACATTCGCCCACTTAAAAAGGAATTCAGTCCACGAATTCGGTTCGTGTTGGTCTTTCCGGTTTAGGGTTTGATGTGGCAAACTTTCCCATTCTCGAGCAAAACCCTCAAAAGACTTTTAGGTAACCGATTTTACTTAATCTCACAACTCATCAAACAAGAACTGTCATGAGATTAGGCTAAATCGGTTTGAGTATAGGTCTTTTGAAAATTTGCTTCGATCATAGAATTCTTACACATATAAGACTACTACTCCTTTCATTGCATGATTCTTCCGAATTAGACATAGGTGATCGAGCTATGTATAATTTAGGAGTAACTATGCAATGCTTGGACTAATCGACTCATATGATATTTGGTGTTAAGTCATAAACCCGTATGTACAATGAGTATGCACTTATAATGATATGATGAGATGCTATGATGATGTAGTTATAGTCTAGCGTCAATGATGCAACCTAGTTCTCTATAACCAAGCTCGATGCCAATCATCACACCCCAAATTACACTTTTTGCGTGAATGGAATTCCTAGGAGTTGATCATCATAGCACCACAATCACAGTTATATTGAACGACCTAAAGTGTCGTTTGGAAAATGCATCGTTTGATTTAATAAAATATCAGAGTTTACAAAGTGTAGGTCCCAAATGAAAATCAATATGTGCGGAAATAAGTTTGTTACAAGCCAAACGATGTTTTAGACTGCATAAATCCCATGTGTGACGCGTCGTCACCACGACTCTTATGATATGTCCATATGCATGCCATGAAGTGAATGCCTTAGATACCTGATGCAATGTTTATGATGATATAATGGCAAAAGTGGATACACTGAAATGAGGCGCAACCTCTAACCGTGACTAGTTACTTGATGAGGTTTAATGAACAAGGGTTTATCCTAAATACCCTAGGTTTTTATTCCAAAACCTTACTTAAGAGTATGCCTAAGTTGTGAAATTAGCTTGACTTGAAAAAAATAAGCACTCCTTGCTTCTTATCTCTTTGGCCGGTTATGGATGAAAAAGGAAGGATGAGAGAAAAATTTTTATTTCACACTTTGATTATCATGTATGTATGTGTTGGTGATAATAATATATTACTTGCATAAATGACTAAGATATTTGTTACAAAAGTTGTGTGAGTCACCATATATGTCGGCACACACATAAAAAAAATAAAAGAGTTGTGCATTGTACAAATTAAATGTATAAATGTAAGGTGGATGTGTAGTTATTTTAAAGATAATTGGTAACTTGTGTACATATTTGAGCTTTTAGGGTAGCGTTAGCTAAAAATAAATTTTAAAACACCGGGTAAACTCATAATATTATTTTTATAATCTTAATATGAGTATAAAAATATATCGGGAAAATTTTCGGAAGTATCGGATCAAATGTTCAAAATAATTAATTACGTGATAGCGTTTATTTAATAAGAAATTATCGTTTAATGTAAAATGCAAAACCCATGCATAAATTGATATGAAATGTCACATTAATGATGTGTAGACTAAATCTAGTCTATATGAAATGTCCCGAAATTACGAGTTGTCACATTCGCCCACAAAAAATTCATCCACGAATTGATTCGTGTTGTCTTTCCGGTTTAGGGTTTGATGTGGCAAACTTTCCCATTCTCGAGCAAAACCCTCAAAAGACTTTTAGGTAACCGATTTTACTTAATCTCACAACTCATCAAACAAGAACTGTCATGAGATTAGGCTAAATCGGTTTGAGTAACTGGTCTTTTGAAAATTTGGCTCGATCATAGAATGCTTACACATATAAGACTACTACTCCCTTCATTGCATGATTCTTCCGAATTAGACATAGGTGATCGGGCTATGTATAATTTAGGAGTAACTATGCAATGCTTGGACTAATCGACTCATATGATATTTGGTGTTAAGTCATAAACCCGTATGTACAATGAGTATGCACTTATAATGATATGATGAGATGCTATGATGATGTAGTTATAGTCTAGCGTCAATGATGCAACCTAGTTCTCTATAACCAAGCTCGATGCCAATCATCACACCCCAAATTACTGTTTTGCGGTGGAATGGAATTCCTAGGAGTTGACTGTCATAGCACCAAAATCACAGTTATATTGAACGACCTAAAGTGTCGTTTGGAAAATACATCGTTTGATTTAATAAAATATCAGAGTTTACAAAGTGTAGGTCCCAAATGAAAATCAATATGTACGGAAATAAGTTTGTTACAAGCCAAACGATGTTTTAGAGTGCATAAATCCCATGTGTGACGCGTCGTCACCACGACTCTTATGATATGTCCATATGCATGCCATGAAGTGAATGCCTTAGATACCTGATGCAATGTTTATGATGATATAATGGCAAAAGTGGATACACTGAAATGAGGCGCAACCTCTAACCGTGACTAGTTACTTGATGAGGTTTAATGAACAAGGGTTTATCCTAAATACCCTAGGTTTTATTCCAAAACCTTACTTAAGAGTATGCCTAAGTTGTGAAATTAGCTTGACTTGAAAAATAAGCACTCCTTGCTTCTTATCTCTTTGGCGGTTATGGATGAAAAAGGAAGGATGAGAGAAAATTTTTATTTCACACTTTGATTATCATGTATGTATGTGTTGGTGATAATAATATATTACTTGCATAAATGACTAAGATATTTGTTACAAAAGTTGTGTGAGTCACCATATATGTCGGCACACATAAAAAAATAAAAGAGTTGTGCATTGTACAAATTAAATGTATAAATGTAAGGTGGATGTGTAGTTATTTTAAGGATAATTGGTAACTTGTGTACATATTTGAGCTTTTAGGGTAGCGTTAGCTAAAAATAAATTTTAAAACACCGGGTAAACTCATAATATTATTTTTATAATCTTAATATGAGTATAAAAATATATCGGGAAAATTTTCGGAAGTATCGGATCAAATGTTCAAAATAATTAATTACGCGATAGCGTTTATTTAATAAGAAATTATACGTTTAATGTAAAATGCAAAACCCATGCATAAATTGATATGAAATGATGTTACTAATGATGTGTAGACTAAATCTAGTCTATATGAAATGTCCTGAAATTACGAGTTGTCACAATAACCTAAGAGTATATTGTGTCAATTTACAAACTTAAGGGTTAAATAAGATATTTTCTTATAAATTAAAAATACTATCTTTTTACTTAACAACGTACTACAATACTAGGGAGCTTCATGTGAGGGGTTCATTTGGGTATTCGTTTTGACGAGTTTGTTGGGTTTACGATTTAAAGTACCCTGGCTCCTCAAACGTTTACTACATGACCTCTGAATTATGATGGCCCGAACGGTGTTATGTTACATCTAAATCTAGTATTTAACAACGTAACACAATACTAGGGAGCTTCATGTGAGGGGTTTCATACCTCTGGATTATGATGGCCCGAACGGTGTACATCTAAAATCTAGAAAACCTAAGAAATACTTACTTGAGAAAATAGATAAACCAATTAAGACTTGACATACCTATACACACACTACCTCAGGATACGTGAGTAAGCCGTCTATTATCTGAATCACTTTTGACATCAATCAGATTTCCTAAACTAAGGTGAGTTCGTAGCCTCACACTTTTTAAATCTCATGCGTTCATAGCCTCACTTTTTAAATGCTTTCTAAACTCGTGAGGGGGATACATGATTTAAACCTTTTTCAACTATATGCTACCCTGTCCATTATTTCCTAAGACACACTTTTGCTACCAAAAGTCCCTCATATCATGAACCATTAATCACTTACGAGTGAACGCGAGTATAGTGAATAGATCTATTTGGAGTGTGATAACTCCCGTTGGTTTGCTCCTGCCGGGTACCAATAGCACTATATTTGAGAAATCCTAAGAAGTTGGCAACCTCCTACTCGAGGGCACCATTACATTACTTATATCATTTTATGATACCACTTACATTAACATTTGAGTTCATGAGAGTTATAGAAATAACATGGTACTGTATTGATCATACAGTACTACAACCACTGCCTTTCCATTGATGGGTGTAACAACTGAACCCAGTGGAAGTGGTATTCACCCTTTAACTACCTAAACCTATGAATTTTACTCAACCTTTAGGTTGACCCCTTTAAGCATGTTATCCTAGGTAAATGAGTATATTATGAATTTATGGCACGGTGTGGCACTGGACTTGAGGACTTTCAAAACTGTTATCATTCAAACTCTATGTTTCACATAGATTTTGGAACCTCCTTTTGTAAAACTCTGATATTTTAATGAATGATAACTTATTTTCTAAAAACATCTCTTTTTGAGTCGTTTTCTATTATTATGACTGTAATCCATTAATTTATACCCCAGATCTAGTTCCGCTGCGATCTGTGAAAATGGAGGTGTTACATCTTGACCATCAAAATTCTTCTAAGTCCGGAATTATATACGGCATAACTATGTTCTGAAGTTACGTCGTAACCTTGAATTTCGTTGATTTTTGTCTTCTAGTGTAAATCCTAGTTACGGCGTAAGTAGAGTATGAAATTACGCCCGTAACTTTTTCTGGCCAGAATACTCTTGTATATTTAATTTAATAGCCTTCCAAATCCGCGGTTCTTTGTTCCTATGCATATTAATGACCTGAATATAATAATTTAAGAAATAAGAGTGTATTTCTGTGACAACTCGGACTTTAGGCCATTATTTAACCTCAAATTTTTACCATTCATTTTCTGAAAAAGTTACTATCCATCCTGGTGATTTCACTATTCATAATCACTATTCATTTTTTTTTTTACTATTTATCGTATTTGGGTCAGTATTTAAACTCGAACTTTTTCCCAAAAATTACTATTCATGAGTTACTTCACCGTATTTTTATTATTTTACTAATTTCGCGTAAATTAAACAAATAAACGCTTTTACATGATTTTCAAGCATAAACAATATACTATGTACTCCTAATATATAAACATCTAGTTACTATTCATAAATATCTAAACACTATTTATCAAAATATCTAAACACTATTCATCCAAAATACTTAGATATTTTCAAAAATTTTCTCTATAGATAGAAAGAAAACTAGTTCATTATTTTCACAGAAAAACACACTCCCCCTATTTTCGGCCAGAGAAGAAAAGAAGAAGAAGATGTTCAGGTTTCGTTTATTTGGTGTTCTACGGGTCGTCTCCCTCCTCCTCCTCCTCCTTAGTGTCGCCTCTTTCAACCCTCCATACATCCTCCATACTTGATTTTCTAGCTCCGAGTACTATAGATAAGTTGATGGCATAAGTATTATCTACGTACAAATTAAGTTTATTTTGTGTTTCCACGGTTGGATTAAGAGCTACACAATGGTGGATAAGAGCTATGGATCTCTGGGAAATTTTTGAAACATTTGGAATAATAGATCCATGAATTCTAAGGAAGGGTTTTTAATATGGGAGCGATTAAGATAGTTTTGGAATTGATTTGAGGTGATTTAGAGGTTTTATAGGTTTAGGAAATGGATTTTTTAATATAGACGCGGAAGCGCTGCCTAATTTGCTAGTATCATTTATCGGTTATTATCAGGTGAGTCATAGCCCCACTTTTCTCATTTTAAACTATTTATATAAACTCTTTGGGGGAGATACATGCTTAACTACTTGTTTTTACTTTCACAAGTACTCTAAACTTTTACATATTACTGTGAGTCATAGCCCCACTTTTTCTAGTTTTAAACTGTTTATATAAATTTACTTTCACAAGTACTCTAAACTTTTACATATTACTGTGAGTCATAGCCCCACTTTTTCTCGTTTTAAACTGTTTATATAAACTCTTTGGAGGAGATACATGCTTAACTACTTGTTTTTACTTTCACAAGTACTCTAAACTTTTACATATTACTGTGAGTCATATCCCCACTTTTCTCGTTTTAAACTGTTTACTTAACTCTTTGGGGGAGACAAATGCTCAACTATTTTATTTCAATTTCGATTATTTGAAAACTATATTTTGAGTCTAAACTTAAACTATATAGTTTGAACCATTTATTCTAAAAGACTCATAAAGGCCCCGCAAAGACCTCAAAGGCGTGAGGCTTGGTCATTGATGCAGGATTTCTGACCAGGTTTTACATTTATAGTTACTCGTCTACCTATGGCCTACCTAATGCACTAACGGGCAGTGTACCCAGTCACATGTAGTGAGGGAATGGCAAGACCTAGGTCGTTCCAATAATGGTTGATTCCTAGATGTCTAATTAATTAAGTTGTCACATAATATAACTTTTAATGAAAGGTTTAACTGATAAAATTATAGTAAGTCACGTAATCAATTGGGTCGGTTCTCTGGTAAACAAGCTAATGGAAAGATAGTGATGTTAATCTTAAACTGTATTCATCTACGAATGAATCATGGAAAAGCCGGTAGACTCCTATGGTCAATTCGTCTACCCTATGATTCTTAGACTCCTCACTAGGATGATCAGAACACCCAGGATCATTCAGCAATCTAATAGAAGTCATTAAGAGCCGGTGTTTACTATCGCACTACATGGGTTCTAAAAGTCACTAGATTCCTGCCTCAAGTGGAGTTTCAATTTGCCGGGCCTCCTTTGGTCAATTCGGCCCGACCTATTGTAAGATATTGGTTATTGTAAATACACAAATCAACAAAAGTATAGTTCGAATTTAAGCAAGAGTTTTAGAGAGAGAAAGAAAGATGGGATGCTTTCTAGAGAGAGAAAGTGAAAGAGAAATAAGATGGTTAGATTGAAAGCTCCAACCCTCTACCTTCCAAGGTAGAGGGTATTTATAGTTTTACATAATACGCCCTTTGTCGGGCTGTGGATCAGGCATACAGTGGGTAAAGACCCATCCGTCCTCCACGGTGTTACTTAACTAACTAAATAACTAATAAATATAACTAAGTCTACGAGCTAACACATGCTAGACTAAACTTGCATTGACCGACTCTTCTAAATGGATTTTCCAAATCCTAACAATCTCCCCCTAAGGGAGGTCACCCCATGAATTACATTTTGTATCCTATCATTCTATCATTAACTTCATGCTCGAGCTTGTAGACTTTAATTCTTCAATTTCCGCGATCTTTGTGCTTTAGTAGTGATTCCTCAAAGTCCCCATACTTTGTACTTTCAGTGGAGGTCTTTGAATGTTCCGTGACTTGGTGATCTTTGAGCTTTCTTTGACATCATCAGCTACAATATATCTCTGGATCATCCATTATTGTATCGCCTTCATGTGATGTTGTGACTTTTGGACCGACATGCTCACACTTTCTGGATCATGACATCTTGCATTAGAGTTGCGGAAGTATTGTTGTACGTTTTTTATTGTCATGATTTTCTTCAATTATGAGTGTGTTCTGTGAGCATGCGGTTATGAATTGACTTCTCAATATCGATCAGCTGCAACCGTCAAATGTTTCATCAAACAACAGTTAGCAATAAAACACATGAAAGTGTCTTTCTTCACTTTCGTTGAATAGGGTTACAAGAACCACGGTTCCCCGTTGATCAGTATAAATAATGCCTGTGATAAGGTAGAATTTCTAAGAATCTCTATGACAGGGTTTCGCAGCTTGATCTAGCCGTTCTCAAACCGGAGTGTCCCAAAGTAGACAACACGGACTGAGTGAACCAGTGAATTGAGATTCACTGATTGATGAAAAAATGATTTGAAAAACAATTGCGCATTGCTTAAGAAAGAGATTTTTGCAATACGATGAAGGTTTTATGAGAAAAATCAAGTTTTAATCATAAATACTTTTGTTTGAGAAATTAACGCGCAGTCGATGTGCTAAGAGAAAAGAATTGTAGAGCACATCGAAAGGCTTTTCAAAAGTATCCGTCAACCCATTTCCTAGACCAAGGTTGATTTAAAAGTGAATCGCCCCATCGTTTCTATCCAGTTATCATAGGTTTGATCCTTTTGAAAGATCTCACATGTCACCCACCAAGAGTTTGTTTGATGTTGGCTCTAGAAGGATTTCCTTCTTCATTGTGAATATTTTACATATCACTTGGATGTTCTGGCAATACCACAAGGATAATGCGTAGGACTCTCAATATATATATTCTTACTTTTCACATTGTGTGAAACACCAAGTCTTCATGAATTGTGTGTCCTGATGAGATTAATTGGATGATCTTTTGGCTTTAGACTCAATAGTGCACTTTGGTCTTCTATGCAGAGACTAGGGAGAAGGTCTCCTTCAATATCAACAATCTCTAAGAGAAAGTCGATAGATTATGTAGGTTCCCCGTGAGAATGAAACAAATCCTTTTAAGAGAACTTGAGTAGCTGGGAAGTTTAGTGCAGTGCATCACTGGGTCCATGACGTCTTGTCTTGAATACGGCGTTAACTTAGTAACCACCAAGAGCATATGTATTGAACCCGTTTTCGCCCTAAGGTTGAATTATTGGGCGCTATTTCTTTTCACCCTTTTCAATTTTCATTTCTTTTCATTCTTCAACCCCTTCAGTGCTTATCGAGATTTCATCACTAGAACCTTGTTGGGTTTGTTCCAGTCCTAGCTCTATCTCAGTCGGCACTCTTCCCTTATTCTCACTTTTCTCCTTTTTTTATCATACCTAAGGACTTCTAAACTATCTAGTGAATTGTCCATGGGTAGATCCCCCAGCTCTGGCGGGATCATGGGAACTAATACCTAACCTTACCATCCTTATAACTCCAATGCATAAAGTAAAATGGTCGGTCTTGTGGTACAGTTCTTTCCGCCTTGAAACCAATTGAAAAACCATTTGGAAAATCAATCAAGGTACTTGTGATATAATATCAAAGCATTTTGTACCTCAATTGTTTTGATCGTTCATAAATGCTTCCCCTCAACATGTGCATCGGTACTTGAAATCATTTAGCACATAGAGGAAGGAGTGCTTGTTTGAGTCTAAACAATCACCATTTTATCGATTTGAGATTTAAATCACAATCTCTCCTCTATCAAAATTTCAAACCCTTTGAGATTTGTGATCCCAATTGATTTAAATCATTTACATAACTCTTTGGGAAATCGTGGTTTTCTTTTAAGCGATATCGATAAGGAACATTTACTCGCTCCCCTCAATATGTGCATAGATATTCGAAAGAGTTTAGCACATATTAGAAAGAACACTGCACTTTGAGTCAAAATGATCACCTTTTATCGATTTCATATTTAAATCACATTCTCTAAAACTAGAGGGGAAAATGTTGAATAGTTTTATAAGGAACAATTTTTGATTAAAACTTCATTTTAAACTATTTAGATCGACTTATGTCAATATATTAAATGTGTGTTTAATGGATGTTGATAGATAAGCATACAAATAAATAATGCAAAGATATAGAGTAATTTTCAAACATAAAACAAATACACAACATGAGTATTTATAGTGGTTGTTGATGTAAGGATGGAAGAAACCATCTTGTTGTGAGACCTCTTAGAAGGGTTGAATAGTTTTATCTACTAAAACTTCCTATTTAGATCGTTCCCTATTTAATGTGTGTGTTGGATGTTGATAAATAAGTTCGTAATGCACTACACAGTAAGAAACACAAGCTCCTTAATGTGGTTCGGCTACAAGAAACACAAAACCACTCGAGAAGCCTTCACAACGCTCCTTAATCGGAGAAGCCTTCACAACGTCACTACTTTTATCCGGTACAAGGCTAGACACCGGGTTCTTCCACGAGTAGAACCAAACCTATCATAACGTCGCCTACACTTTATCCGGTACAAGGCTAGATATCGAGTTCCATTACAAAGGAGGAACTACTACCCAACACTACACCAATACACAACTACCCCAAAGCGACACACTCCTTATTACAACAACAAAAGGATATCAATATACTTTAACCCAAACTAACTATCTTGTACATCGATGCACCATATCGAATGTACACCCTTGGCACCTTTACAAATGCCTTTGACACGAACCTTTGGTACCTTTCACTAATGCCTTTGACATGGACCTTTGGCACCTTTCACTAATGCCTTTGACATGACCCTTTGGCACCTTTCACTAATGCCTTCAACACAACACTTCTAAGGAGGAGGAAAGAACTATCAACAAGATAACTTTTGTGGTCTTGATGATGACCAAGCTTGGCAACTCATGGACTTGAGCTTTCTCGACTTCAAGAGGTGGTGATCTTTCCTTTAAGAGGAACCTAGAGAATCACACAAACACAAAACTACATAGAAAGATCCTTTGATTATGAGGTTAGAGAGTTTACAATACTAAGAGAGAGTATGTGTAAAAGGGATGAGTTGCAAGAGAGAAATGGCTCACTATTTATAGGTAATTTTCTCTACTGTTCCCCGGTTCCCACGGATTCCTCCCTAGAGGGATCCGGCTAGTATAATCCAAGGGATCCGGCAGCTGGGTCAGCTTAAGTCCGGATTTTGGGTTGCAAGCCAGGTTATTGGTTATGGGTTATGAACCATGGGTTATACAAGATGCAATGTATTTAGACATTGGTTCATGGGTCTTGGGTCATGGATCATGGATAATACCCAACATGACTTCATGCATGATGTCATGCAATGGGTCATGGGTTATGGATCAAGCTCCATGGGTATGGGTCATGGACTTTAGGTTTTACCCAACAATGTTCAATGTATCTAGTCAATGGGTCAAGTACTAAGATATTTACTCATTGCATTACCCATTACAATATATACACATTTCCATATTATGTAAACACTTGTTGTTATACATATATATTTCTATAAGATGTAAACACTATTACTTGTTTAGTTTTTTATATGAAAATGTAAGTGTGTTAGTAAAATATTGGCTCAAACCATTTACGTATTTTATTTGTTTCGTTAAAATGATTTTACGTTTGTTATCGACAAAACATTAGAAGATCGTAAAATATAAAACGTTTTACGGCTTATTTGTATTAACAATCTCCCTTTTGTTGATGACAAAACATAAGATTATTTTAAGGAAAAACTTAAATTTGTAAAAGTTTGAATTGGAGTTTTACTCTCTTCTCCCCTTCTTGTCGAAACAAAAAGAGCGTTTAAAAAAACTAACACATTGTTTTGAGAAAAAAAGCGTGTGAAAAGTAATAATATGAAAAATAGAGAGTAAGAGAAGATGAGAATTCTCGTCTTAGCTCCCCATGACGGGTGCTTCCCTTTGTCGAGGCGTCAAGTAATTAGGAAGACTAAGCGAGTGTTTTGCAATTATGTTTACAAATGGTTTCGTTTTTGTGAACATCCTCCCCATTTGACGAGTGATCCCTTTGTGGGAGTCAAGTAAATAAATCCTAAGTGAAAGTATTGCAAGCGTTTTGCAATAGTTTTGCTTTGACAAAAAACTCCCCTTGTTGTGGGTGTCAAAGTCTTAATGTGTATTTTGACAATCTACAAAACAAGGGTTAGAAAGTAAGTATATTATGCATAATTTCCTACAAATGAGACTTAAATTAGAAAAAATATGTTTCTGTTGCACGGATCTCACGGTTCCTTCATGGAAGGGATCCGTCTAGGCAAAAGTCATGGATCCATGTATCTGTATTCTCATGACAACAATGTGGATGTAAAATGTGATGTTAACATCAAGATAAGATATGTATTAAGGCACCAAAATATTTTCATAATCACATAGCATACAACATGTAATATCATTCAATAAAACGAGAGAAATGATGTACATAAATCTAAAACTAAGAAAATGATCCGAACATGAAGTATGATTCCTAACACATCTAAGTTTAAACTTAAGAATAGAACACCACTTGAACTCCGATCTTAAGGATGTTTAGGTTTGTTGACCTCATCGAAGCGTTCAAGGATGTGATAAAACATGAAACGTAGTACGTCACGTACTTCATGTACTAAACTTTCAAAATGTTGACAATGATAACAATCTTTGTTATGACTAGGAAATGGTGGTGGTAGGAATGGAGTGGTTTGAGATGGAAGATTGGATGGAGGTTCCACAAAAGAAGGAGGGATTTATGGTGGTATGTTTGATGAAGTTGGAGGTGGTTCAACTAAGGATGAAGGTGGTGGAATATGTGTTGAGGATGGTGGTAGAGAGGTATCAACTTCCATGTGATCCGGTTGTTGATTTTGTTGATTCCTCATAATCCAAAATGGACTATTTGAGGGTGATGGAGAAAAGGATACGGGTGCTAGTGTTGTTTCAACATCAAAGTTTTGTTGTTGCGCTATTTTCTCAATTGAAGAAAATGTTGGCAATGGGGGTGGATGAGATGGCCTAGAAGGCAAGTCCTCTAAGTTGTAGAGGTGTGGCGATGAGATTGGAGTGGTAAAAGAGATAGCTCTAGGTACTAGAGGTGATGGTTTAGTGGAAATAGGGGTGTTTGGTTTAGGAGGTATATTAGTGTTTGGCAAGGGTAGTTTTGTGGGAACAATCCTTTTGGGGATTGGTTTGATTGGTTGAGTTGGTTGAGAGGGAATTCTAGCGTTTATGGTTTTAACGGGTGATGATTCGGTTGAAGAGATTTCGTGGACAACCCGAGCAATTTTCTTGGGAGGTCCTTTGGTGGATGAGTTAGCACTTGGAGCTTTCCTCATGATGAAATAACAAATGGATAGTGAGATAAAGGCTTTTTAGTTGCTGAGAATGAGGTTATGAATGGTGACTTAGAAGTACTAACAAAGAGGTTTATAAAGGGAGGGAATTGGTAAGTGAATTTAAAGCTTAAGCCACTAAAATCCTTTAATTTGCAATGATTTGCATGCACAAGAATCAATGATTTTTGCATGCACAAGAATCAACTCTGAGTTGCAAAGATCAAGAAAGTTAATTAAGACAAGGTGGAGTGTTCAAGTTAGCAAGGAAGGCTTGAAATGATTGTTTTAGCTAAGATTAGCTTGGTCTGTGCAACCGGTTCCCACGGATCCCTCAAATGAGGGATCCGTCTAGGCTAAACCTAGGGATCCGACTATCAACAGTCAAAGAAAAAGAAAATGATGTCTTGTAAGGTCTAATACTTACACATCTTGAGTGTTTTCAGTTTTCTCAGGTGTCTTAAATGATATGAGACTTAAAAGATCAAGTGAAATGAGTGAGGGTAGCTAATGATTGTCTTTTATGGAAAGAAATGAGGCTTTATGAGCACCAATGGGTGATCAAGGATGACACTAAGATATTTGAGAGTGTCAAGTGAAGTCAAATGATCCTATAGATCATATGGTAACTTAAAAAAATTAGAAAATTCCTTAAAAAATCATAAGAAATGAAAAACTAGTTTTTGGCCTATTTTGAGGTAAGAATGACTAAAATCAATTTGCTAAAATTGAGAGAAATATCAAATTATGTGAGGAACAATGTGTGAGCATTGGAGCAGAAGTATGGTGAGTCTTGGTGAAGTGATAAATCAAAAACACCTTTAATGTGATCCTAAGTTAGCTAGGAGTGAGTGTGAGACCTACTGAGCTTGAGGAAGACTTAAGTGATCCTAAAGTATTATGTTTAGCTAGTATGATAAGGTCTGGAAGAATGGATTTAAGTGAGGAAGTTTGTAAGTCTACTTCTGTTTGCCCGGATCCCACGATTCCCTTACTCAATGAATCTGACTAGTTGAAAGTCAGGCATCCGATCATCTGAGATAGAATACTCAACAGTGAACGTTTACTATTTTGTTCTAGATGTCTAATTACAACACCTAATTATTTCCAAAAACACATATATAAGCAAGATACCAAATGATCAATAAACGTTTTATTTCATAGGAATGATCATGTTACAAGGTAGAAGATGAGTCCTAAGGATTGATTCTAATTGGAGAAAAGACTAGGTTTCTCTTGCGTTTTCGTTTGATGGATCGTCGAATGGGTGGTGAGTGTTTGAGGAATTTGGAATGAAGAATGACGTGATGTGAGATGTGTTCAAAGGTTCCATCATTTTGTTCACAAGTATGTATAAAGGACTTTGAAATTGAGGATGAAAGTACATGATATGATGATAAAGGCGTGTTAAGAACATTCCGTATGGAATAAGTTTGTTCTTGCTACCTTGGACATTTACAATTAGTCTTCGAAAGAAGTAGGCGAGATTGTATGGTTGTTGAGTTAGGAGACAGTACATCATGTGAGCACAACAAGCAGGAAGTATCTCACGGTTTCCTCTAAGACTCCAAACATTTTCACGTAGAATGACTGCGAGAGGTTTGAGATCATCTCGGATATCACGTGTAAGGATTATGTTTGGATTTGTGTAATTGCATTGAGGAGTGCATAAAATGCGAGTTAATTCTTGAGGAGAAGGTATGTGTAAACAATATGGACTGTTTGTTTCAGGGTAGCTAAAGAGAGAATCAAGAGACCAATCTTCAGTGAAGGCACATTGTCCATGATTTGGAATTCGGAGAATGTGAGAAAATTGTCCAAGAGTTAAGACAAACTTTTGGTTTTTGATTCAAAACCATAGTGATAGAGAGCGATCCTCGTTACGAACGAGTTCAACTTGACGGAAGAATTCCAAAACAAACCGTGGACAAATTTTCTCGTTAATTCTCAGAAGACCTTCTAGTCCTATGGTGCGGAATGAGGTATTGATACCTTCTTGGTATAGTAGAGGTGAGTCAACAACACGTCCTTCATGGAAGCAATGAGTTTCGAGATTATTGAACCCACGTACATGATTGCCAGGTGTGTTAGGCTCAAAAGAAATATTAGGAATGTAAACACAAGTGAGTTAATGATCGAACTCATACTCATGAGTCATGATGAGACCTATAGACATGAAATGAATAATTTACAAAAGTAAGTTAAAATGAAGTAATGAGAGTAATTTTGATTGATGATAACTTAGTTCAATCCTTTGAAATGACATGTTTGTTTTTATTGGCTATTCCATTTTTATTAACAATGACAATTACCTTAATTTGTTCTAATAATTATAGTAGGGTTTTTCCCTTTTATGGTAAGTTTCATCAAGTGGTTTTTATGTTGCATGAGTTTACATCACCGGTCTATGGTTCTCCGGTTCCCTTTTAAAGGGATCCGGCTAGTTAAAGTTAGGGATCCGTGGATCCGCAGTGTGATAGAAAATGATCTTGACGTAAAATTGATTTTGCAACTTTTATGTTTATAAGAAGGAATGTGTTTTTAGCCTATGTTTACTACTTAAGCATGCATTGTAGATTTTGAAAACATGTCAAGTTTTAAAGGCGCAAAAGAAAAGAAACAAATATGACAAACACGTAATGAGAAATAAACTAAGACATTAATAATATTTCATTTCAACACTAAGAGCAATACAAAGGATTGGATATATGGTACAAATGTGGATTAACAAGACAAAATACATGTCTCATGAGAAAACTTGATCATGGGATACACGAGAGCGATGAGTTTCATGATGATGATCACGAAGGTAATGTAAATCATGATGATGGATATCTTCCTTGGTTTTGATTTTTCAAAGTGAGATGAAGAGGAAAATGAAGTTTGGATGAGAGGTATTTTGAAAGTGGAAGATTTGAAAAATGGGGTTTGGTGGTGTTGGAACGATCGGAAGAAGATTTATGGGGAAGGAGGATTTTTTGAGATTTGTGTTTTGTTTTATTATTATTTAGAAAGATTTGATTTTTAGGTTAACATAACACATATTTATATACCTAGGTTTAGAAGGAAGAAAAACACGTATGCACAAAGGTTTTCTAATGAAGCCACGTATATCACAAAAGCATATATTATAAATAAGAAAATAAAAATTAATATAACTACATAATTTCTTATGCAAACATATTTATTCTTAGCTAATGTTATTTAGAGATAAGTTTTAAGAAAATCATACCTCTAATGCAATTTTAAGTGTCCCTTACTTTTGACAAAAAATATTAACGGACAACTCCGGTTCCTTCGAGATCTAGTTGGTAGTATGTTAAGATACCTTCTTTGAAAAGGATATCTTATTACCAAGAAATTCTGATGGCTTGCTTAGTATGAGTTTAACTAAACAAAATGACAAGAAAGGTTAGTGCATTTTGTAAGACAAAATAAGATGCAAAGAAAAAATTTATGTTGTCATCCAATCAACATCTAACAAAAATGTTCTTAAAACATGGTATTTGTTTTTAGAAAGTCTTCTTTGTAGTTTTCAATTATACACAGATCGTATCAAGTCTTTAAAGTACAATATACTCTAAGAAACTTGGTAACGAAACTCTGGTACCAATTGTGGAAAACTAGAGGGGGGGGGGTTGAATAGTTTTACCGATTAAAACTTCATTTTAAACTATTTAGATCGACTTATGTCAATTTATTTAATGTGTGTATTGGATGTTGATAGATAATCATATAAATAAGTAATGCAAAGATAAAGAGTAAGAAACACAAAACCACGACGCGAGTATTTATAGTGGTTCGGCTACAAGGACACCTTCCTTGCCCTACTCCACTCCCCGAGTTTCCCACTCGAGAGTTCGTAAGCACTACACAACACAAGCTCCTTAATGTGGAGAAGAAGCCTTCACAACGTCGCCTACTCTTTATCCGGTACAAGGCTAGACACCGGGTTCTTCCACGAGGTAGAACTAAACCTATCACAACGTCGCCTACACTTTATCTGGTACAAGGCTAGATACCGAGTTCAATTACAAAGGAGGAACTACTAGCCAACACTACACCAATACACAACTACCCCAAAGGAGACACACTCCTTATTACAACAACAAAAAGGATATCAATATCCTTTAACCCAAACTAACTATCTTATACATCGATGTACCATATCGAATGTACACCCTACATTGAAAGATCAGAAAGTTAGAGGTTTAGGGAACTTAGTGAGAGAAAGTGAAAGATATTATTATGAGCTCCAACTCTCTACCTTGGGAGGTAGAGAGTATTTATAGTCTTACATAACTCGCCACACTTTGGGGCATGGATCGTGCATACGATGGGTAAAGACCCGTCCGTCCTCCACGGTGTTACTTAACTAAATTACTACTTAACTTAAAATAACTACGACTACGAGCTTTCTAACGAATACAAATACTTGAGGTGACCGACTCTTTAATACCGGAATTTCTAATTCTAACAATCTCCCCAAGGAGGTCACCTCAATCATGTACCAAAATTACATTGAATACAAATAGATATTACATTAAAAATTGTTCTTGCATTCTTGATGTAGTCCTTTGTTCATAAGCTCGTAGTCATTGATTCTTCACATTGCATGTTTGGTTATTCCAAGTGGAGGTCTTTTCTTGATCCACGTGATGATAAGTTTGAGCCATCTTTGGAGATCATCGACTATCAACAATCTCGACACATCCTTTGTGGTGTTGGTATGTTGTGATGTTGTGACTTTGGGACCGACATGCTCACATTCGGATCATGAAATCTTCTCATCGAGTGGCGGAAGCTTTAGTTGATTCATGATATTGGCGTGAGCAGAGCGTAAGCATGGAGTGAAAATATCGAGTCATTGATGCACTAATCATGATTTCTTTTGAGATGAATGTGTTAAGTGAGCATGTGGTCGTGGATTGACCGCTTCATTACGATCACCAAACGCCGGGCGTACTGCATATAACGATTAGCAACAAATCGCACGAAAGTGTCTTTGATCACTTCGTTGAATTGAGGTACACGCCCACGGTTCCTCGTTGATCGATACAAGCATCGCCTGTGATTAGGTAGGATTCCTAAGAATCTCCTTGACAGGGTTTCGCATATGTTCTAGCCGTTCTCAAACCGAACATCTCAAAGAAGACAACACGGAGTGAGTGAACCAAATAATTTTAAGTCCATCGATTGATGAAAAAGATTTGAAAACAATCGTGTATTGCTCAATAGAAATTGGTTTTGCAATACAACGAAGGTTTTATTGAAAATCAATTATCAATCATAAAAATACCTTTGGTTTGTAAAATGAGTACACGGTCGATGTGCTAATAGAAAAGAGTTTTTAAGCACAAAGACCGGTTTTCAAAGGTATCCGTCAATCCATAACTGAACCGTGTTTGATTCAAGAGATTGAATCGCCCAATTGTTTATGTTCGGTTGTCACATGGTTGATCTATATGATAGATCTCACATGCCACCTACTAGGAGCTTGTTTGATGTTGGCTCCGAAGGCTTTTCATCTTCATTGTGAATGTTTAAACACATCACTCGGATGTTCGGCAATACCACAAGGATAATGCGTGGGACTCAAGATATAATCTCTCTTCCACATTGTGTGAAACAGAGAGTCTTCATTGAAAGTGTCCTAATGAGATTTATTGATGATCTCGTGGCTCTAGACTCAATTTGTGTATATTTGGATCCCGTGTCGGGAGACTAGGAGAGGTCTCCTACTTCAATATCAACCATCTCTAAGAGACGATCGATAGATTATGTCGGTTCCCGTGAGAATGAAACAAGCCCTTTTAAGAGGAACTTGAGTGGTTTGGAAAGGTGAAGTGCAAGCGTCCACCGGGTCCATGACGTCTTGTCTTCAATACCGATGTTACCATCGATGCGTATGAAGTGAACCCGGTTTACGCCTAAGGTTTAATAAATGGAGGGCTATTTGTTTTCACCCTTTCTCATTCAATTCTTTTAATTCTTCAACCCTTCAAGGTGCTTACCGAGACTTCATAGCTAGAACCTTGTTGGGTTTATTCCAAGACTAGCTCGGTCTTAGTCCGCACTCTTCCTTATCTCATTTTTCTCCTTTTATTATCATACCTAAGGACTTCTACACTAACTAGTGGATTGTCCTCGGTAGATCCTCCGGTCACGGCGGATCATGGGAACCAATACCTAACCTTATCATCCTTATATCACCGTACATAAAGTAAAGTTGGTCGGTCAATTTGGTATTGTTAATCGCCATTGGATCCAATTGAAAACCATTTGAAAATCAATTCGGATACTTGTGATATATTATCAAAGCATTTTGTACTGAATTGTTTTGATATTTTAGAATGAGAACTCCCCTCAACATGTGCATCAAGTATTGAAAATGTTTTGCACACGGAGGCAAGAGAAAGAATTAACTTCTTTTGATTACCATTTTCTAAAGATATCAACATCACTTCCTCAATGGATCAAGTGGGTTAGCAATTCGGGAAGGATGAGGTTTCCATAAATTCGCTCCCCTCAATATGTGCCTCGAGGTTAGAAAAGAGTTTTGCACATACTAGCGGGAACCTGCACATAGGGATAAATGATCACGTTTTAAATCATAGGTTTAAGATAGGTGTTCCCCCTCAACATGTGCATTGAAAAATTGAAATCGTTTGTCACATGTGTGAAGGACAGCAAGTACATTCTTATGAAACCATTTACCGAATTATCAGTCTAAATCCAATTTAAATCACACATTCTCCCCCGATCACAATTGTCAAAACATTTGAGATTTGTGATCTCGTATAGATTTAAATTGATTTGACAGCTTTTAAGGAGAATTGTGACTTGATTGTGAAAGCGTTTGAACTGATAAGGATCGGATTTTAAGACTTTACACTCCATTTATAAAACATGCATGTACATCTTTTGAAAACAATTTTAATGCTAAATAACTTTTTAATTTAATTGAAATCATTCTCCCCCTCAATCAATGACGTAGGTTGTTGATTGAGAGATAGAGATTTTGACAAATAAGTCCTGATGATTATCAAAAATAGAGATTGAGTTATTTTTTCAAAGCATTTAGTTTTCAGCAGATAGAAGTTTATAGAATCAGAGCATAGGATTTGAAAACATGGTAAAATATGGCTCGTTCTTTCTTTAAAACCGGTTATTGCTCGAAAATGACAATAAACCATTTCTCTTTCTCCCAAAAATATTTTTGATTTTTAAATTTTTTTTTTTTTTTTTTTTTAAGTTCGAACAACATCTAAAGTCCCGTGTCATTCTTTGAATGACAGCACAAAGACCGTAGATATAATCGAACCGGAAGAAACATGACAAAAATGACAATATTTTTTAAAGAATTTTCGAATTTTTCAAATTTTTATGGATTTTGAAAGTTTTATATTTTTCTATTTGATTTTTGAAGGTTTTATAATTTTGTATTTTGTTTTTCAAATATATATGTACAAGAGATAGATGAAGATAGACCTTTACTCTCGTCTTCCTCCTCAAGACGTTTGAGAGTTTCCGTTGCGAGGCTTTTCAAACCAAGGCGTGGAAGAATAAACTCAAAACGTTCTCTTGGAAGAGCTTTGGTGAAGATGTCCGCTAACCGATATTCGGACCTCACAAAATATAGTTCCACCACACCTTTTTCCACTTGTTCCCGATGAAATGATGTTGAATGTCGATATGCTTTGCTCTTGAGTGTTGAACATTGTTGCATGAGAGAGCAATAGCACTTTTATTATCACAAGACAGAGGGATTTTGTTGAATTCAAAGCCATAGTCGATAATTGAGATCTCATCCATAATATTTGAGCACAACAAGATGACATGGCTATGTATTCAGCCTCTGAGGAAATAGAAGTACTCATTTGCTTCTTTGAAGACCAGCTCACAAGCTTATCACCCAAAACCGAGCACCTCCGGACGTTTCGACGTGTATCTTGACAACTCGCATGATCGGCATCTCGTGATAGGCCGTTAGTGACATACCGGTGTCCTTCTGGTACCATAGTCCCATATTTATGGTTCCTTGGAGATACCGAAGACCCGCTTAATCGCTTCAAGGTGCTTTTTAGTAGGCTTAGCTCGGTATCTAGCACACATGCACACAGAGAACAAAATGTCGGTCTACTAGCGGTGAGATACATCGTGGATCCAATCATACTCCGATATTTAGTTTGGTCAATCATGATCCCCGAGAGGTCCTCATCTAGTTTGGTTCGGTCAATCATGGGGTGTCAACAGGTCACTTGAATCAAATCCAAATTTCTTTAAAATCTCTGTTGCATATTTAGATTGATTTATGAAAATGCCTCCGGACTTTGTGAAATTTGTAATCCCAAGAAAATGACATTTGTCCCATCATTGACATTTGAAATTTTGAACTCATTTCATTAGAAAACGATCACATTCCATTGGGTCGGTCGAGGCAAAATAATATCATCAACATAAATTTGAACATGAGTTAAATGTTTGCTCGACTTCACGGTGAACAATGTAGGATCAATCGCTCCTTTCTTTGAATCCGGTTGATAGAAGAAACTTTGACAAGTATCATACCATGCCCTGGAGCTTGCTTTAAACCGTAAAGAGCCTTCTTCAAACGATAAACGTGAGTAGGATGCTCTTGATTCACAAATCCTTCGGGTTGGTCGACGAGACGACTTCTTTAAGATCTCCGCTCGTAAATGCCGCTTTACATCCATCGATATACCACCATGTTCTTACTTGCAAGATTAGCCAAAAGATTCGATTGCCTCGATTCGAGCCATTGGAGCAAAAGATTCTTCAAAGTCTATACCTCCTCTTGACGATATCCTTTAGCAACCAATCGTGCCTTGTTTTCAACACATCACCATGCTCATCAAGTTTTACTTTGAAGATCCATTTGAGAGCTATAATCATAGCACGCCTGAGCAGTGAACTAACTCCCATACATCAAGTCGATCAAACTCATGAATTTCATCTTGCATGGCATTGAACCATTTGTCTTCATTCACGGGTTTTAACATCTTTGGTTCGATCTTAGATAGTACGGAGTTGAAGAAACACCATAAGGCATCGGTTGCGAGTTGCTTCCGGTTGATACAGACGAGAAGGATTTCCAATGATGTTGTCTAAGGGGTGATCGTGAGTCCATTTTCTCGAGGTGTTCATGTGGCGGTTGTTGAGGAACCAAGTAGCGAGTTGATGTCTCCTGAAGAAGATGGTTCGATGATGATTCGAGAGTAGCAAATATGTTTTCAAATGGAGCATCTTCGTGAGTCGCAAAGGGATTAACTTCATCATTGATGCGAAACATTTCCATGATGTACATTTGAAGAATGATGATTTGTTGATGAAATCAAGGATCGATGGCGGTGCTTCTTGACTTACGAGATATTGAGACCGATGGATTGACTTCATTTATTGGAATATGAACATCCTCTCATTTGTAGGATCAAGACCTCATTAGTGGTAGACTCATACAGTTCATCAAACATAGGATCAAACAATTTCTTTACATCATCTTCGGATGGTGGTACATATGGAGTTTCTTGAGAGGAGTTTGGAACAAGGATGAACCAATGGGACTGCTTTTGAAGTGCGGGTCCCTGAGTGGAGTGTCCAGAGCCATTTGACCGGTCACTCATCAAACGTAACATGAATTGTTTCCATGATATTTCGGGTTCTTTTGTTGTAGATTCGGTATCCCTTTTGTTTGATGCATATCCTACAAATACTCCAATGTCGACTTTGGCCCTAAGTTTGCCTAAGTTTTGACCCTCATTAGTTGGATAGCACAATGCACCGAACACACGAAGGGAAGATAGATTAGGTTTTCATTGTGGACAAGTTCATATGGAGTTTTCCATGAATAGTGTGAATCGTGAACGATTTTGTGTGTAGCATGCAAGTGGCAATAGCTTGACCCGGAGAAACATTGGAACCTTTGAGTAGATCAAGATTGTTCTAGCGGCTTCAACAAGAGTACGATTTCGTCTTTCAACTACACCGCTCGTTGAGGGGTTCGTGGAACACTTCTTTGATGGTGATTCCAACGCTTTCATAGAATTCGCTAAGTTGTTTGTTGACAAACTCGGCCCATTGTCTGCTCGATAATTCGACAGCTTTGTTAAGTCTAACTCGCAATTGTTTGATGAGTTTGATGATGATATCGAGTTTCATCCTTTGTCCTTAAGAACTTGACCCGTGAATCTAGAGTAATCATCAACCACAACTAACACATATTTCTTCCCAAAGATATTCTCGCACCTCATTGGTCCACATAAATCCATATGAATCATATGAAGAACTTCGTGACAGAGTTAGTAGGTTTGGATTTATGGGCAAACATCTTGCTTTTTCCCAATTGACATGTTGAACAAAGATGATCCTTTTCATACTTTAGTCTAGGTAAACCTACAACTAAGTCCTTTCGGAAAGATCGTTGATGGTGCCAAGTTCAAGTGATTGAGACGACGATGCCATAACCATGACTTTGTTTTGAAGCCTTAGATAACAAGCAGATTGGTGAGGCTCTCATCATGTCATCGATAGAGATGGTGTAAAGGTTTGAGCCACGAGTTCCTTTCAACAGCTCCTTACCATTAAGATCTCTAACAAAGGTGTATGTTTTCAAGGCTACTTCTAGATCGAGTCACGAATTGACCAACAGAGAATGATTATGACCTAAACCTTCCACATAATACACTCGAGATGACACTATCACCAACAACATAATCTCCATAACCCATAATAGCACCAAAATGATCATTACCAAATCTAACGGTCCGATGAATTTGCTCACGGTTCATGAGCCGTGACGGTCTCCAAATATATGCTTGGAGCGACTGAGTCTAGGTACCACGAACGATTTGAGCGATCTGCGGTTGAACACGCACAAGAATGGATAATCGGATAATTGGGATCCCCATGCAAGAATGGGTTCCATTTGGTTAGTAGCAACAGTTGGACCACCCACATCGTAAATAGAAGCATTCATATCGATAATGAGGTAATGGAATCATTGTGAATAGATGTAATACTAGTGTCTCAGATAGCCCTATTTACGGTGTGACCACTTCTTAAGGAAATAGTTCTACCAAGAGGCATCCATTTTCTAGTGGGCATTATCCGATTAGTCTTATGACCAACGGTATCCAATAAAACCTATTCTTTGAATGTTCTTCCCGTGGGTTTCCATTGTTTTCTAACTCTCTTCGCTTTTGCCTTTTAGCCTTTTTAGCATGAATTTTAGCATTAACAAGATTAACGGGACAATTAACATCATTAGGCGAAACATTAACATCACATTCATGATTAGAAATGAATTCAAGCAATCATCGGTACAAGGTTTGCAAATAGTATCGAATTGAATTAATTACAAGACGCCTATGGCTAATTCTAGAATCAACACGATTCGTTTTATTCGATTCAAACTTAAGGTTCCTAGATTGTTCTTCTACTCTCTTCTAGTGCACATTCTTAGCTTGAGAGGTCCTATCATTCCTTGTATTGTCTTGAGACTTTGACCGCTCCCTTTAATGTCACCGATTACTCCTGTAGGGAATGGGAACATTAGTTTGTTTTACTACTCTTTGCATCACTGTTTAGATGTCTTGGGATCCGAACTACATGCAGTGCGATATGGTTCACTTTCTTAAAGCTAGATGTACTGAGATTAGTACTCCTAGAAGGCACATTTGAGTTCTCTTTCCTAGCATTGACAGATCTAGAATCTGAACTACTCAATGGTACACTACTCCTCACATTCAAACCATTGGGAATTGAGTGCATATCATGTTTGGCCTTAGGCATTGAGCATGGAATCAAAGGGTTAACTCTCTCACCTAGTGTCTTTGGGCATATTGTGATCAAACATTCTAAGATTTCTTGAGATCGTTTGGCATATAAGCATGCATGTCCAATTGCATTATCATGAGGTTTCTAGCTTATCCTCTTCAACAATCTCACGCAGCATTCTAAGCAATCCTTAAGGGATGAGAAATATGTTTGAATGGCAAGTTTGTTGTTCCTTAGGTGAGGGGACATATGTCATGAGATAAAGCATATTTATTACCGAGTGAACCTTTGATACAACATTTTCCTCATTGAACATTGGCATTTTCCCTTTTACCCGACTCTTCAGATTCTCAATTTCCTTTTGCAATGAAGTTATTTGTTCGTTGTTTTTGTTACGAGTGACTTTAATTGATTCAAACAACTCATTAAAATGACGTTTAACCTTTTCATTTTCTTCTAGAAAACTTTCGTTTTCCTTTTGTAAAGCATTTACTAGATTTTGAAGATGAAACGTTTGAGAATTCGAGAATCTAAAGGAGGAGGCATTTGGGAGCTGTCATATTGTTCGTTTGACCCTTTAATTGAGAGATTTGGGCTTTCAACTTTCGATCGTGTTACATCGAGCATGAATATGTTCATCTCGTTTGTTAATTTGAAAACTCGCATCAAACTCGAGCATCCGAAGATGTCTTGATATTTGAAGTTTTGACATTTTCTTTGAGATGTTGATATTTTAGTTGTAGATTAAAATACTCAACTTCTAGTTTAGAAAATGTTTAACCAAATTGTCATGATCATCCAGTTCAATTTTCTCATTTAGTTTAGAATTAGTTTTTCAAGCTCAATGACACGATCATGGGAGACTTTCGGGGCCACAGATAGTTCACGAAATTTGGAAGCATTAATAGAGCAATTTGAAGCGATGAAAAAACATCTTGAGCAACACATTCAAGAATAAGATTCTCATTTAATGTATGCGTGTTCTTTCTCTCTATCTCATTATATTTTAGTGCACGCTCATAGTCACTAACTTCAACAACCATTGCATCAAATTCCTTTTCCATACCCTTAATATCGCTTTCTACCCCTTTTAAGACTCTCAAAGTGTTCTTTTAGAAGTTTAAAGAAGGGCATGACCTCGCTTAAATAACATTCTTTCATTTGTTCAAAACCTCTTTCTCCTTGATTATACCAATTGGGTGTGATCCTTTTCTTGCAAGTTTTCTCAAAATCAACAAATAGTTGAAATATAACGTATTGGCTAATTAATGTCTTGCTTTTAGTGGCAATTGTTCTAGGAACAAGATGCATTGGTGTATTAGGAGGATACACAGTCGCTCTAGGCATTTTTAAAAGGGAGGGTTTGTTTCAATTATGTTTTCCGCTTTCGCTTATCTAAATCCTTTTCCGTAAGACTTGTTCGAGTCAACAAAGTCTCGAGGCTTAAACTTGTTCAAGGAAATCCAGTTTTCCTTCTTGTAATCATGAGGAGAGATGATTATGTTTTTCTCTTTGCATTTGGGATCATTTTGTTTCTTATTCATCTTTTCCTAGTGATTTCATTTAATATCTTATCTTCCTCGATGCACTCAACGCAACTAGGTTTACGCCAGGCTTAAGGACTTCATTACCATCATAAAGCACCTTATGAGCATTTCTAGCCTTTTAATTACCTCTGGATTTGGTTCCTCAACAAGGGAATGCTATGTTTATCGCTTAAGACACGATGTTTCGTGACCATGTGAGCAATCGAATGGTGTTTCCTTGTAAGTACAACTTGTTTTCAAGTTTGTTTTCAAAGTTTTCGATTAGAAAAATCTCTCAAGAGTTTTGATTCCTTTGCATTAAATTCTTGCTTAAGCATTTTCACATTTTCTTGAAGTTCTTGTTTTTGCTTATTTGTTTTAGAAATTTTTCTTGCAAGGAATTTAATTCTTGTTTCAATACTTCTTCTAAACTTACTTTTCTAATTCTTGTACTCACTTTGACATCCATTTCCTGCTCACGAGTGGTCAACTCAAATTTAGCACGTTGTTCATAAATTGCAACACGCTCCTTATAGGCATTTAGTTCGAAATTATGGAATCATCGGAGCACATGCGGTGTATTCATCAAAGACATAGTCATTGTTGATCGCAGAAGATGCATCACTTGGTACAACTTCACTTTCACTTTGTTTCACGTATTGATCGTATGGGACAATATTGATATTACCCATATTTTCAATATTTGATTCAAAAGTTTCGATTGGTTGTACTTTGTCATGCATCTGCTGCACATCAACATCATCGTATAGCTTTAATACCTTAGAGATGAATTTGTCCTTGGATGGGCCACTTGTGGTGAAGAAGAGATCTTGGGAGAAACCATTGGAGAGATGCTAGCCATAAAGATTGTGTGTGCGAGGGTCCATCATGTACATCGAGTCGTAACCATCACGGTCGGCGACTTGAAAGGCGTTCGATGATTGTGACCTATCTCCGAATAGGCCGCTCATCCACATCTCGCATCATAGGTCTTGGCATTACCTCAAGAAGAAACAAAAATTCCTCTTCATCCAACGCAGCACCATTGTCCCGAGCTTGTGCCAAGAACATCTTATCTCTCAAGTAATCGGCGTTCGAGGGCGCTTTGGAGATGTGCGCCTTGCAATGTGTCCTTCACCACCACGCTTATAGCATTTGATAGGCTTAGCTTGACCTTGGTTACCATTTCTTCCTCGATTACGGTTGCCAACATAACCTCTCCAGCTCCACCTCTTCCTTGATCATCTTGTCTTTCTGAATGGTTGCACCACAATCCTTCCATCTTTAACGGTGGCTTGATTATGTGGGTTAGATGCGCTTCTAAGGTTGTTGTTGGTTTGTGGGAGAGAATTCATGTTTTGACTAATGAGTAGAGCTAGTTGATTAACGATGTTATCCACGCGCGTGCATCAAGATCGCCTTGTTTGAACATAGGATCGGGAATGAGTTTGTGATTACCATTACCCAAGGTATGACTTGTGAAGCTTTGGTTTTGATTCCGATGTTTGAGTAGAAGGGTTGAATCATTAGACGAGCTTGTCTCTCCCGAGTTAGTTTTGAACGATTGAGAATCAATTTTTCAAACATGGCATGTCTCTCATTCTCAAGGAGGAAGGCATAGAGTTGCTCATAGTTTGTGTTCTTCAATCCTTTAGTAAGCTTCACAATGTAACAAACTTGTGCCATTCGAGATTCATGTTGTTCACAAATTTTGAATTCAACTGAATGTTAGGCATAGTCATTCGATGTTCCTCATGTCATTCACTAACTTATGGAATCTCACATAGTACTCATAGACACTCTCATCTGGTTTCATCTTGAAGTGCTCAAATTCATCATAGAGTTGGGATTCTCATCTTCCATAGTTAATTCGAACCCGAGAGAAGCATCTTAACGTTATCCCAAACCGCCTTTGCATCGAGTGTTATGATTGATCGACTTGTAGATGTCTTTAGGAAGACCTTGAAGAACAATGTTTGAAGCCCCGATATCGCATCGAATCTCTTTTCTCCTTATCATCAAGCTCATCATACATCTTAGGTCCGTCCATTCCGTAAATGTGAGTACCATCTTCATTAGTATCAAGTATGTCTCTAGTCGTTTCAACTCGATATGGTCCTTCATCAATGGATTTGAGAATATTGACACCATTTTCCTTTCCAAGGCAATACAATCGATTCGTTGAGCCCAAGAATCGTAGTCGATTCATCAAGCATGGGTGGGCGAGTATCCGAGCCACCGCTTGTACATCCTCGGCAACAAATGGAGATGATGAGGGACGTTGGTAGACATGTTAACAGATTATACGGATTTTATGACTCAATGATTAAACCGAGAAATAGATTCTTTCACGGGATTTTACTAAATCAAGAGAAAACCGTAAATAATCACTCAAGTCGCTAGATGATAAAGCTCTAAGTCGCTAGAAATAAATGCACTAAGTCGCTACCAATTAATTCGCTAGACAGCCAAGTCGCTAGAATCCCAAGTCGCTAACAGAAAAGCAAGTCGCTAAGTAGTAACTCGCTAACACTCAAGTCGCTAGCAAAAATTCAGCAGTAATTCGCTACTCAAGTCGCCAACAATGCAAGTCGCTAAAGAGCAACTCGCTACAGACCAAATCGCTACCACAAGTCGCTACACAGTGGAGAGTCCACTACTTGTACTTTAAGTCGCTAGATCTAACTCGCTAGATTTAACACCGTAACTCGCTACAATTTTGTGAAGCAAGTCGCTACGAAGAAAACTTATCCGTGAACTAACTCGCTACCATGAAAACCATATAAACATCACTTTACAATCCAAAACAACCCAACCAAGATGATTCAAGCTACCAAATGAAAACCTAAACACTTTTGATGATTCTAAACACAAAAGTACCACCAAAATTCAAACTTTAACACACGAAATCAACCAAATGATGCAAAACCACTAAACTTTTTCAAACTCAAAACCACCTAAAACCACTATAAATCCAAAGATGTGCAAGATATGATCTAACCATGGCTCTTGATACCAATTGTTAGATATTAACTTTCACATACACATCAAACCATAACACAAAGTAGCATATAGATGGAATTCTAGAGAGAAAGTTAGAGGTTTAGGGAACTTAGTGAGAGAAAGTGAAAGATATTATTATGAGCTCCAACTCTCTACCTTGGAGGTAGAGAGTATTTATAGTCTTACATAACTCGCCACACTTTGGGTTGTGGATCGTGCATACATGGGTAAAGACCGTCCGTCCTCCACGGTGTTACTTAACTAAATTACTACTTAACTTAAAATAACTACGACTCTGAGCTTTCTACGAATACAAATACTTGAGGTGACCGACTCTTTAATACCTGGAATTTCTAATTCCTAACAAAAGGGGTGAGTTGCAAGAGAGAAATGGCTCACTATTTATATGCTATTTTCTCTACTGTTCCCCAGTTCCCACGGATCCCTACCCAGAGGGATCCGGCTAGTGCAATCCAAGGGATCCGATAGCTGGGTCAACTTAAGTCCGAATTTTGGGTTGCAAACCGGGTTATGGGTCAATGGTTATGAACCATGGGTTATACAAGATGCAATGTATCTAGACATTGGCTCATGGGACTTGGGGTCATGAATCATGGATAATACCCAACAATGTTCAATGTATCTATTCAATGGGTCAAGTACTAATATTTTTACCCATTACATTACCCATTACAATATATACACATTTCCATATTATGTAAACACTAGTTGTTATACATTTGTATTTCTATAAGATGAAAACACTATTACTTGTTTTAGTGTTTTATATGAAAACGTAAGTGTGTTAGTAAACTATTGGCTCAAAGCATTTACGTATTTTATTTGTTTCGGTTAAATGATTTTAAGTTTGTTATCAACAAAATATTAGAAGATCGTAAAATATAAATAAACGTTTTTACGGCTTATTTGTATTAACAGTATATATATCATGCAACCAAGATATAGTTGCCCTTTCCAATCGGCACCCAATCATACACTGGAAAAATCCGATCATCCAATTTTATGGGAGCAGGAGTGGGAACATTCTCATAAACCAAGTTATCTGCAATACGTTAGTCAACAAAAATAGACATACACACGATATATGGTGGTCGACAACACCCAAACAGAAATCGACTAATAAAAGTCAATCCAACATCGAAAATCATTCAATCAGAACATACTAAGGCATGGAGATTATATGTGATTATCAAAATTGAATCATCTAATTCTAACAATCATATCCTAGCAATTCAAAGTTGGTAAAAACATTTTTCTATTAAGTATAGGATGATTAAATAAGCATGTTAGATGATATAAATTTGAAATCATTCTCCCCCTCAATCAATGACCCATTTTATGAAAAGTTTAAAAATGCTGAAGTCATTGATTGAGTTTCAAAATTTATGAAAACTTCAAGTCTGATTTATTTTCAAACAACTCATTTTCCACCATTTTGAAAAACAAATATTTTTCTGAACAATCTTTGAAAGAAAAAAATTTGTATAGGAACAGCCGTCTTTTTGGCGACGAGCTTTCCTCATTTAGTTTTGGGATAAGTGCACGAATTTAATAAAATCAATTTAGCATAGCACTTTCCCTTTTTGAAAAACTGGTTGCATATCTGAAACAATAGCAAACCATTGTTTTGAAGAGCGGGTTACATTCTAAAATTACTGCAAGCCATAGTTTGAGACATGTTTTGAAAATATTTACACCTTCTGCTCTAACTTCATCTAAAGTCCTGTGCCATTATTGAATGACATTTCTAAGACCGTAAATGTTATCGATACCAGAAGACATGCCTTGAGAAATCAATATTTTTTTGGTATTTTCAAATTTTCTGATTTTTATAGATTTTTGTTGATTATATATTTTTCTATTTTCTTTTTTGTTTATTTTATAATTTTGTATTTAGGTTTTTGAAAAATATTTACAAAGTGGATAATATAAATTAAGAATTTGATGATATGAGTACCGAGATAAGGATATCGTTTAGCACGTTGTAGAAGATAGAAATCATCATCTCTTAAAATTTCACCACCAAAGCTTTCTAGGCTCCTGAATAGTCGTCAGAACATGAGCCTTCAAAAAGTGAGGCTTTGGTAGCTTCCCCCCAAATTGACAATCTTCGCATTGAGACCACTTCTCCCAAGTGGTAGAACTGAAACAAACATTCTCAGTTTATGAAGCTTAAGAACCCGAAGAAGACGATAACACCGGAGTAACAAGTTAAAACACTAACCATCTCCGCGATTATCAAACTCGAAATAAATGATTAAGCCTGGTCATATGAACCTGTTGTGCGTCCCCGATGTACAAATTACTCTTCGGTTATGAGCAGTTGTCTATTTAGGGGAACAATATATCAACATATTCATTTCACCAAATGCATTCCAGTTATCTTACATATAACCAATTAGCCTATAATGTACACATGTACCCAACAAGAGTAGTGTCGATGACATCAAAGTAACATATTGAACTGATCATCTCTGCGGATATCAACTCCGTAGTAACTGATTAAGCCCGATCACGTGAACCTGTTGTGTGTCTCTGATGTACACATATCTCTCCCTGATGGTTGCGATCTCATCGGAATCATCATAACATTGTGTACATGAAGCATTAACCGGAAGCACTTTATCATAAAGCATATACAAGATGTCGATAAGCAATATCATCTCATGCTCCAAATATTCTTCTCATATTTCTTCCCACTAAAAGTTGAGTTAACAAATACCAAAAGTGTCAAGAGATAACTTACCCCAAATAGTTGGAATAATACACCAAAGGCTACGAGTTAAACAATGCGTTTCTCTGCGGTTATGACATTTGTCTTCCCGGAATAACTTCAATTAAGCAGAAGTATTAAGTTCATCACGTGTATTCATTGTGCGTTTAGATGTATGTCTCCTTCCCCCTTGCTGGTTTTGATACCTCAGAATCATCAACACATAATACACTCATATTCTTGAAATCTTTTGAGAAGAACACAATTAGTTCAAATGAATCCAGTGAGAGTCAACTGCTACAGAAACTCTCTCTTACTATCTTTATCAACCAATATGTAGAAATTTTAAAGTGACTACAAACCCGATATACCAAGCTTGAAACTGAAGTCGAATTCCCCGCATTTGTATCTTAAGCTTGCACTAATGTTGAAAGAATGGTGTCGAGAATTTATGCTCCAAGAAAATCTCTAAGTACTCAATACTCAATCAAAGTATGAGACATTAACACCTCTTACGATTATCCACAACATCATATACGTGTGACACTGAGTAAAACAACGTAACTCCTTAAAGTGATAGTTAACCAGGTCTTCAATGATCCATCTCGACTGCTGGTAACTAGATAAACAAAGTATTCAACTTAACTCTTAAGCACTAGCAAGTTATCAATGAAAGTCATGCGTCCAACCAACCCCGACTTCAAGATAAAATAAAAACACACCTTTGTGAAGGTCAACTTCTATTTCAAATAAGTGATAAACGATTAACTCCAAAGTAATCAACTTGTGTCAAATGCCCAACACGTAAGTAAACATACAGTCTAATGTACGTCGATCCACTGAATGAACCGGAGCAAATGATTCCTCAACATCGATGCCTTCTTCTTAACGATATCCACGAGCAACCAAATTTGCCTTGTTTTTCAACCCTCCTCCCAGTTTATCAAGTTTGACATTAAGTATCTACTTTACAGTGATGATCATAACGTGATCTGGACGAGGAATGAGCTCTTAAACTTCAAGTATTTCAAACTCATTGAGCTTTTCTTGCATAGCTTTAAACTATCAAGATTCAGTCAATGCTTCTTTGTAATTGTTTTTTTAGGATTAGTTGAGGATATGAGAGCATCATAGTAACAAAAAATGGCTTGAGTGGGTAGTTGGAGGTGTGTAGAGACTGATATGGAAGATTCACCAATAATGTCTTCAAGCGGATGAGGTTGTCATTTTCATTTATGTTCATGTGGTTGATTTATAGCGTGCAAATTGAGAGGAACAATAATCCGTGAAGATTTGGGAAAGGAATACCAAAGAGTGGATCATTGTTCATGAGTGCATCTACAATATCATGATAGTCATTATTATGCCTTGAGGAATAACTGGAGATTGGGTTTCTTAAGTAGTCTGAGATGTACTTCTAGATGATGCATCTTGATCAATAGAAATTGAAGAAGGTGAACCAGTTGAGTCAGCAGGAGCTTCAGAAACTGGATGATCAACATTCGTTGGAGGTTGGAAGTACTCATCAAACATATCTTGAAACAATGAATCCCAAACAATAAATCCCATCTATCCTTAGTAAGTAGCACATTAGGCGTTGGAGGAGAGTCGTTTGACCATTTTACAAACTTCCATCAACATGTAGTATATTCACACTTCTCCCCTCAAAAATTGCATCCGAAGTTGCCATTTTTGATTTGAACAAGTGAATAAGAATATACTCCAATGTACGTCGATCAACTGAATGACTGAACGAGCATGTTTTCAAACATCAGTCAACATGTACTTTATCCAACTTCTCCCTCTCAAAAATTGCATCTAAAGTTGCCATTTTGATTGAACAAGTGAATAAGAATATGACCACCGGTAAGTAGATCCCTTGATGACTGTCATTTAGTTTCTTCACACTTCTCCCCCTCAAAAATTACATACGATGTTGCCAATGCCATTTTTGATTGAGCAAGTGAAATAAGGATACGATCAAATGTAAGTAGATACATCCCTTGATGACTGACATTTAGTTTATTCACACTTCTCCCCCTCAAAAATTGCATATGAAGATGCCATTTTTGATTGAACGAGTGAATAAGAAGATACTCCAATAAACGTAGATCCACTTAATGACTGAATGAGCATTGAAAAGCATGAAGCTCATTGATGGAGAGTATAGATAAGAATGGTCATTAATGAGAGAAGTTCTCTTCAACTGAAGCTTGTTGATGAGAATGGTCATAAACAAGAAGATTTAAGTCTGTTACGGCTGGTCATTCACAAGTGGCCAGTTTGTGTGATTAGACTTGACGGTTTTGCACAGATCAAATTTTTGGCGCTTGCACGGGAGTCTTGATTATCTTACGTTTGCATTAGTAATTTGGATATTCACTCTTTGTTCATACCATCCATCAGTATATGTTTATATTTTCTTATCCAAAATACAAAAATACTCTTCTCATTCCTCTTATCCGTATGATTCTATTTCTCTTACCCCTCGTATCATTTGATTCTACTCTTCTTTAACCTCAAAACCGTTTAATTCTATTTCTTTAACCCTCTACATGTTTAATTCTCATGGCGACGTTCGATTATCCTCGTTGTTTCCACTGCAAAAGCAGTATGGAAGAGGATCGACTTTGTTGTCGAATCCGGATTGTTTATGCAAGCAATGTGGAAGGATGGGTGCAAGCAAATATTGTTATTGGTGCGAATTATCGATAACTCTCGATGATTCTCCAAGTTTTCCGACCATCCGCCACAACCCGATGAACCAGCTCAAGAACCGGAGACCATAACGAAGTGGTGGAAATTGCTAGCTCTCGAGCACACCACTTGTCCCACCTCCGGATTTTTCAGAATGTTCTTCGAGATTTGATAATCATCCGGATCACCATGTTGGTTTTGTTGATTCTTTGAATAAACCGATTCCTCTTCACAACTCTCAAATGCAATCGTTTATTCCTTGTGTCGGTTGTGGTAAGCCTCTTTGGTTCACCACTCGCCGTTGGTGTACGTGTGTACAATGTGGTAATGATATTCACAACGGGAGTTGTTTGTTTTGTGGTTCGAGTAATTCATTTGATTATAATCCAATCCGAACTCATTTAACGACCCTCAAATTTTTCAATTACCCACCACACCGACTTATCTTCATATAACCAACATTATCTTGTAATTTTGTGGAGGTCCTCACCAAGGTTTTGAGTTTCAATCCGAAACACGTTTGTCTATGAACAGCTTTTCGGTAATGCTCGAACTTTGGTTATGACCAAAATCCATATGATTCACCATCCGACTCAACAGCTTTACTATTGTAGTCTTGTGGAGGTCCCCACTTTAGCTCGATTGTCAAATAGGAACCCAATTCCTTGTAACAATCATGACTCTTACAATTTCAACCTCCACAAAGACCATACGGTTCAAACTCCACCCGAGCCGTTGTCTCATGAAATCTCCCAGGATTTTGAAACCACAATGAAAACACTTGATGATATGATTAGTAACTTTAAGAATCAAGTGAGTGGTGAAAAGACCATGGGAGAATTGATGGCTGAAGAACGAAAAGAACGAGAAGCTCGCAAATCTAGGGAAGAATTATTAATCCTAGAGCAAGCAGCTTTAAGGCGTTCCAAATTTCTCAAGGCAGCTCTATATGACGATGACGAGGAGAGTTTTTATCCTATTACAGATAATACTTCTCAACTCCCTCAGTCAGTTGATATCCCAGCAGTTGAGATTCCATCTCAAACAACTGCTATCACACCCGAGATTCACATTCACTCTCTTATTATGGGGACGAGCATCTCGACACCGTTCACGAAAAGGAATCGGACGAATTCATAAAGTCTAGTGTTGAGAACTTTGTCCCAATCCCAAGAGAGTCACAAATTCTTGATCATGTGTGTGATATCCTCCTCCTCTTGTCTTCCCAAAATAATCATGTTGAGATGTTCTCCGATTCGATGATGATGATTCATTATCTTGTGGAGACATCGCTTACGTGGAAGATTCACCTTCGAGCTTGTTAGCTTAGAAGAAGAGAATGATGAAGTAACCGACAATGAAATCAAAGATGAAGCTCTTGAGCAACATTATTGAATGTCGGTCTTCTCATTTCTAAAATCGAGGCTTTCAAAGAGAAACCTATTTCATCTCCTATCCCCATTAAGGGTAGTGACATTCTTCCGATGATTCTATTCGGAAATGAAAGCCTTCTGCTTTGATAATATGGGAGAGAAGATTAGTGGCATTACCACTTCTCATTCTCATAATTCTCTCTCGATCATGAATCATTTACTTTTGAGGAGTTCGCGGTGAACCTACTCATATCAATTCGAATATGATTCATTCACCTTCATGGAGTTCTCGATGAACTCACTCATATCATATCTCCGCCGAGTATGATAATCTCTACTTTGATCTAGACACACCCGGATATGTCTAGACCAATTGAGCTTAAATGATGAGATTCATGCGATTATGAATTCTCCTTCGATGATGATGAGTTAGTCATGATGTTTATCATGATTTTCTATCTCTTCTTCACCTATCCCGTAGCTTCTCATGTTCTTCACTCCTTCGGGAATGAAGACATTATCTTTGATCCCGCATTTTCATGTACCATTATCTTGAGCCGGTTCTATGTATATCTCATCGGTGTGGAACTTTCACATACTTCAATGTTTATCCAAACATCTTGAATGAAAGTCCGATGGAGATTGTTTCTTCCACTTTGTTTCCCATGAACAAATTAATGCGGGTCGAGTCAAGCTAGCGACTCGAAATCAAAACAAGAGACACACCATATGGGTTTTCACCCATATTTCGACTTCTTACCCCTTTCTACCACCCTAGTGTGGGGAGTTGCCCCACATGTTTTGTATATAAGAGTATGTCCAAAAAAAAAAAAAAAAAAAAAATTCTTCTTTCTAAATAATGGCCGTAGTATTTCTCTTTTCGTTCTTTGTTTCGGCATAACTGGCGGTACTTTGAATATTGAGGCAATATTCATCTCTAGTGTGGGGGGATTCACTGAATTTTATCATGTAATTATACCGCCTAATCCCCCGCTTTTGGCCAAAATTTTTTTTGGAGTAAGTGTTCTACACTTACTCAATTGGTTATCGATCCGCCATGTCTATTAGACAAAGGATTGGCTAATCCAGAGCAAACGGCTCTTGGTAAAGATATCTCAAATCCGTTGACGACTTGCAATTTGCCCAAAATTGTATGGTATTCACCACCATATCCTAAAAAGTGAAGAGTTGGCTAGCCCGCAAGATTATGGCTTGTGGTAAAGGCATGGAAAAACCATAATTGGTAATCACCACCAAAGATAATATTGATAATTTATCTAAGAGTTGGCTAGTCCGTAAGGGTACGGCTTCGGTAAAGACAAATCAAATCCGTTGGAAGTCGGTGGTTTGCTCAAAATCACATGGTTATCGGTGTACCATGGTTCTTACTTGAACCGAAACATTTGGCTACTCGAGTAATGGCTTTTGGTAAAGAGATTGAAATCCATTAGTTTTTCTCAAAAGATCGCTAGGGACTAGCAATAGTTTAGTGTGGGATTGATGAGTGTGTAAATACTCATCATTTTGGTTAATTCGAATCGCAAAACGGTTAAAATTACTCGTAAATGCATCAAATGTCAAAATATCTTAAAATTGCATTTTATATGTTTTAGATGCAAAATGTTCTAAATCGATGAAAACGAGCAAAGTTTGCATAATTGGCGCTTCAGGTCCCGACTTTCGAAAATGGCGTAATCGATCCCTAGGCATTTATTTTAAAAGAAAAGTCATCAAAGGTCCTTTTGAAAACATAAATTATCATATTTAGTCCTTTGGTGGAAAATCCAAAAATATTTGAGAAATTACAGTTTAGTCCCTGAAAATCCAAAAATGGTCAAAATTAGTCCTTGGAAATTTCAAAAGTGTCAAAACTAGACCTTGGTCTATTAAAGTTTGGCAAGACCAACCCTTGGATTACTCTTCATAAGTTACAGATTTGGTCCCTTAGTTTGGAAGAATTGCATTTTTGGTCCTTGGTGTTATTAATTTCACAAACCAAACGGACCTATTATTATCCTAAGCCCAAAACCAAAACAACCCTTGGCCCAATCCATTTACCCGTTACCCATCCCATGACCCGAATCCAACACCCATGTTTTAAATAATATTACCCCGCCCCCTATTAACCTGTCCTCCCCGACAAACCTGTCTGCTCCCCACCTCCAGCCACCAACATCCCCCTTTGCCACCCAACTCCACCCTTTGTCTCCCCCCTCCTCACCTACCTACCCAAGGCATTAAATGCGCCCCTTCCCTGTCTCTAATATCAAAACCAAGTTTTGGCGCCAAAATCCACTCAACGGCCAAGATTGATTTTAAAGCATCCAATGGCTAAGATTAGTGCTGGGAAATCTTCAGAGATGAGAGAGAAACTGTTTGGTGCATAAAAGAGGCCAAGAGGAAGCAAGAATGGAGTAGTTAGTTTATTTTTACAAAAAGTGTATGTCGTTTTAATATTATTATGTCCTAATTAGCTTCTGAATTGTATTTTCAAGTTATTTTGTACTCAATTTAGCAGTTTCAGTGTATTAAAACTTTTATCAAGCTTCAATTCAAGTTAATGTTCAGTTTCCTCATTTTATGTCTACTGTTGAGATTTTTAATTGCAGACACCTTTGTTAAAGCTTTTAGCAGTTCAATTTTAATCTCATACAAGCTTATATAAGCTCATAATAGCTTTTTGTAAGCTTGTACTCAAGTTTAAACAATCTTAGTCACTGGTCAACAAAAGTCAACATAAGAGCAAAAATGATGCAGGGATGATATGGGTTGATTCAGAATTTGAAATGGGTGGAATTGGAAGCAATGGGTTGGAATTGATAGGTTAGGGTTCTGGTTTCACTGATTGGCAAGCCATTGTGGCTAGGGACATTTGTAAGCAATTTTCATTGTTTCTTAGCATAATTAGTATTAGTAGTCTAAAGTTGTTAAAACCTGTTAGTTAATCTGTGTTTAGGTCAAGTAAATCTGGTTTGATCATCTGTGCAAGTTTATTCAGTTGCTATCTCATTTTAATTTGCAAATCAGTGTATTAATGAGTGTTTGGCATTGCTGATATAACTGTCTCAGAGGTGTATGCATGAGTTGGAATCTGTTAGTTCATAGTTGTTTAGTCATTATACATTGATATCAGTCTTAGTTTTTGCCTGCTAGCTCATAAAGTCAAAATAAGTTTCAATCTGTCTCATTGGCTAATCTGTTGTGGTTTTGGTTATCAAAATCTTGATTTGTGTTTAAGTTTCATAGAAATAGATTACATTAGCTTTGTTTGGTCTTAATATATCATTATCAGTCCTAAAATTTGATTCAAAGTTCATTTTAGTCAAAGTACCTAACTGCTATCAAAAGTCAAAAAGTGGAAAAACCTGATTTTTGGCCAACTGCAAGGATTTATCATGATCTCATCTTTGAGCCAATTTCATTGAGATTTGGCATTGTAGGAACTTCAACTGGTCTAAAATCTTATCACCATTTTTACTGAATTTTGTCAAATTTTATAAGCTTTAAATGAGCTTCTCAATGTGGTCCTAGTTGCCCTGTTCACAACCTTTGCAGACTCTGAGTTTTTCTCAGATTTGTCCAGGGGTGCACAGAGTTCATTAGAGCTACACCAGGTCTGGTCTTTTGGTTATAAGTAGCCACTTAGGTCTAGTTTAGGTCTCAATACTTGGTCTTTGATCTCTGGCTTATTTGAGTGCTTTTTCTTGTGCTTAAAGTAGGTGCTCAAAACTGTTTTAGCTTATACACTTAAATCATCAAATCTGTGTTATTTTGCTATTTAGTGGTTGTAGCTTGTTGATTTCTGTTTCATTTGGTCACTTTTAGTATATCATAGTTTTTGTTTTCAGTTGGTAGCTTGTTTGGTTCATTTGGCTTAATTTAGTGCTTATTTATAAGCACTTGATTCATCAGTTTCATTTTCTTGCAAACAAGTGCCTGTTTTTCCATTTTTCCTAGCTTCCAATTATAATTTTAGACTTTTCCTGAAATTTTCAGATTTTTCCAAGTTGATTTGCTATTTTTCTTAATTTAAATTAGTTTTTAAGCACTTTTAATTAGCTTTTAATCCAAAAAATTCAGAAAAGGTTCAAAAAAATAAGTTTTCATTTTTCTTAGGTTTAGATAAATATAAAAAGTAAAAAAAATAATTTTCCAGATTTTTCATAGTTTATTTTGTAATTTTTAGTAATTAAATTAGTTTTTAATAGTTTAAAATTCATAGAAAATAGAAAAATAATCAGAAAAATACAAAATTAGTTTTGAAAATTCTCTTTTGATATTTTAGACTTTTCTAAGTCTTAATTTTATTTTTCTAGCTTTATTTCATATTTTCTTGTATTTTAGGTTATTATTAAATAGTTAAAAATAGTTTTTAATTAGATAATTAGTTATAAAAATAATTTTCTTTTATAAATATTTTCTTTTATCATTAGGTTTGTAAAAATATCATTTTCATATTTTAGGGTTAATATTGCTTTAGTTTCACGCTTTTATTTAGACGTCGCGTAGTTTTTAATTTCGCTTTATAAAATCATAAAACAAAAAACATCATTTTAATTATAGTGATAGCGTTTATTTAATAGATTTTATCTTTTAATTTCCTCTAATTTGCATTTAAGCCGTTGTAATTTGTTGGCTTTTCCTTAGTTATAATCATTCATAATCCTTTTACATTCAAATTTCTCGATCACTATACGCTTGATAATCCATTGCATAGCTATCGGGACATAACGACCCTGGGAGACTCTATACTCCTCGATCTTCATTGCATTTGTGCTTAAGTGCTTTTAAGTCCATTACGGCCGGTCATTCACAAGGCGGTTGTGTGATTAGACTTGACGGTTTTGCACGAGATCGAGAGAAATACCAACCCCAAATCCAAACCCCGAGATTCGTACCTTTCTAATTCCTAAAAACATAAAAGATAAAAAATAATCTTCCTCAACCCCAACCTTAGCGTAGTAACTTCTCACTAGTATTCCTATTCCCTGAGAACGATATCAATACCGTGGCTTACCCTAATACTACACTACAACGATTAGGTTCACTGCCTAGGGTGTTATAAAACTTGCTCGAAGAAAAGGAAGTTCCTTTGACCCCGAACGTGTTGCGTAAGCGTATCAGTCGTTCAAATTTAAATGCAGTCGGTTGTCTAACAACTGATTGGTTTCTAAGTGGTTGTACAACTGGTTTCCCCAAGATTGATAGTTTTGCAAAGTTAGTGTTCACACTATTTCCTGTTGTTTTTCTGAGCTCATTCTTTAATGCAACAATTGTGAAACCCTTTTCCCGAAGTTGAGCTTTGAGTTCATCATTTTGGCCATCAAAGATTTTGTTTTTCCAAAGACTTAGTTCTAGTTTCTTTGATGAGTCACCTAGGTCCTTTGATGCCTTCAAAAGTCTCATTTTCCTTAAGTAATTTAGCCACATAAATTGCCAATTCATTATTTCTTATTTTAATAACATCAATGTCATGTTTAGTGTTGACTAAATTACTTTTCACATGCATACCAATATGTTTCTTCACATTGTTGATTGTTGAGTTTTTGGCTTGAAGCTGAGCTTTTAAATCATTTATTTCAAAAAATTCATGAAATTCATGAAATTCCGGATTTTTACATGATTTCTTAGTTTGAAAACTTTCCTCATTTCTTTATATTGCAATTTCGAGTGAAATGCAATGTTTTTCAAGTTTTGAGAATTTGTTTCAAGTTCATCAAAAGCCTTTTATCAACCATATCTTTGTTTTGAAACACTTAATCTCGGACTCGACCTCGATCCACGTAACATTTATCAAAGTCATGTTCAAGATCATGATCGCTTGTTTAAGTACATTAGCGCTTACATTTTGTTGTACGATTATGGGTACCTCAACACATGACACTTGTTCAGTAGCTTGTCTGATATCAGCATCCACATCTTGTGAAACAAGAGTCACTGAACTTCTGGCTGTGCCAAGCTTATCTGTCTCTGATCCTCTGTATTCAGTGCCAACTAATCCATCATTCGATACTATACCCAACTCAATACTACTATCATATGATTGCACCCGACATTCATTCACCTTGTCATCATTATGTGCTCCTTCCTCAATATACTTCTTAACATTATCCAATAGTTGGATTAATGTTTCTCTGACCACATCTGCTTCCATCCCAGTGTGATTCTTGAAGCACTTTTCAGTCATATGATCATCATAATCCAAAGTATATTCACCATTGAAGAATGGCTTAAATTTTTTGTTGATCACCCGAAATGCAGCTTTAGAACCGGCTTCTTGAACCTTTTCTCTGTCAAGTTGTTGTTCCAATTGCTCTAAGTTCAAGAACAATGTGCCCGTGAACGTTGATAATTCTTGACGGAAAAGTGCATTAAATGCTCGTTCGATCCCTATAGTGTATCTGTCTTCAGTTAGAAGTAACGTGAGGTGTGAATGAAATTATCGAAAAGGTTCAATGCAACTATCCTTGGCAATAGTTTGAAATTGCTGTATCTGGTGAAACTCTGTCACTTGTGAATTTGAACACAAATATTCCTTTATGAGTGATTGTTGTTGTGAGACCATATCGCCATTTCCCAAATTTGTCGTTTCTGACTCAACAACATTTTCCTGTTGTACTTTGTTGGGAATCTTATGTTCATCGATCATGTCGTACAACTTGAGTATTTTGGTGATGACAGAAGCAGAGTTGTTTGACATGATGTGATTGTGCACGGGATTTTACATGTCTGTGATTTAAATCGAGAAACAGAATCTTTCGCGGGATTTTACAAAATCACGACGAAACCGTTAGACGGTGAGAAATGAGAAACATAATTTAGTTAAGGTAATTAACAGATTGGCGCAATGATAGAATATTGTATGTTAGGAGTGATGATTGTTTGAAGTATTAGCTGAAATGCTGTTTGGTTGTATGTTGTTGATGCGGAAATTTGGTTTCAAAACTTAAACACCTCAATATCTTCTTTTCGGAGCGGTTATAGGCCTCCATGGTGTACCCGAATGGATTTTGTCTTGTTGAGTTGCCATTGATGAAGGTATTTGTGATAAAGTTGATGTTGGATCGATTTAAAGATAAAGGAGTTGTGTTTGATGAAGATTAAGCACGGTTGTTGTAGTGAAAATTTGGTCTAAAAACTTAAAAACTTCAATAACTTCCTCTCGGAGGGGATTTAGGCATCGAAAAATTCGCTTCATGAATTTGTGGTGAACCTCACAATATTCAAGCTGTTCCAATCATTTTGACATGTATTTCGCTGAAAATGGAGTTACGGTTCAAAAGTTATGGTCGTTTGAAGTTTTGACGTAAACAGTTAACTTTGGTCAAACCGCAAGTGGTCAAACTGCAAGTAGTCAAACCGAAAAAGTCAAAACTCATTCTTCTTGATGCAAAACGCAATGATCAAAACGCAATGTCAAATTGCAGTGGTCAAAACGCAATGGCTCTAGTCAAAACGAAAACTTTAGTCAAAACGCAGAAGACAAGTCGCAGTCCTTGACAAAACGCATTGACAAACGCAATACTATCAAAACGCATTACTTATCAAAACGCATTATCAAAACGTAGTACTTATCAAAACGCAAGATCAAAACGTAGTGAACAGAACGCAATATCAAAACGCAGGTCGCTTTCAATAGTACAACCACTACTTGTCCTTTTGTCCTTTCCTAACAAAACGCAACTCAAATATTATTATTTTAATCAAATCGCATCCAGAAGTAGTCAAATTGCACTCAGAACCCACCAAAACGCAACTTGAAACACTACAAATCGCAGCGAGAAAAACCAAAACGCAACCTAGCAATGAAAAAACGCAACAAACAGAAGACAAGTCGCAATCAAGAACTATCAAACCGCATCCAAGAACACTATATCCGAGGGTCAAAACGCATCCAAGAACACATTCAAAAACCTTACTTTTCCAATCAAAAACACCACAACAAAGATGAATCAATCCTTCCAAACCCAATACTAAACTAATATGATGATCCTAAACACAAAAGTACAAACCTTCAACACATTTAACCATCAAAAATTCGAACTTGGTGTATTTTAGGCTATTAAATTCGAACCAACTAAAAGCAACAATAAGTAATCTTTATGATCTAACCATAGCTCTGGTACCAATTGTAAGATATTGGTTATTGTAAACACACAAATCAACACAAGTATAGTTCGAATTTAAGCAATAGTTTTGAGAGAGAAGAAAGATGGGATACTTTCTAGAGTGAAAGTGAAAGAGAAATAAAAGGTTAGATTGAAAGTTTCAACCATCTACCTTAGGAGGTAGAGGTATTTACGCTTTACATAATACGCCTCACACGCCGGTGTGTATCGTGCATACAATGGGTAAAGACCCGTTCATCCTCCACGGTGTTACTTAACTAACTAAATAACTAATAAATATAACTAAGTCTACGAGCTAACACATGTTAGACTAAACTTGGAGTGATCGACTTTCTAAATGGATTTTCCAAATCCTAACACCTATGGTTCCTAGATTCCTCACCAAGATGATCGTCGCTCGGGATCATTCTACAACCTATCGACAATTACTAAGCACGCTACATACAAGATTCAAACAATGTGTGCCGGGCGCTAGCATCTTAAGTTCATCCTTCCGAACGATGATCCTTTGGTCAATTCAAGACAAGAAGAGAAAGGTAGTCACTTGGTCAATTCTTACCAAGCCCTTCTCTACCTACTTACTTAGCGCTGGTCAATTCTCCTAAGCAAATAAATAAGACTGCAACTCAAAACTACCAAAGCTAGGGTGACTACTAACAAACTATGCATGCATACACTAGAAACAATTAATTATAAAATAATCAAAACTAGGCTAGCACCTAGTTTCCACATCACCAAATTATTCTAGTAGAATGACTAATAAAACACTGATGAGTGTCTAAATACTCATCATTTTTGTACAAAATAAACCAGAAAATCATCTCGAAACACTCGAAACACTTCAAAATGATCAAAATATCACAAATCGTTGTTTTATGTGTTTTAAAAGCAAAATATCAAAATCGATGAAAACATATCAAATTTGCAAAATTGCGCTTTAGTCCCCAAGTTTCCAAAGTCACAAAAATACCCCCGAGCACATAATTTCAAAAAGTAAAGTCACCAAAGGTCCTTTTAAAATCATAAGTTGTCAAATTTAGTCCTTTGGTGAAAATATCAAAAGTTTGAGAAAATTACAAAATGGTCCTCCAAGTTTGAAAATTGGCAAAATTGGCCCCTGAAAATTGGAAAATGGCAAAATTGGTCCTTATACTTTTGAAGCTTGTCAATTTCAACCCTTGGAGAAACTTTGCTTAATTGGCAGTGATTAGTCCCTTGAAATTGTAAATTTCACTTTAGGTCCCTATGTTATTAACCTTCAACCATTTGGACCTTACTAGACCTTGACCCCGTCATTTGGCTTTTGAACCCCTTTTTATTAAATACCCCGCCTGGTCAATCTCCCAAGTCAAACCCACCATGGCGCCAAAGTCTCACCTTCTTCCCTCGCTTCACCACCGCAACACATCTCCTTGCCATCCCCTCCATCACCTTATCTCCTCATTGTCCCCCACCTCCACACATCTCCAAACTACATTTAATGCAATCTTTAACCTTCCACTCAACCTCAACTGCTCAAATCCCTTATTCCGCCAAAATTGACAAAGTGGTCAAATCCACAAAAGTTATCCGAGAGGCACGGAATCAGTGGAATCACTCTAAAGGACACGGAAAGCTTTGGGTATAAAAGAAAGAAGAAGAAAGAGGAAACGAGAAGTAGTTAGTTTTATAAAATTCTTCTTATGTCGCTTTTTTTTAATCCATGTCTTAGTTTAATTACAATGTTGTAATTTCAGTTCATTTGTATTTCCTTTAAGTTAAAATACCATTGTAAGCCACTTTTGAGCATCAATTCTAGTTTTCATATAATTTCCAAGTTTATGAGTTATCATGACAATCTCGCTTTCAAATCCATTGTTCGTGCTCTTAGTATCGATTTTAAGTTAAAACAAGCTTAAACAAGTTTTTCAAAGCTTTCTATAAGTCGACATTGTAGTTTTGAACAACATTGGATCATAGTCAACCAAAGTCAATCGTTAGGCTCAAATTGAGTCGAAATGGTTACCGTGTTGCAGACCTCAAAATGGGTTGGATTAGGTTCATTTAGTGTAGTAATGGGTTTTGTTTTAGCCTCGCAAACAATCTGGACACATGTGTTAGTTTATCGCTTTCACATTTCTAGTCAATTTGCGCTTTTTGCTTATCTCATATTTGTGGTCTTTATTAGTTTGAATGTGTTTGTTTCAAGTTGTTCGAGCTAATATGAGCTTATGTTAAGGTTTTCAATGTGAGTTTTGAAGAAGTTTTAAGCTTTTGTCAATTTTAAAATCATTTTCGCCTTCAAGTGGTGTTTGGAACAAGATAGTTTATGGGTCAAACTTTATGTTTTGACCCATTTCGATGTTGAAAAGTTTGTTCTTAAGTGTTAAGTCAATGTTTTGCAGCTTGTTATTAGTTTGCAATTGGTAAAAATCGCTTTGGAGTAGTTTTTTAGATATCAATCATTCTCGAGCACCTTTGCAAACCATTTAGCGCCTTTTTAAGGCTTGTCAAAGTCCTCGAATTTGCTCCACTTGCTTCTTTTTAGTTCTAGGCTTTATGAAGTTTACCTTTTTATCATAGTTTAGCATTTTGTAGCTTATTTGGTAGCTTAATTTTAAGCTTAAAATTGCCTTAAAACTGCCCTTAGTGCCATCTTTTCTGTCCCATAACAGTCCAACAGCAGCTTATTTTTCACTCTTTTTTGTAGCATTTTAGTGTTTACTTATAGCTTATTAGGTGTAGCAAATTAACTTGTTTAGTTTTTAGGTTAATGAGGTACTTTGTAGCTTAGATAGTTGCCTTCCAATCTGCCTGTAGGCACTTTGTCTTTGGTGTCATTCTGCCCCGATCAGCAGCCCTCTAAGCCACCTTGACAGCTTATTTATAAGCTGTCAAAAGGACTTATTTGTCCCACTCTTATTTTCCTTTGAAGCTTGGTAGTGTATTCTTAAAATGTCTTAGCTTGTCTTCCAGCTTAGAACCCTCTAAGTGCTCATTTTTAAGCTCCCTAGAAGCCCCATCGTCTGCTTTTGAATCAATGTTACTAGAAGAACGAAGGACCTTTACTCATTTCACAGTAATAAGTGCTTTGTCTAGTTCCATTTAGTGCTTATTTAAGTCTCCTTAAATGCCTTTAGTAACTTAGATTAGGTAGTTTGTAGGTTCAGCTTATTCAAGCTCTTGCAAGCTTCTTAAGTCCTTTAGTTTAGCTCATCCAAACAAATCTTTAGCTTTCTTTTGTTCACTATCAGATAAGTCGCTTAAACCACTTATTTTTAAGCTTTTGAAAATCTTGTTTTTATAAAAGTCTCATTTTCAAGTTTATTAAAAGTTCTAAAAAGAAAATCAAGAAAACAAAAAAAATAATAGCAAAAGGCAGGGGTGGGATTCGACCCACGACCTCTTGCACACAAAGAAAGCCTTACACGCCTCTCACAACCAAATGCCCTTGGGTCTTTGATTGTTAGAATCTTGCATAATCTGTCTTTTAAATACGTATGCAGTTTTAATACTTATTAGCTTATTTGGATTTTTAAGTGCTGATTTCCAAAAGTAGTACCACTCTTTTTTATTTTTCTTACAACCAGTAGGACTTAAAGTACTTTTCATGAAATTTTCAGATTTTTCCAAATTAGTTTGGTATTTTTTATAATTAAATTAGTTTAAATTAGTTTTTAATTCGTAATAAATAAAATAAAACTCAAAAAAATATTCCGCTTTTTCCTAAAATTTTCTTTTGTCATATAGTACGTATTAAAATTGTTTTTACACTTGTAGGACTTTTATTTCATAAATTTTACGCTTTGTCTTTCGCCCAACAGAATTTTTATAAATAACGACGTTTTCATTTTAAATCTAGTTTTAGATAATTTGATTTTACGCTTTAGTTAATATAGTTTATTTAAGTTATTTTATTTTATAAAATCATAAAACATCTTTGTAAAAATAGTGATAGCGTTTATTTAATATATTTTATCTTTTTAATTTTCTTAATTTGTATTTAAGTCGCTTTATTTTATAACTTTTCAAGAGTGTAATTATCCATCCATTCCTTATCGATCACTATCATTAGTGATCATTCTATCGTCTCAATTAGTGTTTACACACCATTGAGTCTCCGTGGACATAACGACCCGGAATTCATTATATTCTCCGTGACTTCATTGCATTTGTGTTCGAATGCTGTTTAAAGCTCGTTACGGTGGTCATTCACAATGGCGGGCCACAAGTGACAGACTTGACTAGTTCCGCACAGATCAAACACGCATATAAAACGATAAATAAACAAAGAATAAGCATCAAATAATCAATTGACTAATAATAAATTAATAGACAATCAATAAGAACACAATAAATAAAAATGCACTAACAATTAAAATAGAATCAAAATTAATAATGAATAATGAAACTAAATTAATTAAGAGAGTCGAAACATGATTACATATTGTGCCAATAAATCGCTATCGATCCCTGTTGAGACGCAAAACCCCGAAAGTTTTGCCCCTAAAAAAAACCGAACGTGCCTGCCTGGTGTACTCCTTCTTTCGTACGGCACTTGACAGAAAATAATAAAACCTAATTGGTTTTCCCATTTGATGCCTTTTATGATTCACGTACATGTCAATATATAAGAATAGAAGTTTGGCCATATTGAGACTTTGGCCCCTGATCTTGCATATATTTAGCATGAAGTCTTTGTAGCATTTTCCTTTAATAAAAGTGTTAAAATATTAACACTTTAGGTCCTTCTTCGTACTTCTTTATTTATTCTTTAGTCCTTGAAGTGAATAACATAAATATTAACTTTCCGCTTCTAATCCCTGGACTTCAAAACTTTGCGCCAAAGTTATTAATTACGGCGCGATAAATTACCGAAGTTACGCCTGCAATTCTTTATCCGTGATATTCTTATCCACTCGTAATTATCTCTACGTCAGAACTAATTATAATGTTACGCCGAACCTTCATAATAATAAGTACGGCATAACCTTAAGAGGAGGTTACGTCGTATCCTTCATGGCTCATAATTACGCCATAACACAATTAAGCAGTTACAGTGTAACCTTCACAAATAATTCACAGGCCCACGTAGTATGGGTTACGACGTAGTCAACAGTGCCAATTACACCGTAACCTTCTTTAGAAAATATATATTGGCCTTTTCTCACATCTTTTCCGCTCCAATGCCTCATTTATTTTGAAATGCAAATATGAACGAATTAAGTACCATATTGTGACAACCCGTACTTTCAGGTCATTTCTAGACACGATTCATGTCTCATTATTTCAACAATTATAGTAAACTTGGTTTACTTGTTTCAAATTGCAGAACCTTGAGGTTTAGCGCTAATTCATGATCATGACATCACGCACATTTTATATGGACTATGATTAGTCTACATTTCATTGACCTCATTTGCATCATGATAATTCATTCACTACATTTCATTTTTCACCTTCAACGCTGTAATTTTATTTAATAATTTTATCGCGTGAGTTTTTATTTTGATTATTTAACCCGCTACTTTCAAAATGATCCCAGGTATTTTTTTAAACTTATATTTAGTTCATAAAACTATATTTTAGTTTTCCTAGTGTTTCAAATTTATTTGGTATTTTAATCGTTAACATTTAATTATTACGTCGTTTTTCTTAAAAATTGTACGATAATTATTTTAGCACTCAATTTTCACAAGAAGGTATTTTTACAATTTTTATCATCTCATTACATCTTACTTTGACCTATTAAACATTTCTTTTACTCAAAAATCTACCATTTACATTACTTACATTTTCTACATATACTTGTACATTTTATCAAAATTCTACTCAATAATACACAAGTTACAATTTAAAAAAAAAAAAAAAGATATTTTGAGGATACAAGATCCACAAAATCCGGTTGGGGAGGGGGTGATTTCATTAATGGGATTGACAAAATTGTCTACTTTCATATCTATACTCCAATCTAACATTTCATTCATTTTTTCTCATTTACAAAGTGTTAACAACAAAAAGTTTTCTCTCCTTTTCTTGGCCTCTCAAAACCGGTTCTAACATCAAGCTCCAAGGGATCACCATTTTTTTTTGATCAAGTTCAAGTTATACATCAACCTAGTTATACTCTTTTTATGGTTTTGAAATAAAGACCAAGGGTATTTAAGTTAAATCCTTGTTACTTACACCTCTTCATTTTCACTAGTAAGCATATTCTTATCATTTTTAAGTTTCCTTATCATTTTCATATGTTTCTTATCATTTTTGGAGCTTATATGCATGTTATGTAGTTTATACCATTTATTCCTTGATTTTTTAAGTTATATATATACAATATAGTCATCCTATAATTACTCCCAAGTTATTCTTTGGTCTTGATGGTTATTAGGAACCCATGACACCCTAAGAAGGTGTATGGTAGGATTAGATTAGCTTTGGAGTTGATTTGAAGGGATTAGAATAGGTTTTGTCCGAGAAAACTATTTTAAACTATATATTACGCTCTGTCCTTAAATGAATTTCTGGAAAACCCACTGATGGTACGACATTTTGGCCTTGATAATTAGAAAATATACTTTAAAACGAATCCGTGGGTCAGCTTGAACGGATAAAACGGAGTTATAACGAAGCCGTGGTGAATTTTTAAAGTTTGGCGACGAAAAGTATATTTTTCTCAAAAATTCAGCAAGCGCTTTTACATATTTCGGTCAAAACGAGCCTTAAGCTTCACAAATTATTTCGACTAGTCAAAATATATTAGTTTACTTCGATACGGTTAAGGACATATTTTACGAGAAAACGGATTTAAAACGACAAAGATATGGCCATTTTCATAAAGTTGCCGTAAATATTATTTTCCGAAAATTATATTATTTTTACGATACAAGTATTTCATTAGCTATATCGTCCATGTTTGCGCGCTTTAACCATGATGCGAAACTTTTATAACGAAGTGTCTTCTAGTAAAATCAAGTTCATCGGCCATATTTTTCAAAACAAAAAGCCGCTTGTCAAGCGGAGTCATAGTGAATTATTTACGGATGTTCAAACATTGGCGAAACTTATTTTCTCGCACAACATTAACAAAACCACCAACTTTAGCCTTTGATATCTTTATGATCGAGACCTTTTGGACGAAAACTCCGAACTGAAACTTTTAGATATCGATACAACTTTCCAAAACCGCCGAGTTCGTTCTCTAACGATCGACGACACCATTTTACGACTACTTTTCCCGAGTCATTTTTGTTGATTTCATGGTTTTTCCGACGACATTGTTTTGCTAATTTAAAAGTGGTAATTTCACCAAAATCATTATAAAACCATTGTAGGATGACATTTTGACGTAAAACATGTAAAGTCATTTTGAAGGTTCAAGACGTCAAAAGAGTATTTTTCGACGATTTAGTAATATTTTCAAAACCCGTAAATGGTATAAATAACATAATGAAGTGCATGCATAACATTACATTGCAACTCATGACATATCATATCATTGATAATAGGTCCCGTTGACGATTACATTATAAACCTCAGTGTACTCACTTTTGCCGTTATTCCGCTTATCCAAGTGAGTTTTCATAGCCCCTACTTTTACTTGCTTTCATAACTGCTTTGGGAGATACATGCTCAAACTGCTTTCATTCACTTGCACAAGTACTTTAAACTCTTACATGTTACCGTGGAATTCATAGCCCCACTTTTACTCTATTAATCATTTTACAATCTCGTGGGAGATACATGCTACATTTTTTTAATCGAACACAAATGCTTTGAATCAGATATATCCGATGTTTTATTGTCACTAAGTATTTTGCCATGTTCAAGTCCCTACATCATGAACCATTAGTCACTTTCGAGTGAGCGCGAGTATAGTGAATAGGCCTATTGGAATTAACACTCCTGCTCCTATTGACCCATTTAGGGAAATCGAGCTTATATTTGAATCATAGAGGTAAATTGGCAAATTACCTATTAGGGCGGCGATGAAACGATGATTACCAATTTTATTGGTGCGATGTTTACGCTTTGGTGTCATGAACTTAGTGAAATAAATACGATGTTGATTTTAACGATGAGTGTGAAACCATTTAACCCACACTACGATTATGGTGTTCGAACGAATTACATAAACTCTATATACATTCGGCAATGGGTTGTGAACACACAGTTGCAAGTTTTGTATGGGGGACTTGAACCGAGTGGATTTACAATACCTTTGTCGATAAACGATTTTGATACATTGTTATGCATTATTTGGTGAATTCATTTAACATCATGTATTTGAACATAAACTTCATTTCAACGATTTACAATGCCTTTGCGGCATAAACGATTTTTAAAGACTTTACATTTCAACTCAAACTCTATGAACTCACTCAACCTTTGTGTTGACACTTTTAGCATGTTTTTATCTCGTATTTAAGGCATTCACTTCATGGCATGCATTTGGACACATCATGGAGTCGCGATGACGACGCTGCCTCACTTGGGTTTTACGTATTTTAAAACATCGCTTGAATTGTAACAAAATTATTTCCGCACAAGTTGATTTTCATTTGGGACCTACTTTGTAAACTCGATTGTTTTATTAAATCAAACGATGTATTTTCCAAACGACACTTTAGGTCGCTCAATATAACCGTGATTGTGATGCTATGACAATCAATCCCTGTGAATTCGCTCACGCAAAAATGTAATTTGGGGTGTGACACATATTAATACAAATGAGGCTATAAATATGAGAATTTGATATATAAAATATTAGGCTAATTTGATGTTATCACCATGCCGCCACGCCTTATGGCACATGTTTTTGTAAACTCGATATATATGAATTATGATATATATATATATATATATATATATATATATATATATATATATATATATATATATATATATATATATATATATATATATATATATATATATATATATTCAAGGCGTGAAGCTTGGTCATGCCGCCACGCCACGCCTCACGCTATTTATAACCTTGGTTTGAACTATCATGAACTTGTTAAAGTTTTGTTTCAATAATTATGCTCATGAGTATTCACACATCCCCTTTTTAACTATTTTAAATCGCCTTGAGGCGAAATGCATTAATCTAAACTTAAACTATATTGCTTGCACTATTTAGAACTTATTGAACCTTTTGACTACTTTGGACTTGTTTGACTTGATATTTGAACCCTTTGACTTGATTTTTGAACCCATGACAATTTTGACCTATCTTGACACAAAGTCTCCCATGTTCAGAGCATTCTTGAAAATAAATCTCTCCATGTCGGTGGAGTGGCGAATAAATCTTGCCTAGTTGGTGGACTGACATAAAGTCTCCCATGTTTGGAGCATTCTTCCTAATAAATCTCGCCATGTCGGTCGAGTGACGAATAAATCTCTCCTAGGTGGTAGAGTGACATAAAGTCTCCCATGTTCGGAGCATTCTTGCTAATAAATCTCATCATTTCGGTAGAGTGACGAATAAATCTCGCCTAGGTAGTGGAGTGACATAAAGTCTCCCATGTTCGAAGCATTCTTGCTAATAAATCTTGCCATGTCGGTGGAGTAACAAATAAATCTCGCCTAGGTGGTGGAGTGACATAAAGTCTCCCATTTTTGGAGAATTCTTATTAATAAATCTCGCCATATAGATGGAGTGACGAATAAATCTCACCTAGGTGGTGGAGTGACATAAAGTCTCCCATGTTTGAAGCAGCACTATAAAGTCGCCCTTGTTTGGAACAGTCTTGATTTATTATATACTATGTGCTCTTATTGTGAACTATATTGACCGCATGTACTTGACTACCGACATACGACTTTTATGCAATGGGTTGTGAACATCACGTTACAAGTTTTGTATGGGTGGGACTTGAAACTGAGTGGATTTACAATGCCTTTGCTTTGTGAACGATCTTTAAAGGCTTTTCATGTTAAACCCAACTCTATGAACTCACCAACCTTTGTGTTGAGACTCTGTAGCATGTTTATCTCACGTTAGTAAGGAGATAGCAGGTGCATGGAGCATAGAGTCATAAGGCATGCTTTGGAGACTTATACTTTTATCATTACTATTTGATACGTTGTAAAAACACTTTGGAACCTCATGTTTGTAATTATGATTTAATTTATCGAATGGAAACTTTTCAAAACGTCTCATTAAGAGGTCGTTTTCTATACCTTGTACTTTGTATTATGAAGTAGCACCCCAATGACACTATTGTTCCGCTGCAATATTTTGGGGGTGTTACAGATTGATATCAGAGCCTTGGTTATAGAGAACTATGTTGCATTTAGTACCTAGACTATAACTGCTTTAGACGTTAAGACCTTCCTCCCTATCACCTTGCAAACTTTAAACTTTTTCGTGATTTTAGCACCTAAAGGAGATTTCTATGAACTGGCTGAAACACCAAACCTCATATGAGTCGATTAGTTTGAGTATTGCGTTGTTACTCCTAAATTATACATAGCCTGTACACCTATGTCCAATTCAGGAAGAATCATGTGATAATGGGAGTAGTAGTCTCAGATGTGTAAGAAATTCTATGACTGAGCCAAATTTTCAAAAGACCTCCTTCAAACCACTTATTTCACAGCTTGATCTAAGTGACAGTTCTTGTTTGATGAGTTGCGAAAATCAAGCTAGAATCAAGTTGTTACTCAAACCGATTTAGCCTAATTCCATGACATTTCTTGTCTGATGAGTTGTGGGATCAAGTAAAAATCGGTTACCTAAAGGTCTTTTGAGAGTTATGCTCGAGAATGGGAAAGTTTACCTCATCAAACCTAGCCATAAGAGAGTACGTCTTTAGAACGGGGAATAGTCTAGATAGTCACAATAACGTACCTAATCGGATAAGAAACCCAGATACATGAGCTTTGACGTAAGCACTTAGACTATACATACCAATTTCACGGAGCATAAGCGCTTAGAACCCTTGTTGAGAAAGGAACTTTAGGTATCTATAAGTGAATCACGAGGGCGGATTTCTCTAACGGGGAAGACTGTGACAACTTGGAATTTAGGCCATTATTTATCCTCAAAATTATACCATTCATTTTCCGAAAAGTTACTAGTCATCCTCGGATTTCACTATTCACAATCACTATTCATTCGCACTATTCATTTTTTTACTATTCAACAGATTTAGGGTCGATTTAAACTCAAATTGTTTCCTAAAAATTACTATTCATGAGTTACTATTCACCGTATTTTTATTATTTACAAATTTCACGTAAATTAAACAAATAAACGCTTTTACACGATTTTCATGCATAAACAATGTACTATACTACTATGTACTCCTAATATATAAATATCTGATTACTATTTATAAATATCTAAATATTATTTATCAAAATATCTAAACACTATTCATCCAAAATATCTAGATATTTTCAGAAATTTTCTCTATAAATAGAAAGAAAACTAATTCATTATTTTCACAGAAAAACACTCACTTCCCTATTTTGGCCGAAAAAGAAAAGAAGAAGAAGATGTTCGGGTTTTGTTTATTTTGTGTTCTACGGGTCATCTCCTCCTCCTCCTCCTCCTCCTTGGTGCCGCCTTTCAACCATCCATACATCCTCCATACTTGAATTTCTAGCTCCGAGTTATACGATAAGTTGATGGCATAAGTATTCTCTACGTAAAAATTAAGTTTATTTTATGTTTCCGCGGTTGGATTAAGAGCTACACAATGGTGGATAGGAGCTATGGATCTCGAGGAAATTTTTGAAACATTTGCAATAATAGATCAATGAATTCTAAGGAAGGGTTTTTAATATGGGAGCGATTTGGATAGTTTTGGAATTGATTTGAGGTGATTTAGAGGTTTTATAGGTTTAGTAATTGGATTTTTTAATATAGACGCGGAAGCGCTGCCCAATTTGCTAGTTTCATTTATCGGTTATTACCAGGTGAGTCATAACCTCACTTTTCTCGTTGTAAACTGTAGGGGTGTGCACGGTTCGGTTTGGTTCGGTTTTTGGTTAAAACCGAAACCGAACCACAATGTTCGGTTTTTGTAGAACCCAAAACTGAAACCGTTCGGTTTTTGGCGGTTCGGTTTTTTCGGTTTGTTATCGGTTTCGGTTCGGTTTTTCGGTTTTTTCGGTTTCTAACCGTTAATATTTGGGTATGACCAAATTATACCAACAAACTTGTTTTACGTACAAAATTAGTTATTCTTCTTTACTTTTTATCAATCCAAGCAGAATAATGTTTATTGCATAATCAACAATTACAAACATATAAATGAGACATACACATACAAGTGAACATACACGTAGTATAATCATTATCGAATACTTATTGATATATTCACACAAAACACGCAACATGACAAACACACATATAAATATAAATGTTAAGATAAATATATTATAAATCCACTCACAAAATAAATATGAATTTATAAATTTGATTTATTTAGTTATTTAATCATATTATATTAAGGGAAAATGATGCAAATAGACCGCACGCCCTGAGGCTAGTCACTTTCCGGACCACTTTTATTTTTTATTTGAAAATGGACCGAGGGCAACCGCTGTCATTGGGAAACTCATCGACATTGTGACAAGTGTCCCATATGTTTAAGGTATTATTTTTGGGCAACTAAAAAGCGTGGGCAACCGATATTTTGATAAGGGTTGTTTCATCATTTCACATTACATAGAAAGTACACTTTTGAATGGTGAAAGTACAAGACATATGTATTCAAAATCAATTACCCACTCGCACAAAAACATTCATAGTTACCGCTTTTCTCTGTTTTGCTTCTCGCATAAAAACATTCTTAGTTACTTGTTTTCACAAATGAAACCGTCTTCTTCGCCGGCCCTCTCTTCCTTGTATCATCGCTATGTCACCGGTAGAAAGCTACAGTGTTGAGTGCAAACCACATTGGATTGATCAAGTTTGTTTAAAAAATGTGGCCAAATATGGTACGTAAATATTTTGCTCGTTGTTTATTACATATTATTTATTTCCAATTGGTTCTATGCTTTAACAAATCGTTGTTGTTATTTGATTAATACCTTTGTTATATAGGTGTTAATTCCATTCTATAATCCATTTCTCCTTTTTTATGTATGTCTGATTCGTAATTATGAAGGGTATAATACGGTAGATGTCGTTTGTTAGGTATGTAACATAACCTGGTTCATTAAAAAATTTAGTGGCACTCTATAGACTAATAAGGAGTGGTTTATATGCATTGTCTACGCAATTGTTTACGACGTTGGTATAGATTCCATCCATGGTCTGCCTTAAATTGTTGTTTTTGTTGACCCTTTTTAGGACTATGAAGCTAAGTTAATCATTACCAAGAACCGAACTACTTTTGGTTGATAAAGCAAAGTTAGACGCAAAACGCCGCATCTTGTTTAGAATACCGCTTTGGAAGATTGATTGATCTCTTGTCTTTTGAACATGAAACGACATCATAGATTATATGCTAAGGAAAAGCATAAAGTTGACGATTCTCACTATGATATTCCCTTCATTTTTTACATTGAAGGGCATGCTTTACATATTGGTCGTCGTGAGTTTTGTCTAATGACCGGGCTGCGGTTTGGATCTATAAGCTTTGGGTTTTATACATCTGGTTCTCTAAATTTTCGTAACAGGGTATTTCCTGACAAGCAAGGATATACTCTAACCAACTTAGATGTTATTGGTGTTATCGAGGATAAAGAGCGGTTTCGACAGATATCTGATGAAGATGTTGTACGTCTTTGTCTTTTGTTAGCCTTAGAGGTGATCTTTATGGGTCGTTTGTTGACATGCGAGGTGGATGATACACTGATGAGGTTAGTTGATAATCTAGATGATTGGAATGCTTTTCTATGGGGTGAGCATAATTGGACTCATTTATACGACCAACTTCATAATGTATTTGATAAGCACGCGGATGACCACCTTTTAATATTGAAGAAAGATCCAAAGCATTGTCCGACATACACACTGTCTGGATTTGTGTTTGGGTTTCAGGTATCCATTTTCCAACTTAACATTTTTACTGATTTGTATATTTAAAAGTTTGTGTTTTTTTTATTTTATTCTCATAGGTGAGGATCCTTGAGTCGTTTGAAAAATCTCATGCTTAGTGGATTAAACATCCAAATGTGATACTAAGAGCACTTGCCTGGTCTAGAAGTCCATCTTTAAAAGAACTCGATCGTTCGAACCTTTTTCAAACGTAAGCCGCTTAAACTTTGTTGTTATTTATTTATTATTTATAGGTAAGAAAAGTAAACCTACACACAAAATTAGATGTTTCATTTCCACCTATCTAAGCCCACAATATCTTATCAGACTCATATTCTTCATCAAATGCTTTTGATCTGTCTGCCTTTGATGTTCTACCTTGAGGCTTGCCTTTGATGGCCAAAGGAATTTCATCATCAGCAATATTCTCAATCTTTCAAAGCGGTGGATGAATAATTGATGAGTTAATTTTGTACACCGCAAATTAAGGTTAACTTCCAACATCCGTCTGCTACGCCTTCATTAAAGGGTCATCTCATTAACCAAGATGTAGATTTTCTTCTCAAGTCTTAACAACATGTACTCTTGTATAAGCATACAACATCCATCATAAGATATTTGCTCCTGTCTACTTTTAAACTTCAATGTTGGATCTGCAATCCCTTTACCCTTTCCAATATCAGGTTCAGTAACTACACCTTTCTGCACAGCTTCACCAATCTTTAGACTCTTACCAATAGGTTTGGGTGCGGTGGATAGGGTCGATTGCTTTAGGTTGAGCAATTGTATCGCAACCTCATTCTCACCTTTTTGGTTTTGGTGTTTGGTGTTATTGTGGTGCTTATAATTGTAGCAGAGGTTGCCTCGGGCTTGAAACGTCTGAATTGGCGGTGGCTATAATAATACCAAAGCAGCTTGTTGCAAGAAGGTTATTTCAATACTATCACGGATGCAACAACCCCGCACCGATAGCCTCGCACCACTTCCTTCTCCTTTTCTTTAATCGCAGCCTTTAAAGAATCATCCAAAGTTGCTTCTTTACCTTCCATGCCTCGCTTTGAATTTGTACTCTCACTCCTTCCCCTGTTTGGATGCATCCTCTAAACTTTGAATCCAGTAGCCTTGCTTTCTTTCCCATTTTCTTCACTTTCCGAATGCATTGAACCTTGGCCTTCTTAGTCTCTCCAAAACACTTACCCCGTGCTTCAACATCATGATTGTTTCAACATGAGTAGTTGTCGAATTTTGAAGACCAAAGATCTTTGACTCTATAGTTGTGAATATATCCGCCAATTAAAGATTGAGTTTCATAGTATCCTCACCACCTTGACCGTGTAACTCGGTCCGAGAAGTGGATCATTGGAATTGTCATCATGTAGAAAGCCATTAGTCAAATCATGTCGGTGTTCCAAACTACCCTCATCTATTCGAGTGTGTTACCGCCTCGACAAGTGAATCATAGGATGTGTCTAACATTGAATCGCACCTAGCCCGAACATCCATATCCCCAATTTAGCCAGCTTGTCAGGGATTCCTCCACCGTGTTGAATTGCAAAGAACTCTCCACATTAGAGTTGCCATTGGTTGGGTCGTTTTACGTTTCCACCGCCTCGCCTCGCCAGTGATTTGGGAATAAATATGTTATCACCAAAAGTTACAAAACAACCCCTATAGTATCCACAATCATCAGAAACTAACTAGCAATGATTGCCCAGATCTAGCAGTGTTTTCAAGCAAGCTAGCAGTGGAAATATTATTTGCACTCCAATCTTTCAGTTTATGACTTTAATTATGAATGCCTTATAAAATGGTGTCGTATGTATCTCAAAGTAATTAACTAAACCATATATTTTTTTGGAACCATTATCGAACTTTAGGATTCAACTACAATTCTCGATCCGAGACCTACTATACATGAGTTCCAATCGCATGGTGGATAGATAGCCAAGATTTTTTAATGACTACGCTCCTGCATCACGGTCAGACCCAAAGACAACCTTGTCGATACCTACTTTTCCAAGTCGAAAAGTCACGACAACGCAAAAACCGGTTTGAAAGTAAATTCAAAACAATGCAAGAGTGGAAGTAGTTCCAACAAAAAGCCTTAAGGATCATGTAATTGCGGTCTCAATCGCCAAGTTTTTAAACTTGAGTGTATTATTCGTTCTCTTTATATTCATTATAATATAAGAATAGTAGATTCACTTTTTATAACATCACCGCCGGATATTTCTAACACTTAAACCTTCACAGGTCTTGCACATGACAGAATCAAGCGATCTTCGGTATACCTTTCAACTAATCTATAGTCATTTCACGCCATTGTTTAATTTTAGAAATTTCATGCATATTTTTTACAGACAAACTTGATTTTGAGTCACATTTTCCAAACACAAGGACCGCTTTTTCCGATTCACTTAACAACATTTATCTCAAACCGATCGACTTGCCGGAATCGACGTGGACGTTGCTCGTGTTAATATTTCTTCTTCGCATTTAGTTGTATGGCGTTATATACACATGTAATCGGCTAGTCTAATCCAGAGTATCTCCTTTAGAGGAATTGAGATTCACGATGCGAGTTTCTTCGACTGTGTCTTAATATTTATAGTGTCTCGTTATACCTATGGTCTACCCTAGTGCACTAACGGGTAGTGTACTCGGTCGTGTGTAGTGTAGTAAACGGTAAAGCCGAGGTCGTCCCAAGAGCTATGTGTGTTGGATTATTACTAAGTCTAGGTGTCACAGATTAATAATGGTTTCGATAGGACTTAATTAATTAAACTACTAAAGCGTAATAAAGCAAATAAAAGCAAATAAAGGATAAAGGAAATCAATAGAGGAGAGTGGTGCTAACCTAGTTAATCCTCCTAGCTAGTTATGTCTACGCTCACTTACTTCCAATTACTTGTGGGGTCAAAGTCGAGAGGACAACATTTGGTCAATTCGCCTAACCTATCGAAGAAAGATGCCACCACAGAGAAGTCGTGTGTCCCTCATAAGTCCTGTTGTTCCTAGTCCCCAAACCAAGTCATTAAGTACCGCTACATGCTAGATTTATAATAGTGAATGCCCTACCGTTAGGAACTTAGACACGCACCCCTAATTCTTAAGTTCATCTAAACGATAGGTGATCGCTTGGTCAAATCGCACAAGTAGAAAGGGTCGTCGGTTGGTCATATCTTACCCTTCCTGTCTCAATCCGCTCACCTAGGGTCATTGGTCATATCTCCTAGGCAATTTGCCTCTATCGCCATTCAAAACTACCGAACCAAAGGTGGCTACCAAAAACTATGCATGCATACACTTAGAAATAATTGTACGGAAGTAAAGTAAACGCAAATGTAACAATTAAGGAATCATAACTAGGCCAAGACCAAAAGATGCTTAGCCGCTCATATTAATCATGCAAACCAATTCAATATTCAAAGGTATGAAATACTTGAATTGAAAGTAAAGAAATATAAACGCTAAAGCTTATCGTAGGGGAGTGATTTCTCCTTGAGACAAACAGATGCTCCTCTAGACATGCCTTCGCTTTTTCCCGTTCTCGAGTATTGTGTGTGGAATGGAATGAATAGAAATGCGGAATTCGTGGGTATTTATAGGCGAGATCCGGGTTACGCGTAACCAATATAAGAGTTAGGCCGAACCTTCTATTTCTTCAAATAATGTACTAGATCTGCTGGTTACGGCGTAACCTTATGAGTGGTTACGCCGTAGTCTTCAATAAACTCGGTTACGCTATAAGAGATGCAATAGTTACGGGCGTAGTAATAGCGGCGTGGAACCGCATTTGACCTAATGTAGTTACGTCAGAACCTTTGGGAAGAGTTACGCCGTAACCTTCGATAAGTTGGTTTTCCGAGTCACGCAATAGTTACGGCGTAATGTGAGAGACGAGTTACGCCAGAACTTCTTCAAAATAGCATACCGTGATAAATCTTTAGATATTTCTCCGGTTCTGCCTCTTTAGCTCCAATGCTCGTAATTTACCCGAAGTGGAAAACAAGCGAAAACAAGCGTCCATATAAATGATATAAATTACAAGCATTATCGGGAAATTGACACTTAATATTCGTGACTATTTGATGTTATCAAATATCCCCACTGAACTCTACTTGCCCTCAAGTAGACCTTATTAGATAGATTCCTAAAAGATATATCCCATAACCCGGAAAATATGAGTTTACAAATCCCTTATGCTAGAATAAAACAAAGCCGAACACCTCACGAAAGAGGAACAAAACACTCAAATCTCTCAACTATTCTAAGTGTCAATTTCGGGTGATCACCAATTGCACACCATAGCATGTATTCTATCATAAGTTTGGCGGTTACACAAATCTCCACCACTAGAGTTAAGGGCTAAACAATTCTCGAAGGCAATATGGGTAGACACGACAAAGGTTAAGGGGTGACTCGTCATTACTAACATGTCACGGCGAAGTGGAAAAAATCAACGATACATGACCAAATCCATGGCCAAGACACTAAAGATTGCTCGTTGCATCACCTAGACACGCTTCATGACTAAAGGGTAGGATAAGACATGGGATATATAATTGGTGTAAAATAAAAAACAAGCAGGTAGTCTAAATATATAACCAAGTCATCACCACTTACCGTCCACCCAAAGTTCAAGCTTTGAAGTCAAGAAACCGGATCATGAAATGCAAGGTAGATGTGTCATTAGAGGACGTCGTGATGGGCATACTACCTTTTCTCCAACTCTTGGCATAACTACCAACTCCAATCTTCAAATATGACCGAGGTGGCCTCCTCGATACTAAATCAATAAAGCTCATACTACAGTGCTTATAACATCGCACTTTACAATAACATAATCATAACAACTATTTTTTTTTTTTTTGAATCACTTTTTTTTTTCAACATAATAATAACATAACATAATATCCCCCCACTTGAGATGAACAATGGGCATTCGGGGGGTCTTCAATGATCTTCAGAAATGTTGTCGATGAAAGCGTGATTTCTGAACCTTTCCACTCGAACCTTGAACTTAGGCAAATGATGACTTCCCAATCACAAATAAAGACTACAGGGTAGGCTAAGGTGTATAGGTGTATCGAAACAATATAATGGGTAAACAAAATGAAAGGAATGGCTCAAAAGGGTGTATCTAGGGGTATCTTGCACTAAAGATGAGTGCACCAATAGGGTTTCACATGGGGGTCGAGAAGTCAAGGTGACTAATCGATAGACACACAATGGTAGGCTGTTTGGGTGATAATCCTATAATATTGCCTTCTAAAACTGAAAAGTTCAAATACATCGAACTAACTCAACATACCTCGTCTATGGTCTCGAAATGATGAAAATGCCAAGTTCTAAAGTTTACAAGCTACCGGCACACTCATAATTTAGTGGATTTGGGGTAAAATATTGGAAACGGATAAGGCTAATCTCACCATATAATATCAAGGGTTGTATGTGCTCGGCTAAGGTCTAATCTAGTTAGATTAAGAAAAACATGTCAAAATTTAAAAAATGGCATTATTTTTCAAAATAAACTAGAAAATTGAGGGCTAAATAAAGTTCAAGAGATAATTCTACTCCCTTCCCCCACTTGAATTGTATAAAGTCCCTTTGTACTAAGCATTAAATAAAGGTGAAGAGAAAGGTAGAATTAGAGCGAGAACTTCCCGAAATTTGCTCCATAAAGAAGGAAGGCCCACGAAAAGAGACGTGCCTTCAGATAAGAATCATGAACAAACTTCAATCCTCGAAATCAAACTACCGACAAGCATAATTCTAAAAAAATGAAAATGAAAAATAAAAACAAACCTAACTCACTTTCAGAATCACGGTTGCATTTAGCGAATGCAACAAGTTTTAAAACCACTTGGTGTCCCAAGTGGACGAGTGAAGTCTCGTGAGGGTTTATAGGAACACACCCACAAAGTTCATTTAAAATACTAATACAAGGTTATTGTGTTTTAAAATGAAAGAATTAAAGCAGAGGAAGGTTACGTCAGAACTCTTTTGAGGAGTTACGCCAGAATCGGCAAAACCCGTATAAGCTACAAAGCGAGTAGTTACGGCGTAACCACCGAAATGGTATTACGCGTAATTGGTAATGCGTCAAGAATTTCGCTAAAAAGGTTGGTTACGGCGTAATCACCAAGATGAGTTACGCCATAACTCTGTTCAGATTAGCAAATGCAGCAGCAATTAGTTCCTCGTTTCCTGCAAAAATAGTTAGAAAACACAAAACCCTACAGAAATGGAAATAAAACAAAAGAAAGGGATAATTTGGGTTGTCTCCCAAAAGAGCACTTTTCTTTATTTACGAGTCTTTAAGTTAGACTCAGAGCCGCGAGGCTTCTATGGGGGCCTTTGGACTTCCCCGACCTCTTCCATGTCTTTTATTAAGTTACGCCTAACCCACCCGACTTTTGTGGCAGTGCGGAGATATTCTTTGGTTTCAATCTTCCGGATCTTTCAAAATTTTCTTCAGGTCCCAAATGGTATCGCGTAAACTCAAATTTTTCGGCTATAATTGGTGGTGGCCTTTTAAACGGGATGCCAAGAAGTTTGCATCTTCTTTTCTCGTGCACCTCATCATCTGGGTCAATGAAACCGTCTTCGCCTTGTAACTTGAGATAATCGAAATCATCGTCGTCGGAATCGGTATCTTCAAGTTGGTCGAGTATTTGCTTGCATTCTTATTTTTCCACCTTAGACGAGTCCTTGGTGTCATCTTCTGATTTTTCATTAGGAATTTTGTCGTTAGGTTGATCTTTAATCATACATCCACTCCAGATTTTTTCTTTCGTTAACGCGTCAATTTTTCCGTATTTGATTCTGACCCAATCATTGAAACCGAGATCATCGTGCCAAGGCAATTCGTTCTTCGAATCATTAGTTGAATTCCATAGAATTGCCTTCCCAGCTTTTCTCAATGCCGCCCGTCACATTCATACTCAAAAGGGTTGCAGGAAGCCCAAACGTTTCCGTCACTGGTTTTAATTTGTTCACACCAATGATTTTGAATTCCTTTGTCATTGTCATCTTCAGAAGGAATATCATCGAGGGGTGTTGGGATATAGAAAGATAAAGTGCTGAAGAATGATAAAGTACTGAAGAAAGTCAAAGTGCTAAAGAAAGTCAAAGTACTGCTAATGAAGAAAGTCAAAGTACTGCTCAACATAAAAGTACTGCAAAGCTTAAAAGACTGTTATATCGTTTATGGAAAGCTTTATTATTCTAGAATATTCTTAGTTTAGATTACTTGTCGTACAAGGATTAGAGTTGTAAACCAACTAGGGTTATTGATACGCTTACGCCGCGCGTTCGGGGTCAAAGGAACTTCCTTTTCTTCGAGCAAGTTTTATAACACCCTAGGCAGTGAACCTAATCGTTGTAGTGTAGTATTAGGGTAAGCCACGGGTATTGATATCATTCTCTAAGGGAATAGGAATGTTAGAGAGAAGTTACTACGCTAAGGTTGAGGTTGAGGAAGATTATTTTTTTTATCTTTTTATGTTTTTTTAGGAATTAGAAAGGTACGAATCTCGGGGTTTGGATTTAGGGGTTGGTATTTCTACCGATTACTCTACTTGTCTAATTATCTAGTCTAAGGTGTATGTAGTCTATGTCTAATTATTGTGTGCTCGTATGATAGTTTAAAGATGTGTTTACTTAGGTTTTATTACTCCTTAATTATCTCCTATTGATGGTTAAATTGTCACGTTCTTATTCTTAATCGCGTTGTGTGTCTAAATTCGTAGGGTATGCGTTTATCCCTAACTCTTTGAAACTACCAAAGGGTCTCGTCTACAAAATCTCTAGGAATTATAAACTCTAACTCTAAGGTACTCTTTGGATGGTTTAGCCTACAACTACTCTAGGTTTCATAGTCTAACGTTCACAAAGATTAATCAAGCATTAACTACACAACGAATGACCTATTGCATTACTAGATCATTAACAATTAAGATAAGAGACAACCAATCAATATTCAATAATTAAGTTTCATATTCCTAAGCAAATACATAAGTAAATTAGCTTGACATGGAGAACATGCAAGCATACACAAAAGTAATTGAAGACATAATTGAATTAATGAAGTAAAACACTTATCTTGATGTAAGATAGGGTTTGAACCCTAAAATACTTGTACAAGACAGCCTTGGTTCGGTTTAGGTTTTACTCCAAAAGACTACACTATAAAAGTGAAAATTGGATTCTATATATAAGATTACAATCGCGACGGCGTCACCTTATGATTTGTGACGCCGTCCGTCGCCGTCATTAGGGTTTCGCCTTGGCCACGTTAGTCTTGGCGACGCGCCACCTTATGCTTATGACGCCGTCCCTTCACCTCGACGCCGTCTGGATCAAATCTAGGCCGTCCGAGTTGCGACGGCCTACTCTTTTAAAGCCCGACACCGCCACTTGAAAATAAGAAATTTGGCTCATCGAGTCACAGAAGTGCTCGACGGCGCCGCACTTAACACCGACGCCCGTCCCCTTGTATTTCAAGAGCTTGAGTGTCTCGATTCTTCACTTTGGCCATTTTCTTCAGATATCCGCCTTTTCGTCCAAATAAGTGCCATTCCAACAATTTGCCTTTAAGAGACCTAAAAGTGAAAAGAAACGATATTAAGTAATAACGGATACAAAGTGATCAAATAAGGCTTAAATGACCCTCAAAAGGTACATTTTAAAACCTTATCAAATATCCGTACACTTGGTATTTGCTTGTCCTCAAGCAAATGTGCTTTTAGCCAATTAATTTATAAGTTTGGGGTCATGAAGCATTGGTTTAGAACAATCCACAACACATATAAGCCCCGAAAAGTCATAACAAGCACGGAATTACATACTAGCACCTCACATGGGGTGTTTGGATACTCACATCTCTCGGTGTATATGAAATATAACAAGTTGGAAATGGAAGATAAACACTCATTAACCGGTCCTAGTACATAGATTACCATAGGCTTGAGAATAGATCAAACCTCCATCGCTTTGGCGTAAGCACCTAGGAAAGACTATCAAAGAGGTCTTTAAAGGGTTGTAATGTTAGGCTTACGGTAGGAAAGAAAGGGTTTGGTGGGATAGGCTATTTAGTGGTGGCAAGTCAAAAAAGCGTAAACATCTTTATGTTATTGCTAAACCAAGACTAATGGTTCATGATAGGCCTGGCAAGTCAAAATCTTTATGTTACAAGCATACGAAGAATGGCATTGCTAAACCAAGACTCGACACTCTAAACTCTAGATAAAAAATGTAGCATGTATCTCCCCAAGAGTTTGTAAAGCAGTTAAAAGAGTAAAAGTGGGGCTATGAACTCACTGTTGCAATGATTATGATGACAAAAGTGGATACAACGAGGTGTAGCGTGAATCTCGAAAATGACCTATTATGAATGATATGATATGTAATAAGTTATGATTCAATGTTATGCATGCATCTTAAATTACTTTACAAGTATTTACGTCAAAATGTCATCCTACAATGGTTTATTAATGATTTATTATGAAATTATAACTTTTAAGAAAATGTACTCCTTTTTGTTCTCCAAATCTTTTAGCTCTCCAAATATTTTAGTTCTCCAACATTTTAGTTCTCCAAATGGTTTTAATTCTCCAAACTTTAGTTCTCCAAAATCTTTAGTTCTCCAAAATAGTTCTCCAAAATCTTTTGTTCTCCAAAATAGTTCTCAAAACCTTTGTTCTCCAAAATAGTTCTCCAAAACTTTTGTTCTCCAAAACTAGTTCTCCAACACTTTTGTTCTCCAAAAATAGTTCTCCAAAACTTTTGTTCTCCAAAACTAGTTGTCCAACACTTTTGTTCTCCAAAAATAGTTTTTCTAAAATAATAAAGTTACTGCAATTTATGAAAACGTGTAAACAAACAAACATAAATTTAAAGGATAGATGTAGGATGGTAGTTATAAAGTTTCGGATACGATGGAAGACATAAACTTAGTACAACATAGTACATAAAGAAAAAAAAAATAAGATCGTTAGTTTCGAACTGTTTTTTTATTGCTTTACCTTTACAATCCCCGGCTAGATGTCCGTTTTTGGCACTTGTGGCAAGAGACTCTATTTTTTTTCTAGTAGCTTCTCATTATCACGAAACCATAGATGGGCATAACACGGCCAATTCTTGAAACCTTCAAATGTAAGTATCAATGTCATACCCAATAGTTACCAACTCATAGAATTCGGTCTTTTTCTATTTGTTTTTTCGATTTTTTTATACATACACTTTTACTCTACCATCCTCTACAAGAATGCTATCAAATGATAAGGATTTATAGGCACATCCCTACACTTGAGTTTTTATTACTCTAACACTAATTTGACCCGTATTGAAAAGATCAAAACACTTGGGGTATGTTATTACGCAAAATAAGGGAATTTAACGTTCCACGGAAAATTCCAATCATTTCATAAACTTTAACTTTTCCCATGAGTCCCAATCGTCCCAAACTGCACCTGTTGTACAAAGGATATGACTCGACTTAGAAACTCATGCAAGCAACTAGATAATTGAACTAAGGGTTTAGGGTGATAACAATAATGCACTAAAAGTGAGTGCATACAAGGTAGGCTAAGGCAATTTGGGTGTACATTTGGGGTGGGTAAATAATGTTTTCATTGATATTCGGAAAACCAAACATCATGAGAACCGCGAAAAAGATAGGCTATGAGGGTTAATTAGGTATCGTGTACTAAAATGAGTACAACGCAAAGGTGTGGGGAATTACTTAACCGATATGGAAGAAGTAATTATATTACGGTATCAAACAAGGGTTATCCTAATGCCTCTTATCATTTAGTTATTCCTAACTACACAAGTGTAGTCTTACTAGCGATCTCGGGATGCATCACAAAACAAGTTCTAGAATCTATTATACTACCGTTCACACTTTAAGCATTAAAGATGAATGCTTTAATTCCTACTAATCTAAGGGCGATCCTCACATTTTGGGTGGAATTTAGGTGGTAAAGGGTTTTGTGCTAGTCATGCAACTTCCTATCCGTGAGACGCTTTTGTTAAGACTAATGGCCCACTCCTACATGTCATGAAAAATTTAAATTTGGTGCCAAATTTACCCTAACCGACATTTTCTCATGGTTTATTACACAAATACAATTGGACAAAGCAAATAATCAAGGATAAGCATAGTTTCAAAGTTCCGCTTTATTTTCCTCCTACACTTAAACCGAACATTGTCCCCAATGTTCCCGAAAGTATCAAAGTTATGATAATAGAAGGTAATGAAAAACGAAAGAAACTAATACTCCCCTGATTAGCTCGGTAGGATCCGTGTGTGAAGTAGTGGTTAAATCCTTTCCAAGAAAAATGTATGCGTGAAAAGCTCCTTCCAATCTTTTGTTTCTTCTTCTTGATAAATAAAACCTGCACACTTGAAGAAAACAAACGAAACCTTCACGTAAAATTAGCGGTAATAATATATATAAGACTCTACTAGGATATAATGCTTGTGGAATGGATGTTTACAGAATTTCGGAAAATTAAGACCGAAAATTCCAAAATTTTATAAGTAGCTCGAAAACGAGAAAAAGTAATCTGTTGTTTTACTCCTTCCCGACGCCGTCGAAGTTGCGATCTGACCGTCGACAAAAACTTGTCTCGTGATTTTCCGGAAAAATTCTAGAAAATTTACATCTTTAGGATCTAGAAAAATTACGCAAAACATCCATTATGACTCAATACAAGCATTTGACTCGAACAAACACACATATATATCTTTTAATTAATTGTTATTCTCATGTTCACATTTCTTTTGACACTTATTCTTTATGTAATCCTCCAATTACACTTAAAGCATGTTTACTTTATGAGAATAAACCTTTATATAACAAGCAAACAATTAAGACAAATTTATTTTCAGCTAGACTCGAGTCGTGCTCCTATGTTGTCCTGCTTTGCATTCTCAATGAGAATTCTATCATGTTGACAAAATTTTCATCGACTGCAAGGCCCTAGGTCAAATCCTTATAATAAAGCCTCCTTCTTTCCCACATAAATTTATAACCTTTTCAACATCGTCCTTGCTTTTGTCCTCAAAATCTTTGATATTGTCTCGCTCAAAAGGGATAGATGGCCATATTCATTCGCCTTCCAAGGCATCCTATAAGTGATCTCGTCATTTCCTTCCTTAAACCTAACTGCTCCATCATACTTGTTGTGGCTCATTTTAGATGTTTCGACAAACGGCTTTCCTAGCACTACTTGGGATAAGCTATAGTCAATGACGATCCTACATCTTCTAGGACCACAAAATCAACTAGGTAGGTGAAATTTCCTATAAAGACGTGTACATCCTTGAATCTTCCCACAAAGTTGCAAATTCCACTGGATACTTAGGTCTCTCCTAATATTAAGTCGCTCATTCATAATGTCATTCTAAACAATGAGATGACATCACATTAATGAGAGATTCCGTATCTATGTAAGCATGGTCGACACTCCTATATCCGATCATACAAGGATTTTTAGGTTCCAAGGATTTCTCTCTAATCTTTGGGCATATCCTAATGATAGGTGATCGGGGTTATCGATTATGTATCGATGGTAAGCAACCTCTTCCTTAGTGGGTAAAGATTCAAATAAGCGCTATCCTCTTCATTAACGCTTATCTTATTTAGCTTCCTAAGCTCTCCACACGAGCTCGAAGTTGGTTGGCCAAGGTGGATCAAACAATTGGGTATTTGTTTGGTAGTAAAGTGTTGTTTATAATTATCACTTTCCATGATGAAAAGTGATGGGATTACGAACAAAGGTCACGAAGAAGGAGGATAGACTATTAGAAAGCTAAAAATGAGAAAAATTTACTTGATAGGAATCAAGAAAAGAAACCTAAATGAGGTGGACTACTAACTAGCTATTCTATTCCCCAGCAGCGGCGCCAAAAACTTGATACGCTTACGCAACGCGTTCGGGGTCAAAGGAACTTCCTTTTCTTCGATCAAGTTTTATAACACCCTATGCAGTGAACCGAATCGTTGTAGTGTAGTATTAGGGTAAGCTACGGTATTGATATCGCTTCTCAGGGAATAGGAATGTTAGTGAGAAGTTACTACGCTAAGGTTGGGGTTGAGGAAGATTATTTTTATCTTTTATGTTTTTAGGAATTAGAAAGGTACGAATCTCGGGGTTTGGATTTGGGGTTGGTATTTCACCGATTACTCTACTTGTCTAATTATCTAGTCTAAGGTGTATGTAGTCTATGTCTAATTATTGTGTGCTCGTATGATAGTTTAAAGATGTGTTTACTTAGGTTTTATTACTCCTTAATTATCTCCTATTGATGGTTAAATTGTCACGCCCTTATTCTTAATCGCGTAGTGTGTCTAAATTTGTAGGGTATGCGCTTATCCCTAACTCTTTAAACTACCAAAGGGTCTCGTCTACAAAATCTCTAGGAATTATAAACTCTAACTCTAAGGTACTCTTTGGATGGTTTAGCCTACAACTACTCTAGGTGTCATAGTCTAAGGTTCACAAAGATTAATCAAGCATTAACTACACAACGAATGACCTATCGCATTACTAGATCATTAACAATTAAGATAAGAGACAACCAATCAATATTCAATAATTAAGTTTCATATTCCTAAGCAAACACATAAGTAAATTAGCTTGACATGGAGAACATGCAAGCATACACACAAGTAATTGAAGACATAATTGAATTAATGAAGTAAAACACTTATCTTGGTGTAAGATAGGGTTTGGAACCCTAAAATACTATACAAGACAACCTTGGTTCGGTTTAGGTTTTACTCCAAAGAATACACTATAAACCGAAAAATTCGATTCTATATATAAGATTACAATCGCGACGGCCACCTTATGATTTGTGACGCCGTCCGCCGTCATTAGGGTTTCGTGTTGGCCACGTTAGTCTTGCGACGGCGCACCTTATGCTTGGGATGCCATCCCTTCGGTCTCGACGCCGTCTGGATCAAATCTAGGTCGTGCGAGTTGCGACGCCTACTCTTTTAAAGCTGACACCGCCACTTGAAAATAAGAAATTTGGCTCTTCGAGTCACAAAGTGCTCCGACGGTGTCGCAATTAACACCGATGCCATCCCTTGTATTTCAAAGACTTGAGTGTCTCGATTCTTGACTTTGGCCATTTTCTTCAGATATCCGCGCTTTTCGTCCAAATTTCCAAATTTGCCTTGAGACCTAAAAAGTGAAAAGGAACGATATTAAGTAATAACGGATACAAAAGTGATCAAATAAGGGCTTAAACGACCCCTCAAAAAGGTACATTTTAAAACCTTATCAGTTATCCTTATGCCTATAAAAGGACCCTTAGATTGGCATTAGAGATACGAATTCATAACACAGTATTAGAGAATATTAGAGTTGTTAGGGTTGTTAGTGAATCTGTGTATCAAGCAGGTTCTAAGTATTAATAAAATCGTTGAAGTTAAAGTTAATTCTTCTTAGCTTTATTGAAGTAGTTTCGCGATACTTAGTAAAGTTATATCGTTGTTTCATTGTTAGTGATTTAGGATTTATTCGAGATTTCTAAGCCCTTACAAGCTACATAGTTAGTTTGGTCGAGTATATCGATCCAACAAGTGGTATCGAGCTTGTGTGAAACTATGATTAAGAAGAAACCCTTAAAACCGATTTAACAACAAACCCTAAAGATGTCGACTAAAGCTACACCACCCGCATCCATCACCTCACCGAATTCCTATCATCAAGAAGGAGAGTATGATCTATGGAGCATGAAGATGAGGCAAGACATTGCTATTACGGACCATGCACTATGGAATGTAATTGTCAATGGTAATGAAGTTGTTGCAGAACCTATAGAAGTTCCTGGACAACCTAAACCCGCTAAGGCTGTCTTACCTGCAGGTATTGTAAGAAATCAAGAAAGGCTCTCAACATACTATTGTCTGCTATTCTTGATGGCCACCTACTCAAGTTCCATGATGCTAAGGATGCAAAACAACTATGGGCTGCTCTCAAGACAAGATTTGGAGGTAATGATGCTTCCAAGAAGATGCACAGAAATCTGTTGAAGCAACAGTTTGAAACATTCATCATTGGTGAAAGAGAAGGTCTTGATGCTACCTATGATGATTCCAAAATCTTCTTAGTATCTTGGAGTTATACAAAGCGAGGTATTTGTTGAAGATGTAAATCAAGTTCTTAAGAAGTTTGCCATCCACATGGCATGTGATTGCTACTATGATCGAGGACAACCTGGTTTGGATGTTATGGACTTTGATGATCTCTACAACCATTTGAAGGTGTATGAGCATGAGATGAATGGAAAACAAGTTCAAAATCTCACAAGATTGCTTTTGTGTCTTCGAAAGAGAGGCGTACTTCCACTAAAAGCTTATCCTACTCAAAGTTACTCAAAGTATCGTTGCTTATCCTACCCCCACCTCATCACCAAAAAACACCATCCATTCTGATGAAGTTGTATGCTCATTCTTTGCTTAGCAAGCCACTTTACCTGTTACTTATGAAGAAAATTTGTCACAAATTGAAGAGGATGCTCTTGAAGAAATTTATATAAGGTGGCAAGTTGCGATGATCACTGCTAGGATCAAGAAGTTCATGAAGAAAATAGGAAGAAGCATTGACTTCAAGCCTAAACAGGGTATAACTTTTGAAAAATCCAAGATTGAATGCTTTAATTGTCAAAGGACTGGACACTTTGCAAGAGAATGCAAGTTTGCTAAATATCAGGCAAATAGAATGACTGAGAAACCCAAGCTTGAACTAAAGGAAATCCCTATTACTGAAACAAAAGCTTTGGTTGCTCAAGAAAATCTATCGAGGTTGACCGAGTCTCAATTTGATGATGAACCAAGAACTCACTTGTATGGTCACAATGGAAGAGTTTGATTGGAGCACGCCTTTGATGAGGAACCAGATTTGCTTTTTGGAATCAAGAGATGGCCTAGGAAGCTTTGATTGGAGAATGGAATGTGTAGAGGAACATGTTCTGCTTGCTATGGTAGCTACTTCACCAAGTTCACCGCCTATCTCGAGGTATGCTCTAAGTGTCATGATTTTTATCAAAAGTCCTTAATGATTATGTAACCGAAAGAGATAATTATAGAAGGGCTAGGTCCGAGGTAGTCGGTTATCAAATTACTTTAGAATCAATGGAAGCCAAAATAATAACACATGAAAATAATGAAATGGCTTGGGCGTAAAAATATGAGCAACAGGATTATCAATTAAAATTAAGTGAATGGAAGTTAGGATGTAAGGTTGCTTTGAACTAGAAAAGATAACTAAAGAAAGGGATGAATTGCTAGAAAAGTTTGTTGTTTGGGGAAAGTCCGCCTTCACAAAGTTAGTTTGTTGAAAAACGTAAAGAGCACACATTAAACCGGCCTAGGTTTTGGTATGGATTTTAGTAGCACGTAAGAGAACCCACCTAGTGATCGTGAAGTTGATTCGAGGATATAATAACTAGTGATGATGAACTCATTAACTATGTAGAGCATACATCTAGTAATGAGGAATCTATTAGTCAAACACCTCCGAATTTAAGAAAGACAAGGGTTATCATGCGTTCCTCATCCCATCGGTAGTTTTCAACCACTTAGGATGATGTTTCTCATTTTGGAGTAGACAATTTATAGTTTAGGAAAAGCTTATCGGTCAATCTACTCCGTGTTCATCTAGTTCGAAACCCCAAAAGAAACAGTTGAGAAACCTAAGGATGATAATGTTAAGAGTCAAGCAAGACCTTCAACTCAAAGTATCATACATGTTCAGCCAGCACTTTAAGAAAACCTTTTCAAAATATCGCTAAACCTTTTGGGATAATTTTGGTCAAAATAATTTTCATAATTCACCAAAAGTCGTTAGGTTTGGTCATAGAACTAATGGAAGAAATTTTGAGAGTATGGGTCAAAAATTGTGTTTTGTTTGTTATAGTCTTGATCATTTGATTAAGCACTGTGACTTTCACTCAGAATATCTAAGCAAATTCCCAAAGACCATATCTACCAACCATAAGCCTAGGGAGAATAAACCAGTCTGGAATCATTCACATAGGGTTAACCACAACAACTTCTCAAAAGACTATAGGTACCCCCACCAGAGAAGACCTTTTTCAAAATCACCAGTACCCTCAAATACTTTTCAAGGTACTTATAAGCCAAAAGTTTCTCAAGCAGTACCTTCTCAAAGTACTGCTAGATTTTCACCCAATCAAGGTACTGCTAGCACTTTTTGGAATGGAAGCACTAGGAGATCTAATTACTATCAATCTAAAAGGCGTTACACCTCAAAAAGAGTATCTAGATCAAAGAAACCTACACAAAAAGTTACAACCAGCTGGGTTAAGAAAGAAAGTACTGATGGGGAACAAACATTACTTTCAGCAAGTAAAAGTGAAACAGAGATTTTTGTTGAAAATAATAAAGAAAATTTTGATGAAAAAGAGAGTTTTGTTGAAAAACCAACACAAGTTTTGGATCAACCAAAGATAATTGATCATGTGTTTAAAAGCGATTGGAGATTACATACTTAAAGAATTTAAGTATGTCACTCCACAAGGGGAACACAAGTCAAGAATGGCTTGGGTTCCTAAATTAACTAACTCTCTTATCTTTGTGCAGGCAACCTATAAGAGGAGCTTAAAGATCATTTAATTGTTGATAGTGGTTGCTCGGAAGCATGACAAGAGACAAAGAGATTCGGTCAGATTTTAGATCTTATTTTAGAGGAAGAGTTGCATTTGGGAATGATCCTAGTGGAAGAAGAATTACTGGCAAAGGAACCATCAAGGCAGGAAGCATATATTTTGAAAATGTTCGCTATGTGAAGGAGCTCAAGTTCAATCTTTTGTCGGCCTCTCGATTGTGACAAGAAGCACCACATGTTATATACTAACACATAATGTCTTATTCTTTCCCCGAATTCAAGCTTGTTGATGATAACTTGGTATACCGAGAGTACCAAGAAACAATGATGTGTACAACTCGGATATGAAGAGTCTTAACTCTTCCGAAAGAGCAACATGTTTAGTAGCAAAGGCAATACTTGAAGAAGCACATCCGTGGCATCAAGATTAGGCCATGTGAATTTCAAGAATATCAACAAGTTGGTTAAAGGAAATTTAGTTAGAGGTTTACCTTCCAAAACATAAAAGAATGATCACTCGTGTTTGGCGTGCAAGAAAGGTAAACAACACAAAGCTTCATTCAAGAAAATTGAGGAAAGAACCATTAGAGAACATTTAGAGTTGTTGCACATGGATCTGTTTGGACCTGTTTCTGTTGCAAGTCTAAACAAGAAGAAGTACTGCCTGGTTATAACAGATGATTGCAGTAGATTTAGTTAGGTCTTTTTCTTGGGATTTAAAGATGAAACCTTTGATGCTATTCATGATCTTATAATAGCCCTGGAAAACCAATTATGACTCAAAGTAAGAGGTATTAGATGTGACAATGGGACTGAATTCAAGAACAAATTTATGGATTAGTTTTGTGCTAGGAAAGGAATCAAGAGGAGTTTAGTATTGCTAGAACTCCACAGAGTAACTGTTGATAGAGAAAGAACAAAACTTTCAACAATGCTTGCTTGATTCACAATTACCTATTCAATTTTGGGTGAAGTTGTAAGCAAGTCTATGTGTTGAATAGATTATCGATCACTAAACCTCGATGAAGACACCTTATGAGTTGCTAATGGAAACAAACCTAACATACGTTTTATGAAACCTTTTGGATGTCCTCTGACTCTTTTCAATACTATTGATGCTTTAGGAAAATTTGATAGCAAGTCAGATGAAGGATACTTAATGGGATACTGTACCAATAGTAAAGGCTTTAGAGTGTACAACAAGGTCACCAAAAAGGTTCAAGATTGTCTTCATGTTGAATTTTTAGAAGATCAAGAAAATCAAAAAGGTAAAGGTCCTAATTGGATGTTTGATCTTGATGTTTTGACTCCTTCTATGAATTATGTTCCCGTTAGAGAAGAAAATCAAGTTGCTCACACAGAAGAAGATTTACAGTACATTGTTCATAGAGTCAATATTAGACCGACATCGTTCTCGATGAAGAGCCTATAACTGTCAAAAAGGAGAAAAGTATCGATGAACCAAAATCTACTTTGTCTCACGAGGATCAAGCTATTCAAGATGAACTTAATAGGATGCTTTTTCAAGAAACAATAGCACAATCTTATGAGGATGAACAAAGAAGAGCTTATGAAGAAACAAAGAAAAGGGTAAGTCTACAAAATACCCTCACAAGATTTTGATCACAAGATTTTGGATCAAAGTATCACGCACCTATTGACAAGATTTTTGATGATCCTACCATGCCTGGATTAGAATACACTGATGATGAGTTTGAAGATGAAGGTATTTTCTCAAATTCCAATGAAGGAGCTGATTTCACAAATTTGGATGATGATTTTGAAGTTCCATAGATTCCTACATTAAGAGTTCATAAATATCATCCCACTGGTCAAATCATTAGACCTTCTACATCAGGGGTGCTCACAAGAACCAAGGCTAAAGGTTTTTCTAAACCACATAATGCTTTACTTAGCTTTGTATATAAACAGAACAGGCTGAATCATAAGGATCACCAAACATGTTTATTCACTTGCTTTATCTCTCAAGAAGAACCCATGAATGTAGCTCAAGCATTAACTAAAGAGAGTTGGGTTGAAGCCATGCAAGAAGAACTTCTTCAATTCAAACTTCAAGAGGTTTGGGTATTATGTGATCTACCAGATGGAAAGAAAGTCATTGGTACAAGATGGGTTTTCAGAGTTAAGAGAGATGAAAGAGGGAATGTTATCAAGAAAAAAGCAAGACTAGTAGCACAAGGATACAAACAAGAAGAAGGAGTAGATTATGATGAAGTGTTTGCTCCTGTATCAAGGTATGAAGCCATTCGAATATTTCTTGCTTTTGCATCATATATGGACTTTCTTGTTTATCAAATGGATGTCAAAAGTGCCTTTCTTTATGGTACTATTACAGAGGAGGTCTATGTCAAACAACCTCCTGGTTTTGAGGATCCTGCCCATCTAAACAAAGTCTACAAAGTTGTTAAGGCTCTTTATGGCCTTCATCAAGCACCTAGAACTTGGTATGAAAGACTCTCCACTTTCTTATTGCAACATGGTTACAGGAGAGGAGCAATTGATAAGACTTTGTTTATCAAAAGAGACAAGAAGGATATCATGCTTGTTCAAGTCTATGTAGATGATATCATCTTTGGAGCTACAAAACAGTCTTTGGTGAAAGAATTTGAGAAGCTCATGCAACAAGAGTTTCAGATGAGTTCTATGGGTGAATTAACTTTCTTTTTGGGGCTTCAAGTTAAACAATCAGATGCTGGAATTTTCATTAGTCAAGACAAGTATGTCACTGACATTCTTAAAAAGTTTAACTTTGATGCTATGAAGCCGGTCACTACACCCATCAAATCTATCAACTCATTGGGCAAGGATGAAGATGGTCAACTTGTAGAAGTCAACTGTATAGATCTATGATTGGCTGTCTTATGTACTTAACTGCATCTAGGCCTGATATCATGTTTGCTGTTTGTTTATGTGCAAGATATCAAGTCTCACCTAAGGTCTCCCATATGAATGTAGTGAAGAGAATTTTTAGTTATTTGAAACAACAACCTAAGTTAGGGTTGTGGTATCCAAAGGATTCCCGTTTTCACTTGGAAGCTTTTTCAGATAGTGATTATGCAAGTGATAATTATGATAGAAGATCCACCACTGGAGGATGCCAATACCTTGGAAGACGATTGGTTTCATGGCAATGTAAGAAACAAACCATAGCAAAGAACATCATCCACCAAGGTAATATGTTGTCAGCCGCAAGTCGTTAATGGACAAGTATTATGGATGCGTAATCAACTTTTGGATTATGGGTTCAACTTCAAGAATACTCCTATCAACATTGATAATGAGAGTACAATTTGCATTGTGAAGAATCCAGTTTATCATTCCAAAACCAAGCACATTCAGATTAGGCATCACTTTATCAGAGATTGTTATGAGCATAGGCTCATTAATGTTGTCAAGCTTCACACAGATGATAATGTAGCTGATCTACTCACAAAAGGATTTGATGTTTCAAGATTCAATCACTTGGTGGTGAGTATTGGTATGATTAATTATTAAGCTACATTTAAGGGGAGGACTTATTAGTTCGTTAGATAGTCTTATGCATTGTTTAAGGGAGGATAATCAATGTCTTTTCTTGATTTTCCATTGTGAAGAAGAGAATGGAAAAGCATCGCTTTTGGTTATCTAAAAGTACCGCTCTGAAAGTACCGCTTTGAAAGTATTGCTTACATGCAAAGCAATCGCTTGTCTTATCAACGCATCGCTCCAAAGGTCAAAAGATGGGTTAAAATTCAAATAACGGTAACTTTGTTATTATGGGCTGTGATTTTTCAAATCTTACCTATAAATAACTACCCTCCAATTTTCCCTCTCATATTTATACTTATCAATCTTTTCCTTATTTCTCTCTCTTATACAATTACTATTCATCAAACCATTTTTTTTAACCAATAATCAATGGCGAATCGACACACAGTTAGCAAGCATAACATGGTGGAAAACTTAGATAAGACCGAAGCCAATGTCGCGTTTCATGACATAATTGATTTCCTCGCTGGATCTTCAATCAATTATGCACTTTTGGTTGAACCTGATGTTATTGAGCCATGGATTCAACAGTTTTGGGCGACTGCTAGAACTCACATGGAAGATGATGAGTCATACATACAAGCTAAGTTTGCTGGGAATATCATTAGAGTTAGTGAAGCCTCTATTTGAGAAGATTTATTATTTGATGATGAAGAAGGGGCTATACGTTTTGACAAACAAGTTATATGGGATACTTTACGAGATATTGGGTATGAAGGGTCGTTAACTGAAACAACATTCAAGAAACCCTTGTTTAGTCCACACTGGAAGTACCTGGTTCATGTCCTACTTCATTGCATCAGTTCCAAGAGTACTTCATGGGAGCAATTTGGATCAAATATAGCATCTGATTTAGTAGGATTGGCTACAAATCATGTATTCAACTTTTCAAGATTAATCCTGGATGGTATGTTATCTCACATCTCCAATGGATCACCCTGGTTAATGTATCCACGATTTGTTCAAGTTTTCTTGAACAAACAACTTCCTGATGTACCAAAACCTTCTAGCTTGTTACCTGTTGTGGTACAACCTCCAAAGATATTCACCTTCATGGCCCGGAAGAGTGATAAATTCTCTGGAAGGAATACTCCTTTGACTACTTCTATGATGGAGATTGTGCAAGCAGTTAGAGATGAGGTTGCTGCAAGTGAAGAACGAGAAGGTACTGCATCACCCCAAGGTACTGCTTCTCAACATACTGCTTCTTCACAAGGTACTGCTATACAGGAAGGTACTGCAGCTTCACCTACTCCATCTCCTCAAGAAATTGCTCATGGTGATTCAGAACCAGAAGTAAACCCATCATCTTCTCCCAATGATTATACTTCCACAGATGGGACTCAAACATCTCGAGGAGATGAGGGAGATATGGCTTCTAAGGGTCCTGTTCTGGATATCTATGATTTGACACGAGAACTAGTAAGATTGAAGAAAGCTTCTGAAGCTCAAGCTAAACAACTTATGCAGTTGAATACCAAGTTTAGAAGATTGAAGAAATTGGTCTGGCCATTGGTTCAACATCATAGGTTGTGGGTCAAGTCTCAAAAGAATAAAGGAAGGAAGTTTAAAAAGGCTTCTAAAGGCAAAAAGATTCACAAGCAGTCTTCATTCCAATTGGGGAGGAATCTGGAACAACAGAATTTGAATGAAGATGCTCAAGCTTATGAAGAGGTTGCTAATATTTTTGAAGAGTCACAAAAAAAATTAAAGAAGCTGAAGTTCAAAGTACTGATCCTCAAGGTACTGATGTTCAAATTCAAAGAACTAAGCCTCAAGGTGCTGGAGTACAAAGTACTGGTTTACAAAGTACTGATGATCAAGGTGCTGGTGATCAAGGTATTGCTGCTCTTCAAGGAACATATAGACAAGAGCTTATTACACCAAGGACTCTAAATTTTGAAGAAGAAGCTGGTCCTTCAACAGTCCTACAAGAAGAGGAAGTTGATACACCCAAGGTAGAGCACACTGCAAGTGATGATGAGACAGTTGCTCAAATATTGCAAAATCTATCAAGATCAAGAGGTGTTAGTATTCCAGGAGTTGCTAAAGAACAACCTCAAGCTTCTCAACCAGTGTTAGATCCTAAAGACAAAGGTAAAGGTAAATTGGTTGAAACAAAGAAGAATAAGCTCACTTTGGCTGAAATCAGAGCTATTGAAGTGGCTAAGAATGAAGAAGTTGCTAAGAAGTTTCAAGTTGAATATGATGCTGAGATTGCTCTACCAGTGAAGGAACCTGAAGCTGTTATACCACAAAGACGACCTAGTAAAGCTAAGGAAAGAAATGACATGATGGCTTATCTAAAGGGTCAAGGATATACTGGATTACAAAAGCTGAATTATTTAGAGATGAAAGATTTATATAATGCTGTTAGAGAAGCATATCAGAAGGAAGTTGCTGGTATTATTCCTTTTGATGATGAAAAGAGGAATGAGGATGCAAGTAAAAGAAGCTTACAGAGAAAAAGAACAACTGATGAAGAACATCCATCAAAGAAGATAGAGTTGAGAACTGATAAAGTTGATGAGCTGAGGAATTATCTTAGAGTTGTAGACTTTGAGCATCCTAAGTCTAAAGATGTTGCAGCAAAGAAGTCAAAGATATCTACTTTTGAAGTTGTAGAAGCTAAGGAAGGAGATTATCTGATGTTCCATAGAGAAGATGAGAGTTTCAGAGTGTTTAATTTGCTATGGGACATATTTCACATCATCAACAGAGAAGATTTGTTTCATTTATACCAACTGGTGCAAGAATATTTTGAACACATTCCATCAAATGGAATTGGTTTAGTCTTGCTTGGAGATCTCACAACTATCTAGGAAACTGAAGAAACAAGCACTGATGCAATATGGCAAAACCAAGAAGTTTGGGAGGTTACCAGCTGGAGATTCTTTGAAGAATTTGGAGTGCATGTTTTGGAGCTGGAAGATGGAACCATGATCCATATGTTAGCAGAAAGAAGATATCCACTGACTAGAGATCTTATGAGAAGAATGATAGATCATGGTATGGAAGTTGAAGAAGAGAATGATACAGCTCTCATGGTCATTGAACTATTCATTAAATGGACTATTATGGCTGATGACGATGCATAAGTAACTAGTATGGTTCTTACTTGTTGAAATTTTTGAAAAATAGGTACTTTATTCAAAGTATCACGATCAAACAAGATTTTAACCAAAGTATCGCTTAAAGACAAAACCAAAGGAAAGACTTTTAATAGAAAATAAGCAAACTTTTGTTAGAGTGCAAAATATTTTGAAACAAAAGTTATAAGCAACAAATGGTTTTTAGATAGAAGGTTATCGATCCACCATGTCTAACAAAAGGATTGCCTAATCCATGAGCAAACGGCTCGTAAAGATATCTCAAACCGCTCATGGTTGACAACTTGCCAATAAGTTGTATGGTAATCAACTCACCATATCGATATAGTGAAGATTTGGCTAGCCCACAAGAAAAATGGCTTGTGGTAAAGGTTGTGGAAAAACCATATATATGGTAATTAGATCATCATGGTTGCAAGAACTAACTAGTCCAAAAGGGTACGGCTTTTGGTAAAGACAAAACAAATCCGTTGATAGCTGATGATTTGCTAAAAATCATATGGTTATCAATGTACCATGGTTTTACACACCTAAACATTGGCTACTCCAGAGTTAATGGCTTTGGTAAAGAGACATCAAAATCCATTAAATTTTCAATGATTTACCTCTCACAGGAGTTTACACACTGGAAGTGATGAGAATAGACCGAACTTTATGATATGATGTACAATTTGCCATATGTTGCCGAGTAAATGAAAAGATGAAGATTGCCGATAGTTCTTTGAAAAGGATTATTTATAAAGACTACTTTGATGATGATAATACAAGCACAAGAGAGTACAAAGATAAAATCTAGAGATAAAGACACAATCTTTCCTTGAAGACAAAGATATTAAAGATGAATATACAAAGGAACTTGAAATCAAGCAAGTAGAATTCAAGTTAGGGGAGGATTGTTGGGATATAGAAAGACAAATTGCTGAAGAATGATAAAATACTGAAGAAAGTCAAAGTGCTTAAGAAAGTCAAAGTACTGCTAATGAAGAAAGTCAAAGTACTGCTCAACATAAAAGTACTGCAAAGCTTAAAAGACTGTTATATCGTTTATGGAAAGTTTTGTTATTCTAGAATATTCTTAGTTTAGATTACTTGTCGTACAAGGATTAGAGTTGTAAACCGACTAGGGTTATCCTTATGCCTATAAAAGGACCCCTAGATTGGCATTAGAGATTCGAATTCATAACACAGTATTAGAGAATATTATAGTTGTTAGGTTTGTTAGTGAATCTGTGTATCAAGCAGGTTCTAAGTATTAATAAAATCGTTGAAGTTAAAGTTAATTCTTCTTAGCTTTATTGAAGTAGTTTCCGCATACTCAGTAAAGTTATATCAGTGTTTCATTGTTAGTGATTTAGGATTTATCCGAGATTGCTAAGCCCTTACAAGCTACATAGTTAGTTTGGTCAGAGTATATCAATCCAACAAGGGGCTTAATGGTTTTTCCTCGAAGAATATGTTTCTCATATTTGAGTTCCAGATTTCTGAACAAAGCCGAATTAATTATCACGTCCCCGAATCTTATCGAATACCAATATCTGAATGAAAGATTTCCAAAATCAACGTCATGCCTCCTAGATTCGTGTGGGCATATCCAAACTTCGTTCTTCACATTACCTCCTCCGTTGCAATATTCACGAAAAGGATTGCACGTTGGCCAAGCGTGAGTAGTCTCATCTTCCATGACGAGTAAGGGTTTGCAGTAATGCTTGATAGGTGGTCCTTCCACTTCGTTAATCGAGAACTTGGCTAACCTTTCTTCGTCGTTAAGTGTAGTCCACATGTATCTATCATCTTTTATCCTTTCTTTATCAACTCCAACATCGCAGGTTTTCTGAGGATCACACGATGCCTACAAGCTGTAGCATTCCCCATCGTCAATTGTAATAGCCTTACACCAATGATTTCTCCTTTTAGGGTTTTCGTCCTTGGTGCCCGTGTCTTTGCTTGAATTCAGGTTACGCCGTAACTCTGAGGTGTGATTTCGGCGTAACTCACTTTCGCCATCAGTATTAGACTCACCAGAGTACTTGTTGTTATCCGAGAATACAACCTTACATATAGTAGATTTACTCTTTTGTTCCTCGTTTCTTCTTTGTACCTCATCGCCAAGCTTTCCAATTAAAGTCTCCAAGTTTTTAAGTGATAAGTCATGGGAAGAGAGGCTCTTGTTTGTATTATCTTGGAAATTTTAAGCCATTCCTTTTGCTCCTTTTGCCTCTTGGTAGTATCCACCTTGTTAATAATTTCCTCCGAGTTGTTCTCTCATTACGCTTTTACGTGGGGTCCTCCACGAAACCCATTACGATTATCCCAAAGGCCTATTCTCTCCATATTTAGCTTCCTCGATCGTATCTTCCTTGTTAATTTTAGGATAATTTTAGTCAAATGTCCCCACCACGCTTTGGTGACTTTGATGGCATGATATCTTTTGACATACCGAGATTCTCAAGCTTGTTGGTTATTGCCGCAATTCCATCAAAACTTCCGCCTTGGTTTCTTTTACTTCCTCCGTCGTCTCATTTTTGAGAGTGATCCACCATTTTTGAATGGCTTCAATTGCAAGAGTATGAATCATGTTCGGATAGGTCCTTGATAGTCCAAAGATTTGCCTTGTAGTTAAGTTAATTCCTTTGTAGAAAATATTGACCTTCTCACGGTTGTTCGGATCATTGGTAGGACACTTGTAAAGGAGATCGTTGTATCTATCCTGTGCTTGGTACAACGTTAGTTGCCTTCTTGTTTGAAATTATGGATCTCCAAAAGCTGGTTAGAAATCTTCGATGGTGGACAATATCTCTGAATAAAGTGCTTCTTAAGTAGCGCCCAAGTATTAATTGCCCCGGCGGGCAATCTTTCAATCCATCTTCTCGCAGCTCCAGTAAGAGTCATAGGAAATACTCTTAACATAACAGCATCATGAGACACCCCCGGAATGTTGAAAATGCTAGCAATGTATAGGAAATTTTCAACGTGATCATATGCATCTTCGTCCCTGTTTCCTGAAAAAGGGTTAGCACGAAGCTCCCTCATAAATTGGTCTTTGATTTCGAAACGGACATCCGCTCTAATTGTCAGTCTTACAAGACCCGGCCCTTGTTCCGCTCTTGTCAATGCCAAGTATTCCTCAAGAGTGAGGTCATCGATGTTAACAACTTCCATGGTACCTGAAAACTTGAAATATGATCGTGAGAAAAGTTTAAAATGAAATTAAAGACTTAATATTAATCCTAATATAACTCCCGAATGGCGCCAAAAACTTGATGCGTGTTTTACCGACTGTGTCTTAATATTTATAGTGTCTTGTTATACCTATGGTCTACCCTAGTGCACTAACGGGCAAAGTACCCGGTCGTGTGTGTAGTAAACGATAAAGCCGAGGTCGTCCCAAGAGCTATGTGTGTTGGATTATTATTAAGTCTAGGTGTCACAGATTAATAATGGTTTCTATAGGGATTTAATTAATTAAACTACTAAAGCAAAATAAAGAAAATAAAAGCAAAATAAAGGATAAAGGAAATCAATAGAGGAGAGTGGTGCTAACCTAGTTAATCCTCCTAGCTAGTTATGTCTATGTCTAGTTACTTCCAATTACTTCGTGGGGTCAAAGTCGAGAGGACATCATTTGGTCAATTCGCCTAACCTATCGGTAAAGATGCCACCAAAGGAGAAGTCGTGTCCCTCATAAGTCATGTTGTTCCCGGTCACCTAAGCCAAGTCATTAAGTACCGCTACATGCTAGATTTATAATAGTGAATTCCGGCCGTTAGAACTTAGACACGCACCCCTAATTCTTAAGTTCATCCAAACGATAGGTGATCGCTTAGTCAAATCGCACAAGTAGAAAGGGTCGTCGCTTGGTCATATCTTACCCTTCCGCCTCGATCCGCTCACCTAGGGTCGGTTGGTCATATCTCCTAGGCAATTAGCCTCTATTGCCATTCAAAACTACCGAACCAAGGGTGGCTACCAATAAACTATGCATGCATACACTTAGAAATAATTGTACGGAAGTAAAGTAAACGCAAATGTAACAATTATGAATCATAACTAGGCCAAGACCAAAAGGTGCTTAGCTCATATTAATCATGCAAACCAATTCAATATTCAAAGGTACGAAATACATGAATTGAAAGTAAAGAAATATAAAACGCTAATGCTTATCGTAGGGAGTGATTTCTCCTCGAGACTCGTATGCTCCTCTAGACCTTACTTGAGCTTTTTCCCACGCTCGAGTATTGTGTGTGGAATGGAATGAATAGAAATGCCGAATTGTGGGTATTTTTAGAATTGGAAATTCCATGTTTAAGTGTCGGTCACCCCAATTATAGTCTAGCATAAGTTAGCTCGTAGACTTGTCGTTAGTTACATTATTTAATAGTTAATTAGTTAGTTTGTAGCTTAATATAGTTTAGTGTAACACCGTGGAGGAAGGACGGGTCTTTACCCATCAGATGCCCGATCCACATCCGATAGAGGATGTATTCTTTGTAACTATAAATACCCCTTCCATCCATGGAAGGGTGGTGCTTCTCAATCTAACATTTCATTTGTTTCAAAGCAAGTCTCTAACAAGAACACCCATCTCTACTTTCTCTCTAAACATGGCATACTTGTATTTCCATCATCCAAGACCACCCAAATCATCAAACACAATAATATTACGATCATACAAATGGTATCGAGCCGTGTTTGATCATCTTACTTATCCTTGATTTCTAGTGGTTTTATATGGTTTTGAGTTTGAAAAAGTTTAGTGGGTTTTGCATCATTTGGATCAATTCGTGTTAAAGTTTGAATTTTGAGTGTACTTTTGTGTTTAGAATCATTGTAAGTGCTTGGGTTTGGATTTGGAAAGCTTGAATCACCGTGGTTGAGCTTGTTTTGGATTGAAAAGTATGTTTTGAAGTTTTCAAGGTAGCGACTGAGTCTCGTTGTGAATTTCTTCATAGCGACTTGCTTTAGTAATTTCTAGCGAGTTGTAGTGTTAGTCGTGGCGACTTGAGCTTAGCGACTTGTCTATTGAGACAAGCCAACAAACAAGACAAGTTAGTGGATTCTCCACTACTGACTAGCGACTTGGTGGGGTTAGCGACTTGCTTTCTTTATTTCTAGCGACTTGTACTTATTGTTCTCAATGACTTGATCTTAGCGACTTGGATACTTAGCGAGTTGCTCTTTAGCGACTTGTATGCTTAGCGATTTGGTTCGTTAGCGACTTGTGTTCAAATGACTGGGTTCTAGCGACTTGTGCTTAGCGACTTGATTCACATCGACTGAGGTTTAGCGAGTTGCTACTTAGCCACTTGGTGCTTAGCGACTTGGTTCAAGGATTATAGCGACTTGGTTAATACTTGTTTCTAATACGGTTTCTCTTGATTTAGTAAAATCCCATGAAAGAATCTGCTTCCGGCTTAATCACGAGTTATAAAATCCGTAAAATTTGTAAACATGTCTACCAACGTGTCTACAATCATCTCTCATCAGAATGAGGTTGTATTGTCTCGTAAGGAAAATGGAGTTAACATTCTCAAGTCAATTGATGAAGGACCGTGATCGTTGAGACAACCAGAGACATACTTGACACCGATGCAGATGGTCGTTGATATTAGGACCGATGACCTAAAATGTATGATGAACTGATCGATAAGGAGAAGAAGATACGATGCGCACATCGTGGCTTCTAACATCATACTCGTGGTTTACCTAAGGACATTTACAAGTCGATCAATCATAACACCAAGCTAAGGCGCTGGGACAATGTCTAGATGCTACTCGGGTTCTAAACTAACCAAGGAAGATAGAGAATCTCAACTATATGATGAATTTGAGCACTTTAAGATGAAGCCGTAAGAAAGTGTCTATGAGTATTACGTGAGATTCCACAAGCTTGTGAATGATATGAGGAATATCAAATGACCATGCCAAATATTCACCGAATTCAAAGTTTGTGAACAACATGAACCCGAATGGCATAAATTTGTCACATCCGTGAAGCTAACCAAAGGATTGAAGAACACCAACTATGAGCAACTCAGATGCATTTCTTCTTTAGAATGAGAGACATGCTATGTTTGAAAGAATGATTCTTGAACAGCTCAAAACTAAACAGGTGAAACAAGTTCATCAAATGATTCCATGCCTTTACACCAATGTTGGAATTACTACCAAAGCTTATCAAGTCATACCCACGGTAATGGAAATCACAAAATCATTCCCGATCCAAGTTTCAAGCAACTCGATGCCAACGCAACATGGAACACTTTATCAATCAATCGCTCTTATGGTTAAACAAAACTTAACCTTCACTCCACATACTAATACCACACTAACAATGAAATCAGATCGCATCCAATCTACACAATCATGTTGTTGTCGAGATGGAAAGGTTATGGTGCATCCAACTCAAGGAAGACAGATGAACATGGAAGAGGAGGAGTAGTGGAGGTTATGTTGCAAATCGAACTGGGAAGGAATGGAAATCAAGGTCAAGCTAAGCCAACTAAGTGCTACAACTGTGGTGGTGATGGACACATAGCAAGAATCGCGACTTCTCCAAAACGCCTCGAATGCAAAGTACTTCAAAGACAAGATGCTAATGTGCAAGCTCATGATAATGGAGCTGCTTGGATGAAGAGGAATTATCGCTTTCTTGCGAGGTAATGCCAAGACATATGATGCGATGTGGATGAGCATCCAATTCAGAGATAGGTCATAATCATCGAATGCCTTTCAAGTTGCGCATCGCGATGCATACGATTCGACGCCGATGATGAACCTATCACATGCATAATTTTCATGGCAAGCATTTCTCCAATGGTCTCTAAAGGTCTCATTATCACAAAGAAGTCTGGTCCATCCAAAGAATCAATCATCTCGCAGGTATTAAAACTATATGATGATGTTGATCCGCAAAAGATACATGATAAAGTGCAATCACAGAAACTTATGACTCGTGATATTGCTAATATGGGTAATAATAATATTGTCCCATATGATCAATATGTGATCCAAAGTGAGAATGTGATTGAACCAAGTGATATATCTTCGCAATCAATGATGACTATGTTTTTATGAATACACCGCATGCCCCTCGATGATTCTCGTCATTTCGAATCAATGCCTATAAAGAACAAGTTGCTATGTATGAACAAATGCTAAGTTTGAGATAACTACCGTGAGCAAGGATATGGATGACCAAATGCGACAATTATTAGAAAAAGTAATTTTAGAGAAGAAGTGTTAAAACAAGAGTTAAATTCCTTACAAGAAAAGCTTTCTAAACTAAGCAAAAGCAAGAGCTTCAAGATAATGTTAAAGTGCTTAAACAAGAATTTAATGCTAAGGAATCAAAACTTTGAATGATTTTTCTAATCTAAAACATTTGAAAACAAGCTTGAAAATAAGTTGTACGACAAGGGAATACCATTCGTAGTGCTCACATGATCACTAAGCATAGAGTTCTCACGATAAGCATAGTATTCCCATTGTAGAGAAACCTAATCCCGAGTATGGTAAGATAGCAAAAGTCGCTCAAAATGTGATCTATAATGGTAATGAAATCTTGCCTAGCGAAACCTAGTTGAACCGAGTGCAAGGAAGAGGATAGAATATTAGATGATGCATCTAGGAGAAATGGATAAGAAGCTTAACAACTCAAGGTAAAAAGAATAACATAACGATCAAACCCCATGATTACACTAAGGAAAATTGGATCTCTCGAACATGTTTATGCCTCAAACTCAATTAACCCCAAAACAGATATTTTGGAAGAAATATATGGATAAGCTAAAAGTTAATGTACTTGTTGAAACAAACACCCCTTTAGGAAAATGCCCAAGCTACGTGTATCCTCCAACACACCAATGCATCTAGTTCCTAGATCGATTGCCACTAATAGCAAAACCTTAATCAAAGATGTATGTTGTTTATCAACTATTCGTTGATTTTGAGAAGACATGTAAGAAGAGAATCACACCTACTGTGGATAACTCGAGGGGAAAGGGTTTTGAGCAAACTAAAGAATGTTATTTAACCGAGGTCATGCCTTTCTTTAAACAATTAAAAGGTCAATTTGAGAGTCTTCAAAAAGAATATATTTAGATATTAAAGAAATGGAAAAGGAATTTGATGCAATGATAGTTGAGGTCAATGATTATGAACAGAACTCAAATATAATGAAGTTGAAAGCAAGAACTTGCATATCTTAAATGAGAATTTGATTTCAAGTTGTGTTGCTCAAGATGTGTTTTATATCATTATTAAGCACTCTATTATCGCTTCTCGATTTCATGAATTATCTATTGCATTGAAAGTTTCCCATGATCGCGTCATTGAGCTTGAAAACAAAAACTTAGAACTAAATGAGAAAATTGATCGTGATGATCACGATAATTTGTAAAACATCTTTCTAAACTAGAAGTTAAACATTTTGATTTGCAACTAAAATATCAACATCTTAAAGAAAATGTCAAAACCTCAAATATCAAGACATCCTCGATGTTCCAGAGTTTGATGCGCTTTTTCGATAAAAACGTGATTTAACGATTCAAGCTCATCGTAACACGATCGAAAGTTAAAAGCCCAAATTTCACAATTAAAGGTCGAAAGAACAATGTGACCGGCTCCCAAATGCCTCCTCCTTTAGATTCTCAAGATTCTCAAACTTTTCATCTTCAAACTTGGTTAATGTTTTACAAAAGGAAAACGAGGGTTTTCTAGAAGAAAATGAAAAGTTAAACGACACTTTAAAGAGTTATATGATTCAATTAAAGTCACTCGTGACAAGAACAACGAAAAATAACGCCTTTACAAAAGGAAATTGAGAATCAGGAGACAGAAAAGTGAAACCGCCACTTGTCTTTAATGAGAATGTTGCATCAAAGTCATCCTCGATCGCAAATATATTGCATCGTTAAAACATTCCTCCTCATCTTAGGAATAATGAGCATGTCAATTGGGAAAAAGCAAGAAATATGCCCATAAACCCAAACCTACAAATTTAGTTATGGAAGTTCTACATACTATTCACATGGATTTATGTGGACCTATGAGAGTGCAAACTATTAATGGGAAGAGATATGTGTTAGTTGTGGTTGATGACTACTCCCGATTCACTTGGGTTAAGTTTTTGAGAACAAAGGATGAAACTCCAGATGTCATCATTAAACTTATTAAACAATTGCAGTCCGACTTAACAAAACGGTTAGAATCGTCCGAATCGACAATGGAACCGAGTTTGTTAATAAAGAACTCAATGAATTTTATGAAAGTGCCGAATCGGCCCTCAAAGAAGTGTTCCACGAACTCCTCAACAGTAACGGTGTAGTTGAAAACGAAATCGAACTCTTGTGGAAGCCGCAAGAACAATGCCGATTTACTCAAAGGTTCCAATGTTTCTATGGGTCAAGCTATTGCCACCGCATGCTACACTCAAAATCGATCCCTAATTCACATCTCATGGAAAGACTCGTATGAACTTGTCCACAATCGAAAACCCGATCTATCATACCTTCGTGTGTTTGGTGCTTTATGTTACTCAACTAATGACGGTCAAGATTTAGGTAAACTAAAAGCTAAAGCGGACATTAGAGTATTTGTAGGATATGCACCAAATGTAAAAGGATACCGATTCACAACAAGAGAACCCGAAATATCATGGAAACAATTCACGTTACGCTTGATGAGTCGACCGGTCAAATGGCTCCAGGACAATCCAGCTTTGTACCCGTGATCTCAACCTTCATCAAGTAGTCCTATCTGTTCTACCCTTGTTTCTAATCCTCACCAAAGAACTCCTTATGTACCTCCTTCAAGATGACTTAAATAAATTATTAGATCCAATGTTCGAGGAACACTATGACCCAAGTGCTAATGATATGTCAATTCCATCAATGTAGGTCGCTTCTATCCCCGCCAATGAAGTTAACCCTTTAGTTTCAATGTCATTAAGTCAAGAAGCGCCGGTCGATCACCGCCTCATCAACAAATCATTAATCATCAAGTGTACATCATGGAATTGTTTCTAGCACCCATGATGAAGTTAAACCTTTGCTACTCCCGAAGATGCCCCCTTTGAGAACATATTTGTTTGAATCATCATCGAACCATCTTCATCGTGAGATATCGACTCGCTACTTCAGCCCTCAACAACAACCACATGAACACCTTAGAAAATGGACACATGATCATCCATTGGACAACATCATTGAAACCCTTCTCGTCCAAAGATCCACACTAAACAACTTGCAACCGATGCCTTATGGTGCTTCTTCAACTCCGTGACTCTCTAAGGTCGAACCAAAAGATGTTAAAACCGCCATGAATGAAGACAGTTGGTTAAATGCCATGCAAGAAGAAATTCATGAGTTTGATCGACTAGATGTATGGGAATTAGTACCGCCCAAATTATGCTATGATCATTGCTCTAAAGTGGATCTTCAAAGTAAAACTTGATGAGCATGGTGATATTTTAAAGAACAAGGCTCGATTGGTAGCAAAAGGATACCGCCAAGAGGAGGGTATTGACTTTGAAGAATCATTTGCTCCGCTTGCTCGTGATCGAGGCAATCGTAATCTTCGGGTAATGCTGCAAGTAAGAACATGGTAGTCTATCGATGGATGTAAAGATGGCTTTTCTTAACGGAGATCTTAAAGAAGTCGATACGCCGCCCAACTCGAAGGCTTTGTGAATCCATAGTATCCTACTCATGTCTATCGCTTGAAGAAGGCTCTTTACGGTTTAAAGCAAGCTCTAAGGGCATGGTATGATACACTATCAAAGTTTCTTCTATCAACCGGATTCAAAGAAAGGAGCAGCTTGATCCGACATTGTTCACCGAAAGTCAAAACATTTAATGCACGCTCAAATATATGTCGATGATATTATTTTGCCTCGATCGACCCCAATGAATGTGACCGTTTTTCAAATGAAATGGGTTCCAAATTTCAAATGTGAATGATGGGAAAATGTCATTTTTCTGGGATTACAAATTTCACAAAGTCCCGAGGCATTTTTATAAATCAATCTAAATATGCAAATGAGATTTTAAGGAAATTTGATTTGATTCTTGTGACCTTGTTGACACTCCCATGATAGAGCGCATAAAATCGGATGAGGACCACTCGTGGATCATGGTAGACCAAACAAATATCGTAGTATGATTGGATCCTCGATGTACCTCACAACCGCAGAGACCGTATATCTCGCTCACTGCTTGCATGTGTGCGATATCGCTGCCTACCAAAAGCACCTTGAAGCGGTTAAACGGGTCTTTCTAGATCTCCAAGGAACCATCAATATGGGACTTTGGTACCAAGGACACCGATATGTCACTAACAACCTATGTATGTTGATCATGCAGATGTCAAGATACACGTCAAGCACGCCCGAGGTGCTCGCTTTTGGGTGATAAGCTTGTGAGCTCGGTCTTCAAAGAAACAAATGAGTACTTCTATTTCTCTACAGAGGTTGAATACATAGCCATGTCATCTTG